>OX465591.1:34593751-35193751 GCA_950022655.1 Alentia gelatinosa | reverse complement strand
GTCAAATGTTGTGTCACAGTTGGCAATGCACCATTCGCGACAAGCGAAACTCATGCCTACTTGTGTTCTCACGAAACTAGTGAACTCCAATGTGTCTGTATGTCACGAAACTAGTTAAACAGGTCCCTGGGTCTCTATGGCATACAGAAAATGGTCTTCATGTATGATCCTAGATTATTAAACGGGCCCCATGTGTTTAGGTGAGAGATGCATTTTCCGTCAATGGCGTCTCGAAAGGGACAGGTGTTAGTCTATTTACTTGAAACAAAATGTCTTCATTCAGGAACGTGTTGTTTTGTTGTAAAAAAATAACAAAGCGAGCACGCATGTCAGAGCTAGAAACAAAACCTGCATTGTGACTATCCACAAGTTACCTTCGGCTAATAGCCCCGCGATGAATAGATCAGAATCCTGCCTACCAGAAGCGACACGGCCGTGAATGAAACTTCCCTCGAGTATGTTAGTCTTTATATGATTCACACAGAGAAAGCTTTCCTTTTATTCCAGGTACATTTACTGTGTACAAGCCACAGGTGCTGTCCCCTGAGAACACGCCTGGACTTCGCGCACACATATGTGCCCAGTGTCTAGTCACTGGGAGGAACTTTCTGAATACTCTTACAGGCAGCCAGGTGTAGCACTCGCAGGCCCCTTTCTCGCACAACTTCTCCCTCCAGTATCCTAAACACAGGACACTGGGAGTTAGACCGCGTGGTGCTCCATTGAATATGTCCCCCCCCCTGGTATTTTCCCTATAGATTTAACATTGGGAACTCTTACTCAATGCCCATGGTAAATTATTTTTTAATATATTTTTTTTATTAACATTAGAATTACAACATAAGTAATGAGACACATCCAATCTCAATTTTTGACTCAATTGAGTGGCAAAAGGCCTTAGCCTGGTCTTAGTGGCCTTGTCGTGACAGATGGAGAGATTAAATTGTTCACATGCTTGTATGATTTACTTTAAACAGATTAGCAAAGGTGTGAAACACAGTGTCAAGGTTAGAGTAATCAGATCTTCCTCTTCATGTTAGCATTCATCAATGCTTTGAACATAACAAACGATTCAGTATTGTAGAAAAATACTCAAATGGGGATGGTGTCACACATTTTAGCCAGTTAGTCAGTGATAGGGGTGAGATGAAATGCGAACCTCACTCGATCCATAGCCACTGAAAATATGCCATTCCTTTTGTTCTGCTACATAATCTCACTCAGCTTTGCCTCATGTGATTATTCTGCAACCCAAACTCATGGGATATTGCCAGTGGCTATGGATCTCGATGTAGTTCCTTTTTTTATTCAAAAGAAATTTAAACGACATTACACACGTTCATCGGATTCCCGGCGCCCTTCCACGAGGCGGTCACATAAACTGTACAGTACACGTATCACAATACATTAAACTGAACATTACAAGACCAAAGAGAAGCACAGAAACTTTCATACGACATACAAATATATCATTAACCTCTTTCAATAATGTAGTTATTTATATTTGCAACATTCTTGAGCATTATAGTCTTTCGGACTTTTTTCATACCATACAACTGGTCTTTGGACCAATTACTCATCCATGATTCCATTTATCTCGGTTTTTCTTTTGTTTTTGAAGATAAAGCCCTCTACTATTGTTTGCGTATCTTGTTCCTTAATATTGCATTATGTTTCCGAGATAAGAAGAAAAACAATGAAAGGATAATTTCATGTGTTGTCCTCATCACGAGAGATCAGGTGCTGTTAAATGTGCTATTCTTATCAGTCCTATATACTGTTAATTGACAATTGTAAGCGTACTGGTGGCTATAGTGATTAGCGTAATTCTCTACTTTAAGGCTCTAATAACAGTAATTAGCAAGACCCCTCCAGTAAAACTACCTTACAATTACAAGACGCTGAACATTTCTGAGGCACAAAGCAGCTATAAAACCGATTTAAGAAATATAAAAAAATGAAGCGAATCCGGTTGTTAAAAATATAAACATTCACTACAATACCACATTTTGTAATTCCATATCGATGTCTTTATTGTCAAACATAGAAAGATCGTTACATATAAAGCCCTGTCTCCACTGTGCGATTCTAGGTACATAGTTACGTCCAGTCTGAGACTAGGCGTACCTCCAGGATCGCAATTCGGCAAAGCGCACAGTGGAGACAGCAAGTTTCCCTCCAGTCTGAGACTGGGCGTACCGGTACACCCAGTCTCAGACTGGAGGTACAGGATCGCAAGCTCCCCAAGCCGCACAGTGGAGACAGGCCTTTAGATTAGAACTAACGTCCATAGGGTGACATTTTGTTAGAATTTTATTGATGGTTCAGATAGGTACATGTACACACTATTCACTTGTTTCAGATACAAGCGTCATATGCTTGGAGCCGTTGACGCGTACTAATATCAGAGCACATGCCAGGATATTGCGCAGAGGAAACTCCAGGGAGCATGGAGGAAACAACATATCTGTATGCTCCGGGTATGTAAATATACGCTGCCCATATGTGTTATACTGACATTATGTATTAGATGGATAATAATGTACAATATCCCTTCAACATCGCAATCAATTCGAGTTTGTTTGAATTGCCGAATATCAAAACAGCTGAATCCACAATGGCGCAGGATATGTTTCACTGAGAGTATTCAAACCACTAGTTAAATATCCCTTTCAGAAAGGCCATATCATTTGAAGTGCTCCAATAATAAACACATTGTTGGAGCCAGTGATAAGAAGCGCTTCCATCCAGAGCTGAATCCAATGACGTGTCTGTATCTCAGATACCTACAACCCACACGGCATAGATGAAAATCAATATTCGAACCCCATTACCATACCTTTGATGTGAAGAGGGATAGGGGCTTACCGTGGTGTTTTTTTGTTAGTTCCCACTCCGCCTCCAGTATTACGCATAATTGTATCACTTTGGGGGGAAAACTACACCCAAGGCGCTTTGATTTGGACCGTCATATAAAGACCACCAATAGATATGGCTACAACCCCTCTCCTTCATGAATTTATGATATATTCCTAAATGTCTGCTTTACGTTTACAGTTATGGAAACCAGTGGGTATCTAGCAGATCATTATTGCATAGGTCCATAGAATGTATTATTACCGCTATTTCAGAACAGAGACTATTTTTTTCTACACCATTAAAAGTTTATCCCTCACAAGGATAATCTACCGCTGTGGTTGTTCTTTCTCGATCACTCTTTTTATAAGCACGATGAGCCACTATATTAGCTCATCTTCTCTGACTGGCTAAAATAATGGTTCTTAATTGACTTGGTTCGCTACATCTATCACGGCATTGACCGTAAAATCTGCCAAGGCCACTCTCTGCACCAACTATAAAATACACTCCAAAGCCTGAGGCATATTGCTGCCTTTTATCTCGTTTCTAATTGAATATGTCTAGAGCTATTCAAATATCGATTCTCTATGTTATTAGAATAATATACGAAATTCTCAAGGATTGCCCAGATATAGATGTTTCTGCTGATTTGCTTCATGTAACGGAACTTTGACCCGTTTAATAATCTAGGATCGTACCTTTTCTGTATGCAATATAGAAAGGATGGGACGATGTGGATCAACTTTATTCAACATTTATGGCCGACCATATGGACAGCCAATACCGACTTAGCAAACAGGCTTAAATATTATTGAACGATAACCCTTGTACAAATGAAAATAAAAGGTTTCCATGTACGATCCTAAATTATTAAACGGGCCCCTGTTACTCTTTATTGGTCAGGAAATGGAGAAGTCCTCAGTATATAAGGCATTTATATATTGCTGAAATGATAAACTGGTTAAAAAACCGTGAAACACCTTAGGATCCTCTTACTCAGGACTTCTATACCTGTTGCCAAATTAAGGGTTTTCGTATCCTTAAAAGTGGCGATGTAAATGATATAGTGTGCCTCAATATTACCTGTGACACAAACAATCATCTAAGCCTTATAAGGATTGAGTCGCCTAATGTACTTCCTGTAATACAATCCATACACCAGTTACATCTATACTGATTTATATGCACCTGTTGCTCTATCAAAGAAAAAAAAAGAGGATAGAATTAATTCAGCTATTCCTGTACGGGAAACATTTGAAAACAACCGGGTACAATTCGGTATGGTCTATTGAGATGGAGGTCAGTAAGAAAACACCTTCCGCAAAAAGAAATTGAAACCTGTTTACGAAGTTTTGTTATCTTGTTTGGGACGTCGTGATGCTGTGATAATGTACATTAGATTTATTTATTTGGGCAGTATCCTAGTTGAATCTTGAGGACCAAAGATTATCTGCATGGATGCTTAGAAAGAAACTCACGAGATGAAAATAACTTGGTCCGTATTCCACCGAGTTTGACCGCAGACTAATTCATGAATCAAAGCTGAATGAATTACTCTGCGGTCAAACGAGGTGGGGTGCAGACCAAATTATTTTCATCGAGTGGGTTTCTGATTTTATCCCACCCCGTATAACATTATTAATCGATAAGATTAATCACCCAATTAGCCATTGATTATTGGATACACTACCCTCACGGCCGTGTAGTACGAATTCCTAGCGTTTACCCTATGGAGAAAAATACAGGGGTGAGATGATAAATATTACTCCCGTGTGGATGATTGTGGTATTGCCAAGATAAGATGATACGTAATGAAAGGTCTTTACAAGACTTGGGGCATTCCTACCTTTCTAAATTATCCCTTTTTACGGAAGATAGTGTTGCAAAATTCAAGAATCGCTGCCTATAATCGTCTAGCATTAACGCCGAGTTAGACTATATTACATCATCCATTAAAAAGAGTAGTTGGGTAGACAGAAGTATGCTTGATTATTAACATGTACGCATAAACAAGATCATCAGGAACATATCTATTGTCACTATGCTTTACCAGTCCTGTTGTGAGATTAGTCTCAGTATCACGACCTACCTGCAATATGAGAAGGTCTCGATTGTTATTCGCGCTTCAGACTCACCTCAGCGACCATCGTCTGACGTCATACCTCAGCCAATGTCGTCTGCTCAATGACGTCACCAGAGGATGCCCTCAGTAACCCCGTGATGGGGTTTCCCTCTTTCAGAGATCTGACTGAAAAGGTCATCACCTTGTCGTTCTCCTTGACTGACAGGGTCGAGACCTACGCCTACTCCGTTTTCCTTGGCTTCATGCTCAGAACAGACACAAACATTAGCGAGCCTGCCATGGCTCGGTCAGATGAAGCCATGGGCTGGCATTCCGCTCCTATTTGCCTTGGTTTACCGCTATGGGAGAGTCTACCTAATGATCAGAATCCTCACTTATAGTGCAAATATCATTTAAAGGCATATCCTGTAATACAGAGTGGCGCCACCTGGTGATTTTTAAATACTGACAATTATCAATTAAAATCGGTTCCTTTGACTTATTCTAATACCAAAGGTGTGAAGTATAACATATCATTCAGTTTGACGTAACCCAATAGGTAAATTAGGTCAATTCACATTTAACTGATTTATTTCGGAAATGTACTGGAAAATGTAGTTTTCTTCAATTCATTCAAATGCAAGGACGATGACCTATGATTTTTAAACATAAATGTTTAGTACCTCAGATTTGCTAGATTCTGTTAAAATGTGAAGATAATGAAATGAGCTTTACAATATGGAAAACAAATTTTTAGAATTTCTATGTATTCTATTATAATCTTATCGTAACATCGATCTCCAGCACGATGACCCCCATTTCTAAAATTAGCAGTGTTTTCTTTACCATTTGGACTTCATCAAAATCAATTTCCTGGAAATCGACATGGGTTTTGATTTTTAAGGTGAATTGTCCGACATACTTTTAACGTTAACATATGAATAATTCATGTTCCTACATGGCTTCGTGTTTTGAATCCGTGTGGGTATAATGGTAAGGGCTTGCAATCTTAGTGAAAATATTATAGTTTTCACCGATATGCATGATAGTTACATAAGATGATAGTATAAGGATATATGCGACAGTGCAGTAATATCATGGACACCTTTCTTTTTTTTCCAAAAAAATTCTTTATTGATGCAGAATACAGTTATGCAATCTGTAACAGTAAAGAATGGAATCCAGAGCATCAAATAAAATGGCCGAATGTGTCAGCCTTTTGTGAAGATTTTAGAATGGATAACTCACTCTTGGGGCTATTGTTAGTGAGAGCACTGCGTAGGATATGCATTTTGTGGTTGATTTAAAAATTAAACTGAAAAAAATGTAATTTTCTATGATTCCATGTAATAAGATATGTTTTCGTATGTTTCTTGGGATTGTCTGGAAGTGCCGTTTTTTCTTTTCATAAATATAGTTGGTTCAAAATCCACAAAAACCAGACAAGCTGATTTTGGTATAAATATTTTATTGTAGGATTCAGTTTGACATCGAGATGGAGGGGGGGGGGGGGGATTCAATGTATTTCATAAATATGTAGTGAACAATACATCATACATATTTACTTTCGGTCTCTAAGAAAAGTCGGTATTTGCAACTTTAAAAGGCCAGCATTTGCAACTTTAAAAGTACGCAAATAAAAGTTAATCCTACATGCAAAGTGACATTCCTATTTGAAACCGGTCCCAAAACCTTGCAAATGAGTAATAATGCCGCCAGAGCATCTCAGATTATCTCCAAGTAAATAACACAAAGCCTGATTAAGATGTAGGGCAATGACCTGGACTGACACTAACCCCAATGGAGGCACACCTTATCGCATCACTTCTCCATGCAGAACGAATAATTGAAAAACGAACAACCATCAAACAAACTAAACTCATCAGTCAGAAAACCAACCAATTGGATACACACAATTAACGCTGGATCACTAATTACGCATTCTGTTAACCTTAAAATCCAATTTCAATGCTCATCTTTTTCCTTGATGTTTTCTGTTAGATTACTTTACCTTGGTATAATTAATGAGTTTACCAATTTGTCGCAGGTAAAAAGGCTGACACACACGGATGAGTTGGCATGTACTCATCCTCGTCCGCCTACACAGTGAGTCAATAGACCGAGCGAAAAGCCACACTTTATGATGAAGCCTGTAAAGCCAACATCGATGTCCCGTATGAATCCCTCGCTGGATCAATAGTGAATTTTCAATGATGTTTACCTAGGAGAGGCGACCCCGAAAAGGGGGTCGCGTTTATGGGCTGCATATTTCATCGCAGGCGCAGTGGAGTGGGTCGACCACGCGGCTTTGTGGTTTTGTCTCCTGAAAGCCATTTTCCACTGGCCGACGAAATCGGCACCGATCCATTGAGTTCCCCTAAAAGTCGGTCGGAGGTGGCCAACGACTGCATGTCGCTGTATAAAATCGGCTAGGGTGCTGTGTATGCCTGGTTTCTACTGCATTTGACATATTGTCGCAAGGCATTCGCATGTCCATGCGAACATCTGTGAACGTATGCGAACGTCTGCGAACCCAAATTCGCATGGAAAATCACCTTAGTGGATCTGGCGCTTCAGAGGGTGAATAAGTCGTTTGGTTGCATAGTCTATGCACAATTAATCAGTAAACACTTTTCCGCATGCCCGTTTCCAATCACCGGTCTGGCATCGGTATATCAAAGAAATTGATTGGTGGTTCCCGACTGCAGATCGGTGGCGAATAATCGACCAGTGAAAATGTTGTTAAGTGCAATGCACTTCTACCGATTAGAGGTTCAATGCTTAGTTCCCAAATCTGTCTGTGAACGTGTTGCAGGCAAATTACGTAACCCATCGGACACACAAACGAGAGGTATGTCCAATGTTCCGCTGTCACTGACTGGATTTATCAACATGTTGATAAACTTCTGGCAAGTGATTTAGCAACATTGACCGACAACTCATCTGTGACAAAAGAACATCTTAAGGAGGGGGTTCACTAATCATTGGCTGACCCTTGCCTAACAGGCCCACATCTACTGACTAGGGCCGACTCTGTTAGGATGCCTCAAGCGCCAGATCCACTAAGGCGATTGTCCATGCAAATTTGGGTTCGCAGACGTTCGCAGATGTTTGCAGACGTTCGCATGGACATGCGATTGCCTTGCGACAATACTCAATATATTGAATATCATCGCATGGGATTCGCACAGTCGCATGGATCGCAGACGCATACGTTTGGTCGCCTTAGTGGATCTGGCGTTTTACCTGAGACAAAGTACCGTTCCTTTGTCGCTGACAAAGGTACATCAATGTTCCAAAATCGGTAGATGTGCATCGGGCTTTATGCAAACAATGCACTAACCGTCTCCCCTCACGCTATCAAGTGGGGCCGAGCCGGCCCTCGATGCCGGGTGTCCGGTCTGTGCTCACCGCTGTGCTCGGGTGGCGTTGCCGAAATGTGAGCACTGTTATCACTAAAATGTCAGGGCGAGTTTCCCTCCTATATGTCTCTCCATCTGGTATTTATGACGGGAGACCAGATTGCTCGAGTCTCGGATGTTCTCCAAGCCGATGACCTTTCTCTGAAATAACACCCGCGTCGCCACAAGCTGTGCGGCTTATCCCAAACCCCCTCCCCCCTCCCCTAGCCTCACGTGACCCGCGTGGCCAGATCACGTGATCGTAGGAGGGGGGTCATGTGACCCGCAGTGGAGAGGATGTGACGACCGATGATAACTTACTGTCCACGCAGGAGACGGACAGGGATAGATCACTGCACGATATAGAGAGTGGTCGGTTCAAACTATCCACTCCCCAATAGGGCACAGAGTGATTGCTAGTTCCGCCATCATCGGCTAGGAAAGAATTAGATAGACCCACTGTAATTTCTTTTGTTTTTTTAAGTGTCTTTATTACATTCGATGTTGTACATCGCTCTTTCTTGCAAATCTGACAATGAACTTCCCGTCTACCAAGCTCTCTGGCTAAGTGGTAGGGGTGTTTGCCTCAAGCATGGGAGGTCGTGGGTTCAAACCCCAGTCGGGTCACACCAAAGACTTACACAAAAATGGTACCCACTGCCCATTTGGTTAAACACCCGCCATTAGAATGAGGAGTAGGGACAAGTGCCCGAATGGAAGAATGGCTCAAAAACCGAATTTGGTGATTGTACACACAATATTCCCTAATAAAAATTACCCAAAAAACCCAACAATGATGGTATTTCCAATGATATGATATGAGTAAATCTGCCTAGATGTTTTCTATTGTACAATTCTGATAGTCGGGGAGCATCCACTATTTCTTGCTGTCATAATATGTAGATAGTCTAGACACAGAGATAAAACCTTTTTATGGCAAACCTCAGAAAATATTTTAAATAAGATCCATTGATTACTGGAACCAACACCTGGTGTTTTTGTTTAGAGTTGGGGTGGGGAGGAGGGGGAGATGGCCGCGTCCATACTACAATAGTTATGCGCCCTTTAGGCAATTTTCGCTGGCCGATGAAAACGGTATCGATTAATTGAATTCTCATGAATGTAGGTCGCAAGTGGCCAACGCACGTGGGTATCTAAAAGTTGGTGAGGGTGTTCTCCATGCCTTGCTTCTGCTGTATTGTATAATCTGATAATTCATTTTTTGTCCGTTTGATCCTCGGAAAAAATTGCGTTCTTGAAAGAATCGCGCATTTTTTTAGAAATGAAAATAGCGCCTTTGAGAGAATTCTTCTGCCAATCTCATTGCATGATCTATACACAATTTATTAGTGAACACCCCTCTGCATGTGTGTTTCCATTCACCGATCTGGCGTAGATGGTCTCGACTGCAGATCGGTGGCGAATGGTCGACCAGCCGAAAATGGCTTTATCTCTATCTCTTTTGCTCTGTTTCCCTCTACTCCCTCACTCGCTCTCCATCTGTCCTCCTCTCTGTATCTACTTCATTGTGTATCCTGTCCCAATGTGCCAAATGTTTAATAATCTAATGTTTTATTCAAGATGCGGCCATCAATATTATAAATACCATCAATATCATCAAAATCATCAATATCATCTTCATCAATGACCCCGAACATCAATAACTGCTGCAAGAAAACTAACACTGTTAACTATTTTGCCGAATCTCGTAAGGCCAAAATGTATGAATTATTCATAAAGTTGGTCGACATTTGTCTCTGATTGCTATATGAAATAGGCTTGTTAAGTGTCATATAAACAATATATTGGGAGTTTATTCAAACAGAGAAGTGATTTAGTAAGAAGTCTACTTAGTCATACTATACAGACAACTTTTACAAAGTAATGATCAACGATGCTTCAAGGGAGCTGGAGCACCTCAGGGATGATTTCGCCATGTCAGACTGAAAGGCCAGTACCTATTCTGCTGAAGTAATCATACAGCAAAGCTACCGTACATTGAGTTGGACCCACCCAGCCTAGAGGGTCACAATAACGTACATGGTGACTGGGGCTGTGGGTGGTGACTGCTAAGACAGATACGTCGGTCTAACAGTGAATTACTTTAGTCCTTTGTCTACAAGGAATGACCTCTGTGACAGCCCCTCCCTACTGTGCCTTGTTATGTCTGGCTTTCTCTAGCCTCAGTATATGGTACGTTAAAGGCACAGCTGAAATGATGTGGAGATGCTCCTTACTTCTTGAAGAATGCAAATCTTTATCTTACTTTACCACCCACCTAATACAGAGGATTTATATCAACCAATAGAGTTAATACTAAACCAATAGAGCCTACAGATCGCTGCTGAATAGAATACGGAAAGCAGTATTTTTCTCACTAGAATACAGCCTTTCCTGGCACCTTGCAGGCAAATTATGGACTATTTTATATCAATTATGCACGGCGCTTAGGTCAAGTTTCTAATCATTAACAAGATATTTTTCTAGTAATTCGTCAAAAGGTGAGTAATGAATACAACATTCACTGCACGAAAACCACCGTTTTATTCATATATACGCCATCACGGAAGTGCATGTATTGGCTGAATATTTTTCTTTGGCTGACTTGTTTTCATTTATATACGCCCAGGCCTTATATACGACAGACGCGTCTTGGCTGTATTTCACACCCGGCGTATATGAGAGAAAATAACCTCTGCCCCCGCCCCCTCCCGCCCCTTTGTGTTGGTAGAAGTACAGGTGTCCTCAGTAGAAAGCCCCCCCCCCACCCCCCCGCCCCCTCCCCCTGCCCGCTCTCAGTGAAGCCCTGTTCACAGGACGCTTATATATACGCCCACAGATGAGGTGTATACACATGGGGATTAAGACGACCTTGTAGACGCAAAATACCTACTCATATATGCCCGGCGCATTCATATGTAAAATGATGGTTTTCGTGGAGTGATTACCCAATAACATACAGCTCTGCTATTGGCAGATCTGCCGCTGCAGATGGGCTGGTACACAAACCACACACACACAGTATAAACACTACATTATAATGCAATAAGTACAAGGGTGATGGAGATGAGGATGACTGTGACAGCAGTATACCTGAATCAACTTAATACCACTTGGCATATACCAGGACACTTTTCAATCTTACTAACGCCATTCATAAAGAGAGTAATATGAATGTAGATGGATGTAGCTGGAGGAGTTTTCCCCGTCGCGGTTTATTCCCGCTCAATCACTGCTGCCAACACCTGTCAGGCCTTCTCATTATGTGGGAGAGATGAGCAGCACCGTACATCAGTCACTCTTCCCCTCTTTTAGTCAGGGTGTCCACCTACTACCATGAAAAAGGAAACCTCCAGATGCACCATGATGTCAGTTGAATAGTTAAGGATCGTACATGAAGACCCTCTCCATGTCAATCAGACTCAGAGACGACGTGGGTCAACTTAATTCTACATCCATGGATGACGTTATTGACGCCTAAGACTGTCTTAGCGAACAAACTTAAAAATATCAAACGGTAACCCTTGTACTAGGTACAGAAAGGTGTCATCATGTATGATCCTAGATTATTCAATGGACCCGGAAAAGTCTATTTATTGTGGGGAGTCAGAGTGAATCGTAGAGCGACATAGTTTGTTTGAGGGTAAAAATAGAAAAAGCTGACCACGGTACAGACACAACTTACGACGCAACTAGGGCACTCTGCCAAATCCAGCAATTCACAGCGCATCTACTTGTCAGCATTTTGCGTCATAGAAACGTACGATATGACACGGATGCACTTGGATGAGCCCACGATGCAGGGTTTGCACTGGGAGCATATCGTAGTGGTAGTGCATCGGCATGGATTACCCGCCTAATGCAAAGTGTCCATAGAAAACACATAGGGAGTGTATATCACCAGCCCCGAAGCATACACATATGTTTTATGCTCCGGGCTGCAAAAACCGGCGTAAGAAAAAATGTGCGTGTCTAAATGAACTAATATTGGTGTGTCATTTATAAGGAAAGAGTTGGATGATATATATATATATATATATATATATATATATATATATATATATATATATATATATATATATATATATAATATAGGCTGGTTCCAGATAAAATCGGATGTATGCTATTAGGAGTTGATTCTGCGTAATATCCTCGCATGTGCTCAGATATCACTACGTTTCAAGTATTCGGAGCATATCGTGATATCGTTTTGCATCGGGAAGCTCTACGATACGCTCCCGATGCCAGAATCGTAGTAAATGGACCCCCTCCTATATTAACTCCGATACGTTCTCCCAACCACATGCTACACGTACGGCCCACACATACGCACGTTCCGCTCTCAGAGCAGTACAATAACCCCGCTTTTACGAGGTGGGCAACAGCCTCGCCTTTAATGTGTGAAGATGCAATAAAGCTCAAATCACCGTCGGATTTATTACTCTGTGGATTATGTGTTTGCACTGATTGAGCTTAGGTCATTCACAGGAACCTTTTATTCTTTTCTTTTACCCTGCCTCAAGGATGGCATGTTAGTTTAGTCTGAGGCAAAAGGTCCCCCCATAAAACTAAAATAAATCAATAGTCAATCTAACGATAGGCATGGTCTCATGTTCATCTCTCCTTTTTTGTAAATAGGAACAATATTGGATTATATAATCCTCAAATCATTTCGGCGGAATAGAGCTTTTATTGAAGTTTCTATTTTAGGAAATCCTGTCCTTATAAAAAGTAGAAGCGTAAAATTGGGAATAATTGGGTTCCCTGAAGGCAAATGTTTTGGATGGTTTTTTTTCTGCTGGGGTCGCGAGAAAACACGTTGAGTCATCAGAGAACGTTAACAAACTGCCAGTTTAAAGGCATATCCTACAAATCACGGTGGCGCCACCTGGTGATTTTTAGATATTGTTAATTGTCAATTAAAACTGGTTTCTTGGGATTCATTCTAATGCCAATTGAATACATCTATTTTTCTGTCCAGGTAAAATGGGCCAATAAACATTTGCTTGATTAACATAGGAATTGTACTGGAAAATATGGCTTTCTTACATTCTCTCAAAAAGAAAGATGTTGACCTATGAATTTTAAAACTTAAATGTGTAGAACTATACATCTACTATATTCTGTGAAAGTTTGAGGAAAATTGCATGGGTATTACTATGTGAAAAACAACCTTTTAGAATTCTTATATTCTTTTATAAAATTACCATAACATTTAAGATCTCTTAATCAAAAACGAGTGCGTTAACCCCCAATTTGCAAGTTAGATATGTGTTCTGCAACAACTGGAGATCATCATATTCAAGGATCAGGAAAATGACATGAGTTTTATAGTCAAGCCAAATTGTCCGATATGCCTTTAATAAGATCTCAGTGAGAGCTCTCTGTAATTATAACGTGCACGGCGAGCGCCATTAAGAGGTCTCCCGCTATACATCCACACCGCGCAATGTCCCGTTTTCAGCAGTTAATTTGCACGGCGTCTCAAGCAGGAGTCGTTATCACCTCATCAAGGAGACGGCTTGTAAAAAGCGTGGGGCTTCTTTACCTCTACACACCATAAAAATAAGAAGCCCGGCACATATGTCATCATTGACACATCACACACGCGGCTGATGGGATTTTGCACACGGCACCTCCCGCAGATACCCAAGGTATGGACGCCTTTCAGAAAACGCCGTAGGATGGCGCCACTTACGTCAAGATGGCGGCGTCGGGGATTGGTTTATTTGGCGACCCAGTTGGAGTGGGATCCAATCAGGGCGACTGGAATGTGGTTAGCGAACAATGTTGATCGTCCGGCTGAATGTAGCGCCCATTTCAAAGACGGATGGCGCTGGTACATTTGCCCTCCGCTGTGGGGCGCCTCGGACGCTGAGAACGCCGGCGCGTGCGCACAGAGCCTGTCATAATGTAAAGGACGCTTGAGATGATCTCGTTTAGCGCGAAAATTAGTGCGACGTTCCGTTTGGCCGCGCTGACAAGGACCAATTCTACGAGGGTTTTAGAGAGTACAATCTTGAAGGACTAGCATGTACATTTGTTTGTGGATCAGCTTCCATCCGCAATCACATAGATGTAGACTTACTAGTGCATATATACACATCAGAGATGTATCAATTAATGTCCTCTCTAATTTCTATAAACTTGCAATGCCTGGGTATACATGCGATATTCCATGCACTCATTCAGTCCAAGTCCCTACACTATATAATGTTATCTAACGTTTTGTTAAAACCTCATAGATGAATGTGCATCAGCAATAACATTCTATCTATATCATTACTTAATGTTATGATTCTTGATTTGAAAGTCTGGAAATTTTGTGTGACATTGAAGTGAATGGTATATCAAATTCTATCGGGGCTGGTATAATCTAGATTAATTCCACTCCCTCTCTCTTTCTCTCTCTATCCGTCTCTCTGTCTCTCTCTATGATATATTCATTAGATATACACTGCAATAGATACTTAGGCCCGGCGTCCACCTACCACGATATGGCACCGATATGCCCTACGATGCACCTGCCGATGCAAAATCAAAATCGCGTCGGAAAGTCACCTAATATCGGGGCAGTTGACCACGTTTCTGCGATTAGACACCGATAAAAACCCCATACAATGCGTGGTGGATTGGCATGCCTAGACATATGTCTACGATTTTGCACCATCCCGATATGTCTCCGATATTGACTTTTTGTATCGGTGCCATATCGGGAGGTCTACGATTCTATCGTAGTAGGTGGACGCCGGGCCTTACAATCTAAAGTTAACACAGGAACAACTCACAAATGATCGCCCACTGAGATAAATGTGATGCGTGTCGATGTCTGCCGCTCCTTGTTGAATAATGCCTGAAGTGCCAGATGCTATTATACAGTTATTGAAGTTCAGAGTTTAGTCAGAACTGAGATCGTGTGATAAGACAAGCACTCATTCAGACAGGTAGTTGAATTCCTCGTCTGGCTCAATGAAACTCGGCTGGTCCGTCTAATTCTTATAGACCCGTTAGCCTGGCTGAACGTCACATTTCATTATACTACTGTGCGATTCTATTGGAAATCCAAGCTTAGGGTCTCTCAAATCTAACAGTACTGATGGAATTCTATGCCGCACTATACACTGCCATATATTTTAACTCTGACATCTTACAACTGCTACCAATAATCTTACACTTATCCACACATTTACTCAATAGGTTTTCAAGAAATCCTTATCATTTACCTAGTGTCGTCAACTTTAATTAATTATATCATGATCGGGTTGGCTAATGAACTGTCATGAAATGTACGCTAGCTATAAAAGGGACTGCAATTTATCTCATCCCTGGTATTTCCTTCCCTTAGGCTTAACATTCGGAACCCGTTCTCCATGCCCCTATGAATATTGCAGTCCGTTTTCCATGGTGTATATCCTGCGCACCATCCATTCTTTTAGAGTATACATGAGTGAAATAAATACAGAAAGGGACTCGTTTTGGTCAAAGTCGTTGTTCTCCACAAGTTTGATGCGGAGTGATATGGACGAGGCCACAGCCGAGTGAATATCACGTAGCCTGTTGAGTACAAGTTGCTAATAATAAGCCTATGGACGTTTATACCAGGCTAAGATAAATCACCGTACTCAACACTCGTCCAACGAGGTCACCCTCTCGCCCATGTCCAGAAGTTAGGCACCTGGGCCTCCTTTGCCTCCATGGCCGTTCACCTCCAGTAACTACAGTTTGTGTTTGGCTTTTCACGAACTGTTAGCTTCTTTTTGAAGCATTTTATTGCAATCAATAATGATATTGTTCTTCCTTGCAATACGTTTTAGCTGAGACGTACCTCATTTCTCCATCAGGACCTCGGCGCTTCCACAACTAACATGGACTGACATACCTTTCAACGGTTTATCTTATCACTGGTTGTTTATCCTATCTTTGTCTCCCGCTAGTTGTTTATCGTACCATTTTGTGGTTTACCTTAGTGTTAGTCTTATCACTCATTGTTACACTTATCTTAGTTAGATTACTGTCAACCTAATCTCAACCTTGTATGAACTCTAAGGCCTGGCGTCCACCTACTACGATAGAAATTTAGACCTACCGATATGGCACCGATACAAAATGCAAATATCGGAGACATATCGGGAAGGTGCAAAATCGTAGACACATGTCTAGACATGCCAATTAACCACGTATTGTATGGGGTTTTTATCGGTGTCTAATCGCAGAAACGTGGTCAACTGCGCCGATATCAGGTGACCTTCCGACGCGATTTTGATTTTTTGTTTATCTCCAACTACTGTCTCCTTATTCAAACACTGTTATACACTGTTCAAAGTTGTAATTTTCTAACTGCAATGAAAATCTTTGATAAATTTTGTCGTCCACAGTTCTGCTTCTTGGGATTCATCACTCCCTCTGTATCATTTGAACGTATTCCATTTGACTAAGTTCTAGGGTAACTTGAAGGTTATAGCAACTAAAACGATATCAGGTTAGCATTCACATCAACTCTGAGAAGACAATGTGAATCAAACACGTTAATCTTTTATGCAGGGGTCATTTCATTTATTGTTAAAAAATTATCTAAATTTTCTTAGTCAGTATCCTCGCCCACTGCCATCGGTAAAAGACGATTTAAGCCCAATGCCCATCTACCGATTTCAGAACATTCATGTACCTTTGTCGGCGACAAACGGACAGTAATTTGTCTCAGCCAAGGCATCCTAACGGAGTCGGCCGTAGTCGGTAGATGTAGGACAGCTAGGCAAGGGTGAGCCACCGACAGATTTGCTTAGGACTAATATCCACCACCCCATCTCCTCAATGTCCGCAGATCGAGCGAAGAGTTACGTAATTTGCCTGCGACAAGTTCACCGACTCCTATACGATTTGCAAACTAATCGCTCAACCCTGAATCGGTAGATGGGCATCAGGCTTAATACGACAGAAAGTATTGTGTATGATAACACCTTTATAGAGAACAGCTTACCTAGATGAGGGGGACTGGTGATACTACATGAACATATCCTGTTAAGGTGAAGCCGTGTGGAGTTGTGTGTGGTGTATTATGTCGCGATCACTCTCGCCATTCTGTGCGACTCAATGTCGGGTGAGAGATCTAAGGTGGCACCTGGAAACGGAGATGATGAGTCCATCCCAGGCCGAGAGGCGTCAAGCATCAGAAGAAAAAAGATACTAGAAAAGATACTATAGAGAAACAGGCTTACTGTCTCCGTACGGATAAAATACGCGGTAAAATCGGCGATCAGATGGACCGATGCCGAAGGCAGAGGTTCATCTAACCGCCGATTTTACCAAAAAAATATTTTATCCGTACGGAGACAGTCAGCCTGTTTCTCTATTATTATATACCATAGAATATCCAATTTTTAATCTTGCTTCTGTGGGAGATTTTGGATTTCGCCACCGTACATGCCCCATACGCCACATACATACCCCGTACGTCACCTAGGTGGCGTACGGATATAAATACGACATGGGTAGGAGCGGGCCGTATACTACCACAGGTATATAATAATAAAAAAGAAGTCCTTCTCCCAACCTAAAGCCGGAGACACATTAATGCTGGAGACACACCAAGCGAGTAACGCGGCGATTTCCAGAATCGCCAACACATTTCATATTTCACCTGATTATTGCGTCAGAGATGCTAGATCATTGTTGGGAGATATTACTATGAAATAATATCGCACATAAACGCAAATTTTTGTTGGCAATTCTGGAGGTCGCTGCCGGTACTCGGTTGGTGTGTCCCCGGCATTAGTGAGAAACGAAGTGATTTCCAGAATCGCCAACATAAAATGGCGTTTATATGAGCTATTATTTCGTAGGAATATCTAGCAGGTCCGTAGTAATGAGCAGGTGGAATATGAAGTGATATCTCACATACACGCCATTTTGTATTGGCGTGAAAATCGCTGTGTTTCTCGCTTGGTGTGTCCCCTGCTTAACGTTTTTATGATTCTGACGTCTAGACTGGATGACTACACTTTCAAGGTTAGCCACCTTGAGATCTGTTAAATGATCGTGCAGTCACATGTCCCCTCTTATTCAATCCACTCTCCTCTCGTGCCAATCACGCAACCTAAGTAATTACCTTCAACAGTCTGGGCTATAATCTGAAATGCACTTAGTAGGAAACACCAACTGGAAATTGACGACTAGCAAGTGCCACCTAATGTGGCGTTTCCACCTGCTGACGAAAATAATTTTCACGCTGTACAATAGTTGGTTAGTCGGTGGTTCTCCTTGTGAAAACCCGGTGGCACATAATCGGTGACTGCACTGCCCGTATGTGTTTCCAATTGCCATTTAAGGTACTCAGTTAAAGCCGGAAGCCCATCTACCGATTTAGGGTTGAACGATTAGTTCCCAAATCGTATAGGAATCCGTCACCTTGTCGCAGGCAAATTATGTAACACTTCGCTCGACCCGTGACCCCCGAGGAGAGGGGGTCTTGGGTATTAGTCCTAAGGAAATCAGTCTTCACCTACCGACATATATACGCACACTGATAAAATCGGTGTATGGTCCACTAATCACTGGGGAAGGGCAAAAACCACAACTTGTCGGCGACAAAAGGACGTCTGAAGGAGGTGGTTCACTAATCGCTGGGTGGCCTTGCCTAGCTCTCCTACATCTACCGACTCTATTAGGATGATTTGGCTGAGACAAATTACCCTCTGTTTATCGCCGACAAACGTACATAAATGTTCCGAAATCGGTAGATGGGCATTAGCTTTAAATGACTTTTGGTTGTAAACTGCAGACTACCGATTAATTCAACCTTATTTGATTTCGTCGGTGGGCTCAAAAGTAGATCGGTGGCGTCATATTGGTTAACCCTTTAAGGACGCATGATGCCTGGAGGCATCACCACTCTAAAGACGCATGATGCCTGGAGGCATCACCACACTAAAGACGCATGATGCCTTGAGGCATCATTGTTCCAATATTAACAAAAATGTTTTGACAAAGAAATGATAGAGCAATATTCATGTGATGTTCAGAAAATGCAGGTATTGAACATCAAATTTATTATTTCTATTCAAATGAAATAAAATTCTTATGATTGTGTATCATATTGCATGATTACAAATTTGAATTGTCAGTTTTAAACATCATGTGCCTGTCCTCTAGCCGGACAAAATGCCACCAGCACCAGCCCTTATGGGAGAAGAGCCGTCCTTAACCCTTTCAGGGCGGATAATGCCTTGAGGCATTATTTATGAAATATAGTAATATTTTCCCATTTCATTGTCTAATGAAGAAATAATTGATCAATATATCTGAAACTTTCAGAGAATATACCTATGATATAGTATTTGATATTATTTGATAACACAAGTAATATAAACAAGAATGATGTGTCATATCACGTGATCAAATAATGGAATATGGGTTTAGACAAAATTTGACCCGTCCCCTGGAGTTATACCAATCCAAAGTACCCGCCCCAACCAACAGGGCTCTGCCACAGACCCCCGTCTTTAAAGGGTTAAAGGGTTATGGAGGGAGAGAAACATTTCCGTATCCGTCTGATGATCGTTGCGTGGAATGTGTCGCATAATCCATCGGCGGTGCAAAATGCCATTATAGGTGGACATAATCGGCTGATGGAAACGCCACATAAGCTCCATGGTCGTGATATCAATGAAGACAGTCAACTTAAATCCACATGATTGGAAATCTTTATAATTACACGACCTCTACGCCCAAAAGAACCCTCCATATCCTACTAGATTTACTTATGAGTTAACGTCCCCTCCCTGGTTGGTTGTCAATTATGAGTTCATCTTATCCCTATGGAATTAGCTCGTGGAAACCTTTACAAAGACAGCTAAGCTTTGTGCCTCCCTAATCTCCTTATGTGCGAATAGATGGTACAGACAATGCAGTCAATACTTTTATCTTAATCCATGCCTGACATTCAGGAAGGACTTCAAAGGAAACTCCGATATGAAGCACAGCCGTATACAAGACAATAGAAATATCACACTGTGTTCATTTCCGCTTCTATACTTTAAGAAAATATAAATTTATTCTAGAGATAGTTACGAGGATGTTAAATCCTATTTATTTTAGGTTCAGTAGGTTCTATCTTTTAACATTTTTATCAAAATAAACAGAAATTCTATTGAATATGAATACATATTGATTATGATAGTAAGACATGTAGAGTTTGTCAGACTGCAATGTCGGTCATACCATTTATTGATTAACTATTTCGAAGTTAATAGCTCCGTAATATATTAATGTACTCTATCCTTGCCCTATTAATGACACCCATCCAACTTCATCCTGCCATGATGTAACTTTAAAATTGCAATCGCCTCACTCTGCGGTCAGTATGCACGTCGCCAACTGTTCCCCATAAACATTTATGACACATACAGAGCCCCATAATGTCTCCAGGGTCCGTGGCCTCTCCCACCGGAGGCGGACGATTTGATAAACGCCAGCGCAGATCCCGCCAAGGTACCATCTATCAGTATGCCGCGAGGATCCATTTCCTGCAGCTCCCACAATTACCCACCTGCAATGCTGGAGGCAAGCCCTGCCTCCAGGGACCCTCCAGGCCAGGCGGTGCATACCTACAGTGCCAACGCCGATGGAAGTGATTAGACCTCCCAGCAGGCCGCCGTTACTTACATCATAATCCCGGTGGTATCTCTGCAAGTAAAAGGGATCATTATTGGGGATAGAGGAAAGAGCAGGTATCAATTATCAGCCTTGAGAGATATGATGATCTTTGAGAATGGCTGTAAGGACGGAAAATTGTTCCTGGTAGCATCTACTCATCATAACATGGAGGCAGTTGGTACTTTCTAGCCCAGAGTAGAGTTTCTACATTGGCTGATATTTGTGGATAAGCTTTGAACCAAGGTACTACAAGGCATATCCATACCAGCTGAATAAATGCCTTATCCAAGCAATTTATCTTAGAAAGGATAATGGCTGTCACACTAAATCAGACACAGGAAATTGAAGTTGAGCGGTATCCTAAGTCGAGTCATTTCTAACATGAGGCTATTCCTTACATGAACTTACAGATTCAGAACATCTGTAGGGTTGTATTTGTTTTATGACCGCCTTTGTGCCGGCGATTCATATTTCACAATCATGATTTCTGTATGTTGGGCTGTCAGGTTCATTGTTGTCCAGTTTGAAGTAGGAGAACAAAAAATGAATGGTCGAGCTTCCACGGTTGACATATTCGTGATTCATAGCTACGATGGAAACATAGTTCTTCATCGTGCCATTAGTTATGTTGTCGTCGACTGAAGGTTCCCTTTGATACCAGCTGTGGGAAATTGGTGGTTGGCATGTCAGCTCTCTCACAGACCACTAGTATCCTGAGGTAGAATACAAGAGATAAAAGTCACACGGTTTGTATGTTGAATTCACCATATTCCATAGCAATTATATAGTTCGGCATCGGGATGTATCTGATTAATAATTTTACTGCGTATTTTTGACGCACGTAGACAGTAAGCCCGTTTTCATATTATTATATACCGAAAAATGGCGATATTTAAGCTAGTCACCTGATCACATACCCCGTACGTCACAGTGTGACATACGGCTATACATACGTCATGGGTAGCAGCGGGCAGTATGTGTGGGTCATACGGCCATAGGTATATAATAATACCGGATACACTCAGATCACTTAAAGAATATGCTATATTATCCTACTCCTATTAAAAAACTCCATAGGCTTAACATGGGATTTCTTTATGTCACTACTTTCTAATGCTGAAAAAATGTGTAAACGGGGTAGGATAAAATCTAGACGCCACGTGTTCGAGTTTGAGTTTATTTATGTCACTCATTTTGTTGGCTTCGTAATTTCACGAGTCGAATAAATAAACTCAGACTCAAACTCGCGACGTTTCTTCATAATATGATCACCCTCATCACTCATCGACATTAATCAATTCACCCTTACCCCCTGTTACTCTAATCCAGATGTACCAACTATGTTTTACGTTATTCATGATTTGTTTATAAATTGGACTCGGCTTATCATCCGGAAGAACATCTGTACGGAGAGAGGACAATAAAGATACTAAAAAGTAAACCCCAAGGAGAAACACTGGTGCCATATGTTTACAAGACATCAACTTGCAGTTGGAACAAGTCAAAGAAAACTTGTAAAAATATCTACGGAATTATAGAAAAAAGATGATCAATGTTATTTTCTACACGAGTCATATCGACTTTTGAAAAACAAATCAAAAAGGTTCACCATCGAAAACGTAAAATGTGCAAGGGGAACGTAATCACGTGGTGTGTCGTGTTTTCATGCCAGGGGGCGCCCCGAAAAACATGGCTTTCGGACATGGCAGCACGAGAAGACAGTGGAATATTGTTGGGTTAATCAAGCAATGTTAAAAAAAACCAAAAAAAACAACAGCAACAAAGAAATAAACGGAACAAAAAGAATGACTACGCAGTATGATTTTTATTAGCACCATCTAGTTCCTATCTTCATGTTATTTACGTTGTTCTTGACCCAGCCAATTGTAGAATATTGGATGACAGAGCTACGTAAAAAAACTACAGTAGCACCAGACAAAGATGTGCTCTGTATTTGGATTTACGAGGACCCTCAATGCCTATTTATGTTAAAAAATAAAAGATTTCTTCTATTGGTGGGAGATGACACCCATACAGTATTGTAACGGCAGATTCTGACTTTGTTCAGTGGTATTTGATAGTGGAACTGAGAGAATGGTAAGACATGCACCATATTTAGCTTATCAATATATTATGCTAGGTTTACACTACCATCCCGGCGACATGCTTACTGTCCAGAGCTCCGCTGCATGAGGCACATTCCACCGGTCTTCAAACTCCTGGGCAAGGGCTTTCCATTGAATGGGTATTACAGGGACTGTGAAGACTTTGGCCTTGTAGGTCTCCAAGATGACCTTAAACTCCTCTGGAACCATATGGCTGATGGCTCCTTCACTGCACCATCTCTCATAGGAGAGAGATGCATAGCTGTCTCACGTGGCCAGGGACCTGTTTCACTAGTTTCGTGACATGTCTGTGACATCATACAGGCATTGGGGTTATCTAGTTTCGGAACAACACAAGTAGCTGCCCTTAGGAAAAGACAGACCCCAAACATAAGAATTAGACAAATCTACACGTCATGGGCCTGTTTCACTAGTTTTGTGACAAAAGTGTTAGACAGACATGAAAAGCGGCACCAACAGTGCAAGCAAGAACGCAGAAAACAAAGTCTAATGTCTAGTTCTTATGAAACCGGACACACCATCTAGACGCCATCTAGTCATGTCACAAAACTAGTGAAACAGGTCCCTGGAGCCATATGGCTGATGGCTCCTTTACTGCACCATATCTTATAGGAGAGAGATGCATAGCTGTCTCACGTGGCCAGGGACCCGTTTCAGAAATTTTGCTATATGTCTGTGACGCCATACAGACATTGTGGTTGTCAAGTTTCATGACATCACAAGTAGCTGCCCTTAGGAAAAGACAGACCCTAAACATAAAAATTAGACAAATCTACACATCATGGACCTGTTTCACTAGTTTCATGACAAAAGTCTTAGACGGACATGAAAAGCGGCACCAACAGTGCAAGCAAGAACGGACAAAACAAAGTCTAATGTAAAGTTCTTATGAAACTGGACACACCATTTAGACGCCATCTAAACATGTCACAAAACTAGTGAAACAGGTCCCTGATGACGGAGAGTCAGTGACAGCTTCAGCCCAGGTGGCAGGGCTGGGCGGAACCTCATGTCCTGCTGCTCAATCACCAGTGTTATATCTTCCATGATTGTGTCAAAGAGCATTGGCAGGATCCTCAGGTAGTTCTGGAAACCCTTGACATTCTCAGTGCAGAGTTCTCTAGTCAGCATTGTAGAGAAGTGCCCAAGACTGCGCCTTCTGGATTCTGACAACCATTCACATACCTAGATGGAACTCTCCTTCCTCCTTCTTCTGAGACGTCTCCCAGCTGCATCAACTGGGGTAGATGTCTGCAACTACCGCCTAGCTTCTTGTTGCTGACACAGAAACTGTACATATATTTACTATATACCTACTGCCGTAAGCGCGTAAATACTACACGTTGTATTACTGTTCCCAGGAGGCATCCAGAGACAATATCTTCTTGATGTTGTCCCACCAGAGCTCCAAGTCGAAGAGATGATGCTTATCACGGGAACGGTTTTTATTAGAGGTACTTATTATCCTATACCGTGTGATGTCTAGGGTACATTCATTCAATTGGCATTAACAGAAGATATCATTTCGCCATTTAGGGTATACAATAATACCAAAACAGGCTGACTGTAGTTGTACGTAAAAGAAACTGTGTAGAATTGTAATTGTAAGTAAGAGTTTCCCTGCGCCTTTATGACATTCTATTTGCCAATTATACACTGTACCTTTTACTTACAACTACAATAACCATGTTTCTGTATATTATCCTGTGGCCACCTTCCATCTAGAAATTGCCTTCCTCTCAATCATGTAGGCAAAAACAGATACAATAAGATCCATTTATATATCGTATATGTACTTCTCTAGTTAAAGTGTTTTAGCCTACCCTTAAAAAAGGATAACAAAGCTACGGTTCGTCTGTGTCTTTGTGGAAATGTCAAACGTCATTTAACAGGTGCACTGACTAATTTCTTCACTTCCTGTTTTTCCCTCACGGCATCGCGTCGTTGACGGCGACCGGAAACAGCTGCCATGTTCTAAGCGTGTATATCGGGTAATCACGACGCATGATTAACCAGTTGATATGAAAATAACCCCCGTGGGATTAAGTGACACTACAAGGATGAGATGTAAGCACTACTCAAGACAATGATATAAAGAACAGCGGAGTCACTTAACCACAATATCATTTATATAAACTTGTTTTTTTACTTCTCATGTAAATGATATCAACGGCTTGTAAATTATATAAACGGGCAATTACCCTCAGCACTATTTCTTCATTCATTAATGGAGGGAAACTATGTTCCGGTGAGCAAAAGTTCAAAGTTTCGAGGTAAGGCTTGGAAAAATTACTGCCCAAGGCGTCAGCCGAGGCAGTAATTTGTCCAAGCCTTACCGAGTAACTTTTACTTTTGCTTACCGGTACTTGGTTTCCCTATTCCTATATACCTTCAAATATCGATAAAAATGTTTAATTCTTTACCTGAAACACTTCCGAAGCAAATGGTCACCCTTATCTAGTAACCCCAACAGCTCTTGTTTCGTGAGAGCGGGACGAAAACGCCAACCTCGACACATAACTTATTTTTAATGCACCCCCCAGCAGCGATATGTAACTCTAGTTAGTTCAATAATGGGTATACATAGGAATACAGCATATCATATCGAGGATCAATTCATTCCTAAAGGTGAATGGGACATAGAATCACATACAGAATGAGTGATCATCGAACCAAATGCAAATTCATTGATACTGTTGTTGAGTGTCTTTTCATACAACATCAATTATTCATGCACAATACCTGACATAATATGGAACAAAAAATATTCATAGAGAAAAGAAGAGACTTTCTTCAAGTAACAATAAAAATCCATCCCTCAAGGTCCATAATAGTAGACACGTATGAGACTGAAACAGAAAAAAAATAGGTCAGTAGGTTGATTGATTTCTTCCTGTATAAGTAACTATCGATAATTTATAAGCATATCAATGCGTTAGCCTAGCAGCTGATCAATCATTGATTGGCTCAATGGGCCACCTGTTAGAGTTCAGAGGATTGACTGCACGTCCCTACCTTTATCCCATAGGACGTGGGGGAACGGCAGAGTTCTCTTTGTTAATGTTAATGATACTTTTTGCCTGGTAATCATATATGAAACAAAGTGGCATTCTATTTATGTATTAATTTGACGCAGCTGGATTACAAAATAAACCCTGAGAGAGAGGTTTAGCATGTAGTAATTAATAGTTTTTAAGTCATCTCTCAATTTCGAAATATACAAAAATAAGTGGGTAGGAAGTTAATGCTGAAACGAAGAACATTTTTATATGTGCTTCTGTCAGTGCAGGGATATGCACTTTCATCCATCTACAACAAACAAAAAAAGGTATTTTGCTACTATAATTACTACATTCATTATCTATATCGCACCCTCTATGCATTGCACACATAACAAAGTAGTTAAAACCACACGTTTCACTCGCACTAATTAAATACCAACTTTTACGTGCCGTCAAGTTACCTGCACAGTACCAATTAGAATATTGACATAAAACCACATAATTGGATTTTAGCTCATTTTACTCGGCCACTTTCATGATCGATATTTGAGTGACATTGATAAAACCACCAAATAAAACGGCAATAAGCACACACAAAACACTGCTGCTATCTGCCACCGTCCCCTGTTAGTGGTAAAACCCGCTGGCGCGCGGCTGCAAGTGCTATCAATCTAATTGGCGAATTCCGATTGTCAAATGGGCACTGGGGCGGCGAGTATCAGGGGCTATTAGTCCAGCCCATGTCAGGGCTACTCCTAACTCGTCCTGACACGGAATTGCTCTTCGCCAACTCCCGAGCTGCTCACCATTTGTCTGCACGACACTAGGACGCCTTTTTTGTAACGGTCCGAATTGATGCCCGGCCATCAGGCCACCTTTCAGCGCCCATATCTGGTTTTTTTTTTCTCCTACCTTCCCTTTTCAACTTGGATCTCGAATGGGTGAATCGAAGGAAGGGTGAGGGCGGGGGGTCCTGGTTAGTGACCTCTGGACAGGCTACAGAGCCAACTCGACATTATTGGCTCGGTTGTCTAAAGCTGGTCCTCTCCGAACTTGGCAAGTTGGATTTGTTTAGACTGGTCCTTGACTTGTTTGGCATGGGTAGCTCCGGTTGGCCTGGTGACATTGCAACATTGTGTCCAAGAACTAGTCCGGTATGCATGTGGTTTATATTTGGGTTCTATCTAAAAACAAATGTGGGAACATATACACAATATTGACTGGTTTCCGATACAAGCGGCTGTATACTCCGAGGAGTTCACGCGTAGTAATATCTGAGAGTATGCGAGGATATTGCGCACAGACCACTCCGAGGGGTATACATCCCCTTTTAATTGAAACCAGTCTTTATTGTTTTTATTATTCACCTTGTCCTGACAAGTGGGGTACCGATATTACTTCATTTAGGTATGCACTATTTTCTATATGCACTATTTTTTTTCCGTATGCGCCGGCTTTTGCAACCCGGAACAAACAACTTATCTGTATGCTGCAGAAATGTAGATCCACGCTGCCCATGTGTTTTTATGGACACTAAATACTAGGTAAAATAAAGACATTTCCTAACGTATTTAGTTTGCAGGGTGGTGGCGTAAAACACGATTAGGATGTTGTCTGTTTTAACTGGTAAAAGTTATGTTAAAAAATGGTATTGGTTGATATCGTAGATAGGCACTATACTGTTATGCTGGAATTGAAGGAGCAAATGTAGTAAAACTGATCAATAGATCATTTGTTGATGTTACTATGATAATATTATGCTAGAGATTGGGGTATTTGTGATGTATTGTTTGGTATCACTTATATGTTCTTGATTTGTATGGGTTTTGGGATGTTCTCTGTCTGTCTTGTTTGTCCAGCGGCTAATGATGGAAGAACGCTGTTAACACGGCGAATTGTTATGTCGATATGTTTGTTTGAGAATTAAAAAAAACGAAAAAAAAGTTTTTCAAAGCAATTCTTTATGTCAGTGTCACTGTCGGACTGTGTCCCTATCAACTGAAGTTCAAAGTCATACTTTACAAATGTGTCATCGGCATATCTTGTCCTGATTTGAGATGACTCCTTTCATTCGGAAACGATACAGCTCTTTGAGCAGTATTTATATAGAACGTCCTGACAATGCTGTACAAGTTACATTACGAGATGATAATTCACTGTTCATACGGAACGAGGCGTTTACGCCGAGTTCCGTACAAACCATGAATTATCATCGAGTTTTGTGTCTTGTACAAGCATAGTAGGTCGTTCTATATTTACTATATACCCGAATTAAAAAAAAACAACAATTCATTTGGCTTACCAATCAATATTTTAATAAACAAGTATGGGTAGGTAGTCCGTATAATAGTGTATGGACCAGTGTTCCATTCAGTATTTTTACGTTATATGGCGAAACAGTGCATATTTAGAGTATATATATACGGCATGGGTATATAGTAAAACCTCTTAGGTCAACGTATCTCGCCCTTGTATAGCACCCTGTCGGAGGTTTGAATAATATCGATATAGATGTTTTTGGAATCCTTTTGTGACATATTGAATTATATTATTTGTCTCTAATAAATTCTACGTCTTGAAGACGAAACTATAGGACTTCATTGTATCCAATTCAAATTCATTGTATCCAATATTGGACTAGATATATACCATATCAATATGCTGATCCAAAGTTTAATACCTTACATTTCACTGTAAAGAAATAGTTTTGCTGTTTACACTGACAGGCGGTAAATTATTTCCCTTGTGTCCCGGACTTTCTGAAGCTTTGAAACAAATGGCCACATTAATAATAGAAGTTCCATGAAGAAAAATGACGTCATTTGTCAACACGAACTAACGTGAATATTGTAATAATGTGCCATGTTATATCTGTCCATCAAATTCCTATTTCACACATTTGTGCGGAAATCCAAAATAAGGGATCACAGTTAAATCACATATTACATAACCTTATTTCAACAAATGTTTTTGAAGATATGTTTATGGAATAACCAAGAAAAGGTTCACTGGTTGCACAAAAATGCCATTTAATTGTTCTGAAAAAAAAGCCAACACGAGCCATTGCTCTTTGGGTCCCGACGCCAAACAAAACACCAAGTGGCTGGTCCAGCTATCGATAGATTTCATTAAAAATATTTTTCTTGGCTTGCCATAGAGGGGCTTTAGCCTCGTCTAACGATTATCTATAGATTATGAGAGCAGGTGGCAGTGATTGTCCCCCGACTAGAGTGGCTGTTTCTTACTATTTACTGGGAGATGATGGCGGAACTAACAATCACTCTGTGCCCAAAACCAATGACAATGCAGGAATGTGTTATCATTGTTCACAATTAAGAAACGTGAAGTTAATTCAGAGAATTACTATTTACCTGTTGCTGTTTTCTCTCGACTTCATAAAATAAATCATGTAACTATTTCTAGTGAATGTAATTCATACATGCCAGTGGAACTTTCAGTTTATATAGGCCCGTTTCCATTGGCCGACGAAGATTGCTCAGACTTTTTGAGTTGCACAGAAAGTCTGTCGGTGGTGCCACTGACTGTGAGTCGGTATAGAAAAATCGCTGAGGGTAGTAGATTTCCCTCACTGACCTAGCCTTCACTCAGTGGTGGCTCGTGCCACATTGCATAATCTAAACAGAAAAAGTCATGGATCATTTCACGGCCATAGTTGTTTCCATTTACCGATATTGGGTCAGCATTGCCAAAAGTCCGTCGGTGGTTCCTGACTGTAGATCGATGACGGGAAATCGGCCAATGGAAACGGGCCTTTAGTTAGAAAAACAATAAGACCCTGAATGTCCGAACAACTATGTAATTTAAAATCTATGCACGCTTTGAGCCACACTTTTATCAATTTACATGTGTGTGAGGAAACTATTGGCTAGGTTTCCATACATATATCCTCCTCCTGGTAATGTTGTGCAGAGAATCTACAAGTACTCGTCCATTATGATATCAGCACTCTCTAATTGGAGGAAATCCCTGGATTGAGCTTCAACGGCAGAATTATAAACGACACCCTGTTTACTTCCCATCTGGCATTGAAAGAGACAAGGCAAACACTGTTTTGTGGTCTCCTTTTTGCCTCCTCTTGGGAGAAGAGGCATTTCTCTGAGGCCATTATTGCGGCAGTGCATCAACTTATCGGAATCTCGCGAGACCTCGAAGGCTGTCGCACAAAGTCACGTGTTGCCAGCAGAACGTGACTTGACGGGTTCCCCTTGAAAAAGGCCAAACAAGGTAAAGCCGGTCTTCACTTTTGAGACCGGCATGCGGTGCTGGGTAAATTTGTGTAGAGTAATGAACCAAGATGGATGATAATTGGGATGAAGCGACGGTAAAAGAAATGGTATTACCTCAATGTATTGAAATCTTTTCGTTCGATATCCACCATAAGAGATACCTCCATGCATATTAAATTATACGAGTCTTGTATCTTAGCAGAAAAGAGGCAATCCCCAATAAATCTGCCATTTTATAGTCGACTACGTCTTTTATTGAGTGTCCTTTGTGTATATGCTATATAATAAATGAAATATGTACACATGTATATCATTTCAAATACAGGCCAAAATATATTTTATTTTTGAGCAACGTTTAGTCAATATGGCAGTTGTATTAGGTGAATCATCTGTTTTACTCAACAATATACAATAAAAGTATGTCTCTGTGGTTGACTGCCAGTATTGCTCCCTTTTTATATTTTATGCTATGACAGTTCAATTTTTCAGAAAATACGTTCACTCTGATATCCAGCCCAAAATCACATTCCTTTCTCGGCCTTTTCAAATCATTATCTGCAGCCTTTATATGATCTCCATATACAAAATTGATCCTGGCAACTTGCTGTCATTACAATTATTTGATTACTGACAGCCTGCCAACAGATCTGACATGTTAATGCCTTGCAATAGCATAATGCAATCTTTCAAGATCTAGAGAATGCCTTTTGAAACCAGGAATTATCCCATTACAACAGAATTGCACTTTGTATCGCCCTTTGAAGTTGTTCGATGTGCTCGGGCGCCTGGAGGTGTTTTCACTGTGTTTTGTAAATGCAGAGGGAAGTGCAAAAAAGCAGACGACTTTCGAGACAAAGGGTATCTGTGCAGAGATCGCTCTGCAGAAAAGTTTCCCCGCTCGCTGAAGGTTAGGACCACTTATTGCCGGCCGCACATAGAATTGCCTGTCGTCAGTGATAAAGCATCACAGAAACTGCTGTAGACGGCAACATTTTTGGGGTTTAATCAGTCATGGCGGCCACTGACAGCCATGATGAATAGTTGCCATGGTGACGCCGTGAATCTCGGGAGACACGAGGTTTGTCAGATTCCACCTCTGGCCGCTAGATGGCCACGGAACGCGAACACATAAAACGTTGACGTAATAAGCCTATAATGACGTCATTAATCAACAACCACAGACAGAGCCACATGTAATGTGACATCAGTACCTTGATGAATGTGCGCATGCGTACTAGATCACTGCCGAAGTTCACGGCTGGGCCACACTTCTGTTGAGCCACTGGCAGCAACTTACAGGTAAACGCAAAGACCACGAACATTGTGCTAAATATTTCTTTTATTGGATTATTTCCTATTTTGCACCCTCACTTGTACTCCTCATCCGAGGTTATGTGCCAGTATTCCTCATTAAATTCTAGATATTAGGTTAATCTAGCTTTTTCTGAAAAAAGAAATCAACAGGTTCAATGGAACTGACGATTCTGCAGAGTTGGCGCCACAATTTCATGCACTGAAATTTCGGCGAACAAACTAGAAAAGAAGGCCTTATAGGAATATTTTAAATCCTCTATTACACACTCTTGGCATAGTCCCATTCAATGATTTTGATGTCATTCAAAGTTGAAAATAGTTTTGTTTGAAACTTTGTCATTGTATAACAAGGTATTTGATCATTGGAGCATTCATGGATTGATGCATCATCCCCTGCAATAACATCGCCCCCTTTGGAATGACAGTGATACTAAGCCAGGTGATAGAAAAAGGCCTCAGCTTAATAGTCGGTAGCATCGCCTCATGAATGTCATTTTATGATCACGAATATCAAGTAAAGGAGTCAAAAGTGGAACCATCCGTTTTGCATTAAAGATGGGTGTATGAAACAGTGATTTGTCAAACTGATTATACCTTGACAACATTGAAACGAATGGTACCATTAACGTCCCACCTCCCTATATATACTAGAAGCAAATGTCATGATCATCATTGATGAATGAGCGTGCAATTATAAGTGAATAACAATTGAAAAGTTTGGGTTATATTCAGCCTATGGATCGTTTCTGTAACCAACTTGCACCTTTCTGAAACTAGGATCCAAACATATGAAACACCAATGAGTCTTGAGGTATTTCATGGTCAGCTAGGCATGCCTCTAAAACCCTCAGACACTGACACCATGCTCCTTTCCCAATATCACAGTGAATAGCACACAGATAGTGAAGGTCAAACTTTCCTGCAGCATGTTTGAAGTCTGTATGTGACCGCTCTAACCTATAGGCATCGTACATTGTGCGTGAGCACGCTCTGATAATGGAAAGGAAAATGATATAGATGTAAAAGTGAGGAGTTTTGCGACAATCATATTCACCTACAAGCCAAGTCCAGGTCGGCATAGATTGGCTACCCACGCCTCTCTGTGTTGAGCTACGACTTGGGGTTGGTATGGTTAAATCCTACTCGTACCCACGAATTCTCACTCTCAGACCAAGTTGGAGTTTTGGCTCCGGACTTCACTCGGCTTCGCCTTGTGAAATCACTATGCCCAACTCCATTTGTGGTATACGGTGGCCAAGATTAAAACTCATCCAGTTTTACGATAATACGGGGTTCTGAGAGCAGAAATACAAGTTTATTAGGAAATATTCACAGCTCACCAATTTGACAATAAAGTCTACCTTTATGGTCATTTTATTCAAAATACACACAAAGTTAACAAGAATATGTACGAATGCCTTCAAGAGTGAGAAATAGCTTACTCTTCAAGCACAGGTCCAGGTCACATGAAACATCTGCTGGGAGAGTAACATAAACATACAGGTAGTGGATGATGGTGGCCGTATATCTAACCCACCCAAATCCAACGTAGTGTCGCTCCGGTGGCCAGTGTAAGTTCGGCACCGCAATATGCCAGTCGTTAACGTAGGGCCCGCGTGAGGCCGCCACTGTAAGCCGCCATCTCAGTTTGGCCCTATTTTTTCCCCGCGCATTGATCCTGTCGTTGGTAGAATGCGTGCTGTGGTTCCGGCGGAAGGGTTTCCGTCGCTGTCTTTTCGTGAGGTTTTTTTCTCGCCACCTTCCTGGGATGTGTCGCAGGCGACACTTCATTAGTTTCGTGTTTCCTTTGACGAGGTCTTGAGGAGGGAGAGGTGGAGCGCAGGCGATGGGCATGATACTTTATGTTAGTGAGATTTGTAACTCCCCTTCAGCTTCTCCAGACAGGGAGGGGAACCAGGGACGAGTTCTTAGATTCGTGTCAGGAAACCTTTGATGAAAGGATGAATTTGTCAGGTTAATTTTCTTTAAGAAGTGTGGAGACGGAGTATGTGAACCTACGGTAACACAGTCTACAAATATGTTTCTACCCCAAACCCCAAACGGGAACGCGGCGAAAAAATTGCACACTTAATTTTCTTTAAGAATACAGGAAAGATATATCTTTACCTTAAGACTCTGTCGACCTTCATTCTCATAGGTTCTTATTTATTGTATGACGAGGTTTAAGGGTTATATCAATATAGTCCTTATATATTTTTTTACCATAAATCTAGCTGACCTAAACCACAGCAGATATCTACCAGATCCTACTCTAATTGTGATCTGCCCTTTCCAGAAAAACACATTCAAATAAAAACATAGCATCTTTGGTACAGTTCAATGTCCAACCGTTTTAAGGGCCCCTTCATCGACACACAAGATATAGCTAGGTTTGTCACGATTTAGTTGTTTTGACAAGTCTTGCTAGGTTTTGAGTAATAGCCTACAATTTTGCCGTGAAGCATCGGTGTGGTTAAGCACCCTTGCAATTCTTGTCGCCATAGATCGCAGAATTCGCAATAGATCGCGAGGCATGGTGGTGGTGGAGCAAAAAATACACAAATCATCATGCACGACGTATTGCGGCAAAGGACGAAAGGTATATCGCGATACTATAAGATTTATATAGAACTGCATAAAGAATCGTATAAATACACAATACTCCACAAGTTTGGAAGGGCCACAATCTTCATCGAGGCGAAGCCGAGTGACGATTACGGCTCTTTCAAACGAGTGGAGTATTGTTTATTTCACGATTCGGGTGCGGTTCTGGATTTATCTCACCCCTTTCAAGGTTAGGGGAGTTGAAATTTCTTGTCTTGTCTTGTCATCTCTCTGAATTCCTGGCCGCTGATTGGTCAATCCCCTATGTCGTCATCTCGTATTCACTACGCCACAACCATGGCGTAGTATTGTCACTTTACCGGGGTGATCGTTGAGTATTTTTTTCTAATGTTATTCCTATGGCTACACTTGTACCAGGGGTGAGATGAATAGCAAGACATGCCAAGATATAACTCCATCGTGCTGTTGGAACCAACACTTTCGACTCTTGAGACTAAGACTAAGTTCTTATCTCACCCCTGGAATAAATGTCCATAGGCTTAACATTGGGAACTCGTTATCCATGCCCCTACGAGTATTGCAGTCTGTTCTCCATGGTCTATATCCTGTGTGTTGTCCATTCTTTTAGTGTGTACAGGGGGTGAGATAAATACAGAAAGCAACTCGTTTTGGTCAAAGAAGTCATTCTCAAGCTCATTTGAATACTATGTGATATTCACTCGGCTGTCGCCTCGTTTATATCACAGCGCATCAAACTCGTGGAAAACGACGGCTTTGACCAAAACTTGTTGGTTTCTTCTTTAATTCTTCGGGTATCTAAGCTAGATGCCCAGTCATTAAAATCAGGACATCCGGCCGAGGTGCACTCTGTGGTGGTCAGAGGTGGCCCGGATAGGAAGCTGACCTCAGAATCCATAGTATTTACACGGCGAAAGGTTACTTGACTTCTCTTTAGTGGTTTCGTACTTGTACTAGAGTTAGATAGAGCCCTCACCTTTCATCTCCAAGACAAGCACGCAACCTTTCGCCTTTGTGACAGCAGAGCCGGATGAAGGCTTCTAAGGCGCTTTATCTAAATGGACCTTGGTGAGGTCTCTTGATGAATGTTTTCTGTGAAAGAACAACACCAACAACAGCATATTTAGAATGTTAAAAAAACTATAAGTATTCGTGTATGTAAATTATGATATGGTGAAAATGATGGGTTTTCATCGATTTCAAAAGCAGCTCCAACGTAAAGCCATTTTCCACTGACCGACTATTTGCTGCCGATCTGCAGTCGGGAACCCCCAACGTCAGATTGGTGAATGGAAACAGGCATGCGGAGATGTGTTTACTGATTGACTCTGCACAGATTATGCAATGGGTTCGGTACCACTGAACACCTTCTGTCGGTACGGACTTGTTAAATGCAGCAGAAACAAGGGATACATATCACCCCCACCGATTTTTAGATACCGTGCAGTCTTTGGCCACCACCAACCGACAAAAAGGGGAACTCAATAAATCGGTGCCGTTTTCGTTGGCCAGTGGAAAATGTCAAGTCGACTTGTCAGTAGAAAAGGTATGGCGGCACTGCTGTCAGTTGCGTTCAGTGATAAGCAATGGTTTTTTTCTTCTTTCCATTTTTTCAGGTTGGACGTGTTTATTTATTTCTGAAATGTTACATTCAGTTCTGTCAAAGGGGCCATCCATAAAGTACGTACGCACTGAGGGGGGGGGGGGGTGTAAAAAATTTCGAAAATTTTGCGTATGCTCCTTCTTTGTTCTATTGCGTACAAAATCGGGAGGGGGGATGGCCCCAAAGAATCTATATATTTTCATAGAATGAAAAGGAGACTCTCGGGAAACAACAGAAGATTAATTTCGTTTCCTAGATGACAATCTTTAAAGATATTCTTAAATCAGAAACATTGAAATTGATACTTATTTGCCAGACCCTGTAATATTTACTAGCAGTTTACATCCTGTTATCAAAACTCAGATGGTCATAGAAATATCTAACGAAAGAAAAGGTAAAAAAATAAAATTGTTGCATAATGTGAACTGTTCTTTCTAAGAACCGTCGCAAATGTTCATTTCTGCCAAGCCCGTGGCAAACACCAACGCGTAGACTACGAACTCTGTTTTTACGAGGTATACTGGTAAAGGAATTCCACTAGGATAAAGGTTCCTGTGAACCAAACCAGAAAGAATGAGACACATCAAGGGAGGCATCGCTTTCCTAACTGGTCGCTAAGTTCCGAGTTACACAAAAGAACCTAGACAAGTATGCTTGTTTAGCATGTGGTGTGTCAATGCTCTGGGATTCTCTTGCTCTCGTCCTGGGTCCCTTTCAAGCGGTGCCGAATGTCGCTGGTGAGGGAAACCTGCACTGCTCGGCGCTGTCGTTACCATGGCGCAGACAACTGAGGGGACAACAGAGAACAGGATACACGGCAGACGAAGCGCGAGGTTACTGGGCGAGTTTATGGGTGAAGTAAGAGAGACAGAGACGTTTTCTGTCAGTGAGCGCCATAAAGCCTGTGAGGACGATGATAGGTGGAGGGTCGGGTTAAGGGGGTGGAGTAGCGTCGACAGTCGCACTTTGAAGTTATAACAGTTGAGGTTTAACCCTTTCCCTGCAGCATCCTGTTCCCCTGTTCAGCATTACATGGAAGGCATTGCTTGCCCAAATGACCCTGCTACGGCAGGCACCTCTTTTTGGAAATAGCAATGTCATGTGATGTGCCATGTGATTTAAGTAATTTATCTTGGTGACTAATCATATTTTGTTATTCCAAATCAAAGGTAAATATGGCTCTTATACATTGTCAACATTTCTTTTAAATCAAACAAATATCTTTTTATCTATTGAATTTTGTATAAAAGTATCAATGATGCCTCAAAGATGCCTGAAGGCATCTTCCTGCCATAGCCAGGGGAATGGCTGAAGGCATCTTCCTGCCGTAGCCAGGGAAATGCCTGGAAGCATCTTCCTGCTGTCAAAGGGTTAAAAGGTGGGGTTTAGAACTGAGTAAGAACGTCTATAGGGTACATAGCTATTGTGTTATGGACATGGCCATCTTGCCCCGAAAACAAAGAAAACACGAAGGGGCGGGTCAAGTTATCAATAGATATCATTAAAAATATGTTGTTGTCTTATTGCCATAGAGGGGGTTTAGCCTCATCTCACGATTATCTGTGAATTATAAGAGGGTGCGTCCATCAACCACGACAGGGCTGCGACATGCACCGACAAGAAAATTCCAATTGGTGCCTTGTCGCAGCCTTGTCGTGAGGAGAGGAGCTCTGCGACAGGGTTGTCGGGGCATGTCAGGAAGTGCATGCTCCACCAAAATTAACTATCCTAGACCTCTGCGACACGCTCCCGACATGCCATGACACTCCACGACAAGGCTCTTGTCGTGGCAAAAATCGAACATGTTCGATTTTGTCGTAGCCTTGTCGGAAGATCCCCGACAACCTCCCGACAAGCTTCGTGTCGCAGCCTGTCGGGGCCTTGTCGTAGCCTCTTGTCGGGAACTAGGGTCCATCAACCACGACAAGGCTACGACAGGCCTTCCAATCGTAGAGCTGTCACGGACCTTGTCGGAAAGCCGTTGTCGCAGCCTTGTCGTGGTTGGTGGACGCACCCTCTAACAGCCTATAATAGAAGCTGTCCCCTGACGACAGTGGCGTAATCTTACAATTTCCTAGTGGACTATGGCGGAACTAGCAATCACTCTGTGCCCTATAGGTCCCCTATTGAGCTTCTCTTTACATATTCATGCTTCTCGGTATGGAAGTGTGGTATCCCCTAAAATCGAAATGTGTCATCATCCGCTGTGCACATCATTTGACGCTGCGCCCCAGGAGATCTAGATAGACACGTTTAACAATGAGAATCAATCTGAGTTGCCCACAAGCAGCATTGCTAACTTCAGAAAGCATAAACCTTTATCCACTTTGTCACACCGACCGGTTTAAACGTATCCTCAATTTTCTTCTTTTAAACACTGTCATGTTCATTCCTGCTCCTATATACAAACAAAGCTGAGTCTACCTGTTTTAGGCCACTACCCCGTCATCATTCACTATTGACATGAGGTGCATTTCTGCAGAACATGTTTCATAGATTTGCCCTGTAATCATATCGAACCAAGGGAGGTGTTTTTACATGTCTTATATTCACTTCTCACTTAGTCCCTCACGAAGGTACCAGTGCCGAAACTAGTAGGACAACTAAAGAGGTGAACCAACCGTGACGGTCAATTGTAAGACAATTTGGAAATTAATAAGGAATTGGGAAGACAAGAAGACAACGCATTTGGGTATCATTTGGTTAGTAACTCTATCACCAGCATGCCTTGTATTGGTTCTTGATGCAATAAACCCGTACCTGCAACCTTTATTTCATACTAAACACTGAATGCTAGAAGTAGCTAGGGGTAGCTATTCCGGTAAACATTATATCGTTATAGTGGATAATGATGGGTGGAGGATAAGGTGTAAATTTAATTGTAAACCTCGTTGCCGCTCTCGTCCTAACCATTATGAGTTACTCAATGCGTGCTTGGGTCCAGGAAAACCCGTTGCGTATTGAGTGTTATCCGATAACTGATGACAGCGTGGCATGTCAGTCCCCCGCCCTCACCCCCCGTGTGATCCCACCCTGCGGGGGCCCCTTATGACACCAAAAACAACACCATCACAAGCGCCGGGGCCGCCGCGTGAGGGCGCTGGTAATCGATGCGGCGTGTGAGGAGGTGCTCGCGAGCTGCTCCTACATCTTAATGTAAAAGCCATCTCTGGCCATCCCGCATCCGTCAATGACTGCTGCAGGCGACCCACTGGTCATCAGTGTAACCCGCCGTTTACATTAGACGACTAAAAACGTGACGACTGTAGATCGTCAAGCCAATAGTCGTCAGGTGGTGGTAAAGTCTATTGCAAAAGTCGTAGACCTCAGAATGTACCCGAGCGTTTACACTGATGACTATAAGTTTTCACAGAATCGCCGCCTATCTAGACGACTAATTCAAGCTCGCTTGAAATGGATGCTGGCGTCAGAGCGTGACCAATAGTCGTCAGGTGGTGCTGAATTGAGTAATCTGACATAATCAGACGGTCTGTAGTCGCGACACGCTTGGCGTTTATAGGCCCATTTCTATTGGCCGATTTCCCGTCACCGATCTAGAGTCAGGAACCACCAATGGACTTTTGGCACTGCTGACCCAAAATCGGTCAATGGAAACGATGCAGCTCGTGAAATGACCCACAACATTTTTCTGCTTAGATAATGCAATGTGGCACCACCTACCACTGAGTGAAAGCTTGGTCATTAAGTGAAATCTAATACCCTCACCAATTCTTTTATCCCAACGCACAGTCAGTGGCACCACTGACAAACTTTCTGGGTGACTCAAGAGGTCTCCACCATTTTCGTCAGCCAATGGAAACGGGCCTTACACTAGACGGAAAATCACCGGCCATAATCGTCTAGTGTAAACGCCGGGTCAGCCTCATCTGGTCATAGCAGCCAATCTCAATAGTCATCCGGGGGCATCTTAAAGGTCATCAAGGGCTGTAGCTGGGCTACTCCAGGGTGGATTGGGGTGTAGGGGTGTCTCAATAGTCGTTGATGGAGGTCATATTCGTGGTAACTATCACGCGGGTTGTGGTAGATGTGTAAAGGAAGGACAGGATAATTGATTGGTTTAAAGATTTGCAACTTTGGATGGTGAGGCGGAATCAAGCAGCCATTTATTTGGCTCAAGGAACTTAATGTTGGTACAGCAATGCGGTTCCTGGTTAAGCAGGAGGATTTTTTGCTGTTGGAGTTTCATTTGAGAAGTCAAGTCTTATTCGAATCAGGTCTCCCGTTAGATATACATGTGTTATTCATGGACGGCGTTATCCATAAGGCCCGGCGTCCACCTACTACGATATGGCTCCGATATGGTCTACGATGCATCTCCGGATAAGAAATTAAAAATCGCGTCGGAAGGTCACCTAATATCGGGGCAGTTGACCACGTCTCTGCGATTAGACACCAATAAAACCCCATACAATGCGTGGTGGATTGGCATGTCTAGACATATGTCTACGATTTTGCACCTTCCCGATATGTCTCCGATATTGACTTTTTGTGTCGGAGCCAAATCGGTAGGTCTAAATTTCTATCGTAGTAGGTGGACGCTGGGCCTAAGGAGAAATATTGTTTATGAAAACCCTTTAACTTAACTCCTCTGTCATTAGATTACAATCAATATATCTTACATAGCCACGGTAATGGTAGGTGTGGCATCTCTATAGAAATTGAAACCTGATTAATGGGTTTTGGTGATACACGATGAATTACTGAATTAGGGAACTAGCGTTCACCAATTGTGTTTCACTACTCATTGGTCAAAATGCATGCTGATAGTTTCTTTAGATGCCATCATTAGCCAAATCAAAACTGTACCCCAACACTCTCTGAATGTTCATCAGAAGGCCTTCACTAAGAAATACATCAAAAGGTTTCAAGACCATCGTACAAAATGGTACTTCATTAAAACTTATTGTGTTAATCCATCATCAAGCATGACAGTACATGGATGGATTGACTAATCAAAACAGTCATGAAGCGTCCATAAGAGCATGCTAATCAATGTGCTTTAATGTACATACATTCCTCACGAGGCTTTGTAGGGCATCGGAAATGGAAATAATATTTCTTTTTCAACTATTTCTTTTCATGATTTTTATCTATGGTTGCTTCATGCTGTTATCTTTAATTGGAAATGTTAGATAAGCATTTCTGAATTTTTTTTCATGCTATCATGGATCATCTTTATGCCCCTCGTATGAAAGAGATTGATGAGTGTTTGGTCTGTGTCCCCATTCGCCATCAAATTTGGATCGCTTAGTAATTTGAACGAGGTGATAGGCTAGGATATATTCTGAAGTGCTTCAAACGAGATGGTACGTGAGGATGTTTCTGATTTTATCTTGGCCTGGAGACATTCATCTGTTTATCGCCCATTCAATATGAGTTACCATACTCACAAGCCTGTTCAGTTCGAGTTACTAATATTAAGCTTATGGACAATTATACCAGGCTAAGATGATATAGAGGAAACCTATGAAAGTTGAGCGTCAGAGGTCGTATACCATGGAGTTTGAATCATGTAGTAGTTCACAAGGCAAAGCCGCATGAATTACATGGCGATTCAAACGAGATGGGCTCGAGCTCTGACCCTAAAAGTGAATAGATTTCTGAATTTATCTCACCTTCATATTGACTAATTGGCTCACATTTGTGACATAATCCACATTGGATTTTTCCTAAATACTCAGTTGTGCGGTGAATACAATTTTCCAATGTTAGGGCTATGGGGATAAAATACAATGCGTGACAACATAACACTGGCCCTCTTAAGTATAGGTATGCCCTAGACTGGCAACCATGACACAGATAGTAAGATATTGTCAGCCATTTACACCGGACGTCTACAACGTGATAATCCATCACTCTCCACCCAATAACACCACGTGTATCTCCAGTCTTGCGGAGGAAATTGACAAATCCCTTACAGAAATTCTTAAACGCTTAAATTACGAAATATCCCACAAGGCTTCGCGCAATCAGAGAGGAAGGACTCTTTTTTGTATTCCTTATTGAATCGAAATCGGCTTCCAAATCGAATAATTGCAGGAAAGGGGAAAGCGGGGAACCAGATGGAGGTACATCGGTCTTTTTAAAATTCATTTTTATGTAAAATCAATCAGGAATCTACGGTGTGGTTCTAGAGATGACAACCAGGATGATGTACGCGCGAACAAAGTGGTATTACAACGTCGCTTGCTATGTCGGCGACACTTTCCAGGATTGCTGTAGTTTTCCTGTCGGGCATTTTATCGCTATTGAATTTTGACACAAAGAATGTTCTCAGCTCTGACTCAGACGGACTGAAACGCAGTTATTGCGATATCTGTAAGTGGGGGGGGGGGGGGGGGGGCAAACTCGCGCACTTTATTTCTGAGCTGTGATGAATTCACCGAGTATCAAATCTGCGTGGAGAGAAAAACCACAATTTTCGCGTAATTCTAATTTAGCGTGGCAAGCACACACTCAACGCAAACGTATCCCAATTTCTTTGTTTGACAACAGGAATTTCAGCAAGGGAAATATAGTTATGGTGAAAATATGGGGTTGAAGAGGCAGTTTAGAGGTATGGTGATTTCATTCCTCCTTGGGCATCTGTTCTATTCGTAGCAGGGGAATCGATCTTACTCACAGTGGATGGAGGCTGGTACCATCACCGGACACAAATAACACGAGTATGGATTGGTCAAAATAAGGCGCAATTTACGCTGCTGCAGCTCGGGGACCAATCAGCGAGCTGCTCTTATTTGTGTCCGCGGGGGGTCGCCACGGGCATCAAGTGGGGATGTCATTAGTTGTCTTTGAATGGGTATTTATTCAGCGTGAATAAGGAATAAATGCCTTTTACACAGTAAACGGGCATATAAGTTCTCTCTTGTATATCACAGAATCTAAACTATCATACCTTTGCAGTGATACGCAGCTAAATTGTAATATCGTTGTTATTAGATCTTAGCGTTCGGTTATTAGTCCATAGATATAGATCATCGCTCAAAGTTCCTGGGAGAATACGAAATGCCTAACAAGCTAGTTGCAATATTAGAGGGGTTGTGATGATACAGCCCCCAAAACACCAATAATCACCTTTTGTATGGAAATGTTCCTTTAATATAAGTCAAGTAATGCAAGTCAAGTAATACATTGTCGGTTCATCTACGTAATAGGACAGAATGCACCATTTAATTGAATAATAGAAATTACTAGGGATCATTTCTGGATATGATTATCCTGCTCTTTTATAGGCAGAACCCTAGGGATAAATGACCGTTGGATTTTCCCCTGCAGCAAAAATAGATACAGTCATCATGAGATCCAGCTATCTATCTATCTATCTATCTATCTATCTATCTATCTATTTATCTACACATATCTATTTGTACATACATCTATGAATACATAAACATTAAAAATACTATACATATATATCATATGTGTATATTATCAAGAAACATCACGAAATTTCATACAATTGTTTATATGGCATGAGTTGTTTTCGCGGAATGACATCACGAGCGGAGCTGAGTGATGTCTGCAGCAGAAGACAACGAATGCCATGTAAACAATTGTATGAAATTAAGTGACGTTTAGATTTTATCCTATCCCGTCACATGTTTTTAACTTCATATGTCACCTGTGGCGTATAAATATTATACGTCATAACCGTGGCATACAGTCACTCCATGTTTAGTCTATGGAGATTTATATGGGGGGTAGGATAAATATATATCCCTCAGGGGGCTTGGACATCTATATGGTTTTATGACTATAGATATTCATAGTATGTATTGATAATCGTCATGTTAGTTACGGAGCTAACACCTGGATACTTTCTGTACTCAATATGTCAATAGTTCTTTTGACTGTCTGAGTAGAACTAGTTCTTCTATTGTCTTACCACGGTATGGTACATTGCTACAACATATCTATTTGTATCTAATATCAGTTAGACCACAAACAGAGGGGTTGTCAGACCTTATCAGCTGCACTCACATCAATGTCATACATGAAATTGGAGATAGGACGAGAGGACCATCTTTCTCAGTATAGATAGCACCAGACGGATTTGATTGCTTACATCAATAATATTCACAAAGCTGTGTAATACATTTTGCCTTTTGCTAACGCTCGCTGTGAATGGCTTGGTACTGGTGAAAAGGCTAATGCGGCGTTTCCACCTGCCGACTAAAAACCCACCGATAATTTTCACACTGTGGAAAATTCAGTCGAGGGTTCTCCTTGTGAAAGGGTGGTAGTACATATTCAGTGACCTGCACTGCAAAAATGCGATGGTCGCTCACCGCCTATTGGTAGTAAAATGGAGAACATCACTGATTAGTTCAATCTTCTTTGATTTCGTTGGTGGATACATGAGTTAGTCGGTGGTGCCGTGTTGCATAAGGCAGTGGAGAAAGATTTTTGACCATTTCTGTTTCCACCTGACAATTATTATACTAAATCTGTCGCATATCCGGTTGGTGGTGCGAATTGCCATAGTCGGTGGCCATCATCGGCACGTGGAAATACCGCATAAGGCCCGGCGTCCACCTACTACGATATGGCACCGATATGGTCTACGATGCACCTCCCGATAAAAAAATCAAAATCGCGTCGGAAGGTTACCTGATATCGGGGCAGTTGACCACGTTTCTGCGATTAGACACCAATAAAGACCCCATACAACGCGTGGTGAATTGGCATGTCTAGACATATGTCTACGATTTTGCACCTTCCCGATATGGCACCGATTTGTATCGGTGCCATATCTGGAGGTCTACGATCCTATCGTAGTAGGTGGATGCCGGGCCTTAGACAAAGGAGCACTGATTCCTGAACCAGCGTGCCTAGACCAGACAGACACATGAAGCTTCTCACTGAAACCCTAGCCTCTCCATAGTGAGCACACTTCAGAGGAAGTTTGTCACAAAAATAATCCATTCACTCCATCCAACGTCAGCGCGAGGTTGAGAGATCCTGCGGAAAGAAGGATAATCTAAAGCCAGCTACGTTTTTTCTAGTTTGTTTTTGAATCTAGACGATGCCTGTCAGTTTACAGGCTGGGTGCCTACACCCGGCGTTTATATTGAACGACTAAAAATATGACGACTGTAGATCGCCAAGCCAATAGTCGTCAGGTATTGGCAATGTCCAACGCAGAAGTCATCGACCTCAGAATGTAGCCGAGCGTTTACACTGACGACTACAAGTTTTCACAGAATCGCCACCTATCTAGACAACTAATTCAAGCCCACTTGAAATAGTCTCTAGCATCAGATCATGATCAGTAGTTCTCAGGTGGTGGTGAATTGTATAATCTGATGCAACCAGACGATCTGCAGTCATCACTCACTTGGCCCTCAACACAAGGCGATTTCTAGTTTTTTACTGCTGAAAGTCGTCAGGCGGTGCAAAAGACCAGAATCGCTGGCCGGAATCTTCTAGTGTTAACGCCGGTAAGACAACTTGACAACTGCTGTAAAGCATCTGGGACCTGTTTCAGTAGTTTCGTGACATGTCTAGATGGCGTCTGTGACACCATACAGACAGATCAACAGAAGTTGCGGCACTTAGGACAAGACAGACCCCAAACACAGTGTGTCAGGTTTCAAAAGTATTAGACAATTTTCCGTAAGAATTAAGCAATGAAATTTTAACACGAGCGAGGCAGACATATAACCTATAATCGTCCCAAATATTAAGAAAATTGACCGCTCCAATCCGCTGATATTTGACATCAAGTGTGACATGCATTTTGAAACCTGACAAAAAAAATTTCCGCTGTTGCTTGCACTGTTGGTGCCACTGTTGATGTCTGTCTAGGCCTAATGTCACGAAACTACTGAAACAGGTCCCTGAAATAAATTTAGCCAACTACTTCTTCATATATAACCAGCAGCGTTCGAATGGTGTGCTATATTTACAATTTACTCGTATCTATTGCATGAAATGCCAATGCTTCTTACTCCAAGGGTCACACTATTTCAGTTCCACTCATCGATATATCATGCTATGATTTACATTGACTGGGAATCCCAATGTCGCATTTCTATAGTAAAAGCCTATCTAGCAGACATTGCCACAACGCTCCCTACTCTGACTTCAAACTTCATTCAGTGCAGATGAAATCCGCTAGACTTATTTCAATCCTAATCCTGTGATCTCAGTTTAATTGGTGATCAAAGCGTTATTAGGACTTGCTTTAAGGATTAACAAGACTGCCACATTAGACTGTCTCCAAGCAGAGTTTGACTGCTGAGTAGTCAATAAATGTTACTGAAATTCTCAGAGAGATTCAGTCATCTACACCTATATGAAAACGTTACACCAAACTACTTACTAATATATATAACTGTAAGTGTATTTACCCGTTACCCGTTACTCGTTTGGCAGAGGTAGACTTAGGCTCGGCGTCCACCTACTACGATATGGCTCTGATGTGGTCTACGGTGCACCTACCGATACAAAATCAAAATCGCGTCGGAAGGTCACCTAATATCGGGGCAGTTGACCACGTTTTTGCGATTAGACAGCGATAAAAACTCCATACAATGCGTGGTGGATTAGCATGTCTAGACATATGTCTACGATTTTGCACCTTCCCGATATATCTCTGATATTGACTTCTTGAATCAGAGCCATATCTGTAGGTCTAAATTTCCATCGTAGTAGGTGGATGCCGGGCCTTAGTCTCTTTCCCCTATTGGATTTTTTTTAAAGACAAATTAAATCATAAATTCTTAAATTCCTTAACTACCATTTTTAACTGTAATCGCATCATAAGGGGTAGACCCCCGATTTCCATCGGTGCCTAATCACAGAGATGTGGTCAACTGCCCAGATATTAGCTGAGCTTCTGATGCGATTTTGAATATATTGCCCGTATAGCTAAGCCTCTCCAACAGTAAGGCCTGGCGTCCACCTACTACGATATAAATTTACACCTGCCGATATGGTACAGATACAAAAAGTAAATATCGGAGACATATTGGGAAGGTGCAAAATCGTAGACAGACGTCTAGACATGCCAATCCACCATGCATCGTAATTGGCATTTTTCGGTGCCTAATCGCAGAAACGTGATCAACTTCCTCGATATTAGGTGACCTTCCGACGCGATTTTTCATCGGGAGGTGCATCGTAGACCATATCGGAGCCATACCGTAGTAGCTGGACGCCGGGCCAACGCAATACCGTCTTCATCGCCAAACATCACAACAAGGTGTTAAGTGATTCGGAAATCAACAGGGATTTGTCAAATGCAAAGTTCTACTCACTTATACACACTTCTTGCAACATATCGAAAACTTAAAGCATTGTTGTGTACCTGCAGCCATGCTACAAAATGGGGATGCTTTATAAGACATACTTCGTGTTATTGTGAACGTGTGCTTCTGGGTCACCTGATTTTATCCAATAAGTAAATTCACATCCTGAGATCCAATTACAAGGCTTTAACAATATCGTCTTAATGTAATTTCTAAGGACCACTTATAGTCACCATCACAATACAAAGAATAAGACGTTCCTTTGTTGACAGCCTCCAAATCGGCCCTTTTGGGAGGTTTACTGTTGTCTATGAATCAGCGAACACACAAACAGCCCTTTCAATATCCAGAACTCAATATTAGTTTGACGGGTTCCCAGGGGAGGAATACAATGGGGATCCACTCCAACGAACCAGCAATACGTAACAAAAAGCGCTCACTCTTATTACATTATTCCAATCACTCCTGTATGGACCCATTCAATGCTTGATTGAATTGAGCCTCAACAGAGCTGGCAGTTTTAAGTCAATAACATGAAGCCTCTTATTGAGAATGAAAACGGCCGTTAATTGATCCTGTTCAAATAAGGTTTTCTAGGGCGTCTACATAAGAAGTATTTTAAGGTGGTATTTTTGTGTCAGGCCTAGGCTGTTAAGCTGTAACCGCTATGCCTGCGTCTGTCAATTGCAGTATTCACCTTTTTCCGCGGATGTGGGGAGCTGGCTTCACTTGAGAGCTCCCGGTTGTAATCTGAGTTAACCTAAAGCGATCTGAACAAAGCCGCCGTAATGGAAATAGAAGTAATATTTCCCATTGTAATTTTCTATTTCTTTTGTTGTAGCAAATTCAGTATTGATACGACCTAGCACTCTCTATAACCATTAATGTGGAAAATGGATCTGTTTCCCAACTGAATGCAGAGTATGCCCTCAGTGATTGTTGAATAGCTGAGTTTATCCTCAATATATTCCGTATCGACCAGCTTTGAAGTTTACCGGAAATGTCGCAGACGTGCCGGAGATGGACTAGACTGGTTCTCTTCCCAAATAAATAATGGGACAGGTATCGCACGATTTGAAACGACCTTGAACTGGTGTTCCAGTCATTAGCAGCGGACGGGGAAACCAGCTAAATTTCGCTGGGTCCCCTAGCTCCCCGCGGAATCAGCGGAAGAACCAGCGAAATAGGAATTATTCTTCTGTTTTCACAGGGAACCAGCTCAGATACATCCCACGGTGCACCAGAAAAATGGCGGGCGATACCTGGCCTAATGTGTTAAGACAGGCCAGGCTTCTAGGCTAGAGATGGATATTAGGCCAGTTGGGTTGCATCGGGTTTACCCCTGGTTTCGGATTTCTACAGCTGACTTAAATTCCAAAATAATGCAGTGTATTATAGCCCGTGAACAACACTACAAAAATTATATCATATGAGTTTTATCTGCGCCTGAAACCACTTCCTATTCGTATTTAATGGCCTGCTTACAAAAAATATACGTCGATCATTCTTTCCATATAAATTTGGGATACCATATCAGACAAACTACCGGTCGGAAGAGATGCAAAGAACACTATAAAATGATAAGATAATCAAGATGAAATCTTATCTGGCCAGAGCCTGGCTTTGATAGAACACCCATGTAAAGATGGACCCTTCACATGTTAGCTGCACGATATAGCCTACCCTCTCCCACCCGCGCCATATACCGGATAAGGCCCGTTTCCATTGGCCGACGAAGATTGCTTAGACTTTTCGAGTTTCACAGAAAGTCTGCGGTGGTGCCACTGACTGTGCGTCGGTATAGAAAAATCGCTGAGGGTAGTAAATTTCACTCAGTTACCAAGCTTTCACTCAGTGGTGGGTGGTGCCACATTGCATAATCTAAGCAGAAAAAGTCGTGGGGCATTTCACGACCTTGGTTGTTTCCATTGACCGATATTGAGTCCACAGTGCCAAAAGTCTGTCGGTGGTCCCTGACTGTAGATCTGTGACGGGAAATCGGCCAATGGAAACGGGCCTATAGGGTTCCCGCTATAAAGGAGGGAAGAAACGTTTAGCAGTCCATATACGCCTCCACACGCCCAGAACAAGCACAGAGCTCTGGCGGAGCATAAAAGTCGTCTGCTTCTTATCTGAGGAATATACCTTTCCCCGTGATTCTTTCCTGTTTGATATTCAAGAAGACACCGTTAGGGGTGCTAAATGCCCAGGCGGAGTGGGCGATAAAGGGTGAGCCTTTAGCTCTGCGCATGCACGAAGTAATTACGTGGGACGAGATCTCATTATCACGTGACTTGGAGGAGTCATGTGATCAAACTTCAAGGGCGAGACCACTGTCTGATGGAGTAGAAACGAAGAATGCTCCAGGAAAAATATAGTTTATAGTCCAGGGCAACGTGGCGCCCTCTGTGGTAATATTACACATTCCTCTGTAGCTGGAAAAGGAAATTGTTATAAAAACTAATAAGGATCAGATCATCTGAGAATATGATGTCGTTACGATAAAAAGGGATCCATTATCAGTCCGGCCAGTTATCAATGACATTAGAAAAGTACGATTTCTGCACTAAAATACCTAGCAGAAATGGGATATATTGTACTTTACAACAGGGAAAATATCGTCTGAAGGGAGATATATATATATTATACTAGCTGGCTATATATAGGCAGCTAGTCATGGGTTGTGTACATCTTTTTAAACACAGCCATCTGTTTAGCATCACCAAAACACCCTCTTTCCCTCATAACATGTGCTACTATGATATGCTCACTTTTGTATAGATTTAAGGCAAACTACTCAATGGTTTCAATCTATAAAGATAATATGCTACCATATTTTGAATACTATAGTTTCATTATTGATAGCACAAGAAAAAAGACCTATAATTATTTGATAGACTGAGTAGGTCTCAGAATTGCGCTGAATCAAAATACTAGAAGGACACATGGAATTGTAATGATGAACTTATGTAATGCAGAATATCTGGAGAGTAGAAGGAAAATTCAAGCCTCGGATAAGGGGAGAACAGACTCTACCATTTCTCAAATACCCGATGTACAAGTGTGCTGAATAGTCCTTATTACAGGGGAACAAGACTTTGGAACGACCTCCCGCTAACGGTTCAAAGAAATGATTCGACTGACTCCTTCAAACTGCATTTCTATACAGTAAAACCCCGCTTAAAAAGGGGACACTTGGTCCGGAACGGAGGGTGTCCCCTTAAGAGGGGTTTTACTGTATAGAAATGCAGTTTAAGGTGCCCCCTTAAGCGGGGTTTTCAGGATGCCAGTGGTTATACAATAGAGAATACCTACATAAATGAAGGAAATGATGGTTATTAGGTTAAAAGGTTTATTAATGAATAAGCAAATAAATATGAATTATACAATATAAATGAATAAAAATTAATATATATGCACAACAAATTAAAAATAAATAGATAAAAGAGGTTGAAGATGGATATGCATTCCTTGTGAAATTTGCTCCTTTTTACACCCCTGTTCAATGTCCCCCCCCCCCGTAACTTCTGAGAGAATTCAGCAGCCCTATAAGAGACTCACCGTGAGCCGCCCAGAGCCGCAACGGCTCACTGAATACCGTACCTTCAAAGCCCCCAGCCCTCCCTGTGTCGCCCACCGCTAACCTGTAAGCGGACCTCTTACCTGGCACCTTCAGCAGGCGTGAAAATCGCTCATACTAATATCCACTCACAGTCGCCCGTACAAAACGGGCACCATAAACTTGGATTTTCAGTGTTTTTGATATGATGTCCCTCCAAACTTTCCCCTTAAGCGGGGTTTTCAAGCATTTCTGTACCGAAAAACTGTCCCCTAAAGCGGGGTGTCCCCTTAAGCGGGGTGACCCCTTAAGCGGGTTAAAATAAACTCTTAATAGAGGGGAAAATTTCCGTTCCGAGCAAATTGTCCCCTAAAGCGGGGTGTCCCCTTAAGAGGAGTGTCCCGGAAGAGGGGTTTTACTGTACTTCTGTAAACCCATGAACATTCTGTTGAAACGTTTAATGAAGACATTTGTCAATATCATCATATTATCAATCACATACCTTAATTTAGTCTCCTTTTTCACTATGAGCTCACATAAAGCGCTCAGGATGATTATTATACTACGCCTCTCCACTCCTGTTGTATCTGAAGAACTAAAACTGTACTTATATAGAACGTACTGACCATGCTGTACAAGCCACAGAACGAGATGCTAATTTACGGTGTGTACGGACCGAGGCGTTTACGCCGAGTTCCGTACAAACGGTAAATTATCATCGAGTTCTGTGGTTTGTACAAGCATGGTTGGACGTTATATATTTACTATATACCCGAAATTTTAAAAATATAAAAATGTCATTTAGCTTAACAACCAATATCTTAATAAACGTGTATGGCAAGGTGGTCCGTATTTTAGTGTACGGACCAGTGGTCCGTACAGTATTCTTACATTATATGGCAAAAGAGTGCATATTTACAGTATATACGGCATGGGTATATAGTAAATTGAGAGATGCAACAAGCTAAACAAAAAAAAGAGATGTGCAGTATCCCGGTAGTACCTACAGCATGGTTCACAGTATGGGAGTCTCCATTATGTGCCTGTATCCGACAAAGCACAAACACGACAACATCGACTACAACTATCAACCTCCCGAGCCTCTCCAATCACACTCTCTAAACCCAAACATAAAAGAATCACATGGGAACACCCATGTTTGGAGAGCGACAGTAGTGGTCAGTCTGCAGGCGAAAGAACTCATCACATCGCTGAGGAGACACAGGATAAGGTTACGGGTGAAAGGTCTAAGGGCGGCCACAGGACCCTCAGCCGACCTGAGGCAGAAGGAGGGTTGACTGGCATCACAATGGCAGCTGCCCGTCATGTTGCTGGTCCCTCAAAGAGATGTGTCATTGTCGTCCGGCTTCTGTTCTATTTTGGAACAGATGGAACTTGATGACCGATGTTATGACGTCCATTCATCTTCCCCTACAGTATTCCCTTTAAAGATGCAAGGTTTGTCTGCAGTGGTTGTGTCCTTTTTGTCTGTAATATTAGTAACCATCTGTATCTCTTTGCCATGCAGTGAGGATGATTGATCTGGCTTTTGTACCACATTACCCTGTCCGGAACAGAGGGGACTGTCCTTATCTACTCAGTGAGTCTGACTACATCTCTTTATAACCAATGGAACAATGTCCATAATATGTATTTCCAAGGGGGAAAATACATCTCCCGATGTTATATTTAATATAAAAAGAGCCACAGCACAATACCCATATCTGATTAGATATAAGTTTTATTTCCTTCAATGGCAGACCAATTACTATCTTTTATGTTTCCGTTTTTCTTTGGATACAGAACAATCTCTACAACAATCTAGAGTTTTTACGAAGCGTGTATACATAAGCCCAGAGTTAATCAGTCTGATATTTAAGTCTGTCCTGGGAAATGATAGGAGGGTGAAGCTGATGGTAAAACTAATATGGCAATAGTATAGAGTAACACAGATTTGTAATGCTCAGCATCGATCGAAGGAGATAATTAGACTGGAAGATGGAAATGAAATGGGTAATATATATTCAAGGGCAACTCATTAGGTCACTCTCTAGTTATTTCCCATTCCCTTCTTGATAATGGCATTGGATTCGCCTCAGTGTAAATAGGTTATTCTCTTATAAGTTGCCATGCTTCTATTCTGATGGACGCCTAAAATGATTCAAACTAAATTGCCCTCCTATAAAGATGCATCTTGAGTTACGCACTCCTTTTACACACACTAATCATTCCCTTGTTTCATTTACAGACGATATATGCCTGCCATGCTTGATTTCAGCTTATTTAACTGCTCCTTGGTGTCTTGTTGTGCAGTTCATTGTCTCTGATATTAGAATCTCTGAGCGGTTGCGTTAGGCCTGGCGTCCACCTACTACGACAGAAATTTAGACCTCCTGATATGGTACCGATACAAAAAGCAAATATCGGAGACATATATCGGGAAGGTGCAAAATCGTAGACATATGTCTAGACATGCCAATCCACCTCGTATTGTATGGGTTTTTAATCGGTATCTAATCGCACAAACGTAGTCTACTGCCCCGATATTAGGTGACCCTCTGACGCGATTTTGATTTTTTATCGGGAGGTGCATCGTAGACCATATCAGAGCCATATCGTAGTAGGTGGACGCCGGGCCTGAGAATATACGGCAATGGTATATGTTATCCAAAGGTTTGACTGGCAAATTGCAATAACAGAGCATTATTCCTGTGAATTCACTGCGACTTGAGAGAGCGACCGAACGTTTACACTAGACGACTAAAAGCCTGACGACTGCAGATGGTCTAGCCAATAGTCATCAGGAAGTGCCTGATTATGCAATATTGGCTGCAATAATGATTGACCCAAGAAGCACATCAAGCGTTTAGATTAAACGAGGAACATATTACTTCTTGCGATCCACCTATGCAGAGCCTAGGTGATTATAAACGAGAATTCCAGAAGGTTCACCTTGTTTAAAATACAAGTAAATATATCAATTTCCCACTAGAAATAGGTTTAAGTAAAAACTCATCGTCATTTTTGGCCAAAAGGAGAGGTGGTCGATGACTGAGATTTTACTGAATTTCCAGCCGTCTAGATGACTAATTCAAGCTGGCTTGAAATAGAAGTTGACCGTCAAGTGGTCTGCATAATCGCCTGGTGGTGCCAAATTGCATAATCTGATGCGATCAGAGGATCTGTAGTCGCCACCCTCTTGACATTAAAACCAGACGATTTTCTAGTCTTTCATTATTGAAAGTCGTCTGGGACCTGTTTTACTAGTTTTGTGACAAAAGTGGTACACAGACATGAAAAGTGGCAGCAACAGTGCAAGCAAAAACGGACAAAACGGAGTCTAATGTCTAATTCTTATGAAACCAGGCACACCGTGTTTGGGGTCTGCCTTGTCCTGAGGGCAGGTACTTGTGTTATCACGAAACTAGGGAAACCCTATTTGTCTGTATGGTGTCACAGACGCCATCTAGACATGTCACGAAACTAGTGAAACAGGTCCCAGGTGGTGTTAAATTCAAGAATCGCTGCCTATAATCATCTAATGCCGGGTAGGAGATAACAGTTACTGAAGCATGACGAAAGCTGAACGGGAAAGGCAGGAATGGCGGGAGGGAAAACTACCGAGACAAAGCCCATCATACCTCTGTCATTAGACCGTTGTGTAGAATTTCAAGTAATCTGCAATGCAGCGATTATTTTTCTATTTATCATCTTGATTAGTCTGTCACGTGCTATTGTAATCAGCGTGCTATGTAATTTTGTAGCTACTCCGATATGTAACACTGTAATTACTCTGCTATGTAACATTTCTGTGGGCGATCGAGACCGTCACATCTGAACAAAAAGCTTTGATGCCAATTAGACAATCATCGGCGACGTGAGAACAACAGCACTATTTATATGTTAAGCAACTTGGACTTAATGGCCAGCATCGATTATACGCCTTCCATCGTCGATCGTTCAAGGGACGCACCCTGGGGACATTTCCAATCCCATTGTTAGATCCGTCCTGAAATATCCTCGCCGCTTCTTTTGTGGTCGGGCGAAAATATAGGCACAAAAGAACCAGCGGTGTGTCGGAGAAAGTTTCCCATCGAAAATAGATAAGAAACGCCGTGTGGGCTCACAGGCTGTGCGACACCGCCGCTGCCGCGCGCACACCGGAAGCAGACGATATTTCGTAGGTCTGCAACATTTTTTTTGGCGCGCTTCGCTGATCCCCGGCATGAGGGCCTAGATCAGACTACAACGTAATACGGTTCGGGATCCGTCTGTTCTCATGAAATATTCCTTCGCCTGTCTAGGGTTTTACAACCTTCCCATTCCGCTGCTCTACTCTTTCGAGGGAAGCAGCAGATCCCAGTAAACCGCCTGGAAAATTGCCCGCCTACCTTGCTCTGGTTTCTTTTTTAAGATGTGTTTATTAGCGTGCTTAATGCTTTGTAAGGCTGGAGTGAGCGAACCTCGCCATAGGGATGAGGCAGACTATTTTTCTGTACACCGGATGGAAGCGACTGGGGCGGGGGGGGGGGGGGGCGTGAAGGGTGTGGGGTGAGTTGGGGGTGAACTGTAGAGGAGGGTGTGAGGGCAGAGAAGGAGTCTCAAATTCCCCAACATAGCGGCAATAACACGTGATGCATGTAGTGGGAGAGAGGGAAAAATCGATGAGAAATCTCAGAGCCTTTACTGAATATGGTTCTCTTGCACCGCAGGCGACATACTGTAGCATCAATTTCTGTGGCATCAGTTTCTGTAGCATTGGTTTATATAGTGCCACCTCCCGGCGACTGGCGTCCTCACAGCTACTGCGCTGTTCAAGAGGCTTTCAAATCATTACCTTGCCTCGTAGACTGATAGCCATGCCATTTTCATGTATGCAGCATCCTGAAAACCATATAAGGGAAATGGTTAAATTTGCCTGAGGGCGATAGGCAGGAAGTTTTATTTTGTCAGCGAGTTCTATGAAAATAGGTGGCAACTTGTGGAAGAGTAGGAATCGGTTACGTTATAGAGAAGGCAACCTTTATTTGTTTTTAGAATTACAAAAAAAGGAGCAACCTAGAAACCACGAACAAATGACATAAATGTAAGGTATAGAAAAGAAAGACAATGTGATAGTGAATTGCGGAAGTGACTAATATTGTAAAATGAAAAGTGAAATGAAGGCATTGCTGAAAAACAATAATAAGAATTAATGCTTGGACTATGAAATGCATCACTTCATATAGTAAATTATAAGTGCAGTAAATATCTCCTTTTGAATAAAACTGATAAGAATAAAATGATATTGCTATTTAAATGCTTTTAGGTAAACATCAGAATTGTTCCTAACTACGCACAGTCAGCACCCACTTTTGCCTGGTTTTGTCTTGAGTCATTAGACACCGCGATGGGGTTGGCACTCGAAGCAAGGTTTAAATAAAACCAACGTGTGCACCTTTAAAGATGTCATCGATTTATTGATTAGCTGAATGAGTTTGTCCCAATTAACGACCTTGGAGTACCATTGCATTTCACGTCTAACACGTATTGGATGAGCATTGTTGTTTAAAGGGCTTGGTATTTGACAATAGAGGCAGTGTAGAGTATTAGCATAGGGAGCGGCAAGGTCGCCCCTATCATATGGATTACTTCTTGGTAATCAGCGCGTTTTTGGTGCAGGATGACATCAATGGCAGATACATGGATCAATAGCTTCGCAGCCTCATAAGAGATGGTCTCAGTGCCAGTCTAAATGCAATATAAACGGAATTACGTATCTTTGGGTACAGTCAAGGGGGCTTGGTATATATGAGTGCGACCGAGACCGATTGCTGAAATCTGGGGATGAAATTTGTTTTCAAAGTTTTTATGAACTTATCAATAAATTGTGCGTTACACATTATGAATTATCAATTTTGGTTTGATAAGCAATGCACTAACGTTAATCTTGTTCAGGAACAGTAGGAAATAATATTCCTCATCAAAAGAAATTAAGACACAAAACATGAACATGACAAATTTCAGCAAAATCATTACATTAAAATTCAATTGCGCCAAAGACCAGTATTCTTTCTGTTCATGTATTTGAAAGAACTGGGAGCTAATGATATTTCCATTTACAATGGATGAGCGCGATCCTTCTTAAGTACAATAAACTCTCACATAATAAAAACCTTGATAATACAACTATTTGCAAACATTGTTTCTATTATACATGAATGATGTAGTTTCTGATTGTGAGTAGAAGAGGTCAGCGAGTCAGTGTGGGGGTGGGGGTGGGAGTGGGCAGGGGGAGGGGGTTGGTCTGTAGTCACCAAAAGCACAAGGGTGAATAACTGGGGTGGGAGTGGGCAGGGGAGGGGGTTGGTGTGTCCCATCAGATTTGAACATGTATATACGTATTTAGTCATTATTATCATCTAATAGTTTCCTTTTCTAGTAGCAGATGACAGTATCCATAACTAAGTGTCTGTTATCTAATGACAGGATTGATATAGTTAATATTTTGTCCCCAAAAAGACTAAAATAAAAATTCTATTTTTAGGAAGCAAGTCATTAGTGGGGCAAGGGTATGGTCAGACTGGGATACTGGACCCCTGCTCATTTACCCAGGCCTTTATAGTTGGGACATTGATAGTGAAGTGTTAGATTCTCTGCAGTAAGCTGAAAGCCTGTGTGAGCATTCTAACCTCTAGATGACGTATATGAGCGCGATTTCCCGCGCTCAACAAATGAAACACGGACAAAGGAAACCAGACATTGGCATATACAACAAATAACTTTCTTTTAAGGGGTCAACTGTATCTTGCAGGTTTGATACAACTATTCAGCAGACCATATCAAATGTACCACCTAAATGTTAAAATATATAGAGAGTGGATTTATCTTCTCCTGGGTTTAAGTGCATACAAGTTATCACTGTTTGTGTTTTTGTCCTCGGCAAAGGGCGTTAAACTATCACCAAATGTGTGACCTAACAAAGGAAAGTTCACATAGACACATACATGTGAATAACATCACCATTGGATACGTGATATTATCTCACCCCTGGTATGGTTTAATCCCTGGTATGACTTAACATTTGGAATTCGTACTCAATTTGGGAATATTTCACAATTAGCCAATATGAGGGGCGAAATGAATTCAGCAACCTATCCAAATTAACAGTCAAAGATCGATTACATTTCGCTTGAATCACTACGTAATTCACGCGGCTTCACCGTGTGAATTACAACACGATTCAAACTTGATGGTATATGAAATAAGACCGCAGACTTTCATAGGATTCCTCTATAGTATGGTTTGATATCTCTACTGACATACCATTTGATATTAGCAATGGGAATGAATATCAACATCGATATCATAAAACAGCTACTATCTGTAATATAACGTGTGTATGTATATGTGTTATTCCCACGGCAGTAACAACCTCATATCTGGTAAAGTAGTCATTGCAGCCGTGGAAGCAAACCAATACAAATAAGAGTAATTCACACAATGCACAGACAAGTGTAATCGGGAAGAGGGCCTGCTATCCAGACTCGCGATTAGGCATCGATCCAGACAACAGATGCAGAAGATCCGTCTTATTAGTGGGTTGGCTGATAATCCCAGGATCAATATAAACCCGATAATCCTCCCGTCGCTGTAATCCTAATCTCCTGCCAAACTAGTGAGCGGGGACAGGCAGAGATTACTACCTTCTTGTTGTTACTGCCCCTAAATCAACATGGCCGGTATTGTCCTACTGACGACTGATAAAACTGATGAATAGGCGCGTTATCTGACTTTTTCTCTCCATGGCTGGGAATCGGGATCTAGTTGGTCCCACGCTCTGATTCGGAGGGGTCTGGATCTCTCCTGATTTGCTTGATTTAAATGAGAAATAATGCAGTCGAAATTCAGTTGGTTGACTTGAAAAAAAAACGGGACCCTGAACTGCAGGTAATTTGATAAGAGTCGGGCAGATTATTGAATAGTGAGGAATGATTAATTCATATTCATTTTCGGAATGGAAAGGTTGAATTCGCTTTGGTCCCTGCCTTTGGGATGCCTGATGTCGGTCGCAATGATGAGGTAGATTAACAGTCACCGTTTATCTGCTATTACGTTGAGCCCTCGCGTAAATATGTGACGCCATCCGTCAGGGGGTGTAGATATCACTGTGACAGCCCGGACGTTTCATTAATCCCCCTCACTGTGCTATTAACTGGATAGACTTAGCTCTAACAAACCGTGTTATCTACCTCCTGTCAGTGCAAATATAGAATACAGTTCATGAATTGCATATTTTCCTCTTCCATGAGTGATTAATACTGTCAATGTATCTCATCCCTGGTACAGGTTTAGCCATTGGAATATGTGAATATGTGAAAATATTTGCAACGGTCAACCACATAAGGTGCCAATACTATACGGAAACTGGCTTACTGTTACCAAGTATTTTGACGTACTAAGACAGTTAACCCGTTTTCGTATTATTATATGCCTAAAAATGGCGGAATTTTAGTTAGTCACGTGACCACATACCCCGTACGTCACAGTGTGACGTATGGCTATACGTACATCATGAGTAGCAGCGGGCAGTATGTGTTGGTCATACGGCCATAGGTATATAATAATACGCCATAGTCTTTGTAGAGGGATGGGAGATTAAGGCCCAGCGTCCACCTACTACGATCGATAGAAATTTAGACCTACCGATATGGCTCCGATACAAAAAGTCAATATCGGAGACATATGGGGAAGGTGCAAAATCGTAGACATATGTCTAGACATACCAATTCAACACGCATTGTATGGGGTTTTTATCGCTGTCTTATCGCAGAAACGTGGTCAACTGCCCTGATATTGAGTGCCCTTCCGACGCGATTTTGATTTTGTATCGGGAGGTGCATCGGAGCCATATCGTAGTAGGTGGACGCCGGGCCTAAGGAACTGGCCAATCAGCAGCCAGGATGCGATGCGGTTGATAAGAATTCAACATCGAGACTTTTACGTTCCTAACCAGATTTGTGGTTCAATTGAAATTATTCTAATATTGTGATACTATTCTAATGTCCTTGAAAGGGGTAGGATAAATCCAGAACCATACTCAAATCGTAAAATACTCAATACTCCACTCGTTTAGATATGCTATAATCGTCACACAGCTTTGCCTCGATGATAATTGCGGTGCATCATGAAGTATTGTGTACTTATATGATTCTCGATCCAGTTCTATATAAATATATCACAGCATACTATACAAGCCTTCCTCTTTATTAGCAATGTATATAAACACCCTCACATAGTATAATATAGAGGAAACCTTTAGAGTTAGAGCCCGTATCCCATCAGGTTTGAATCGCGTAGTAATTCACAAGGCAAAGCCGCGTGATTTACATAGCGATTCAAACTAGATGGGAAAGAGCTCTGACCCTAGACTTGAAAGGGTTTAAGAATTTATCTCACCCTTCACATTGACTAGTGGGCTTTTGTGACATAATATCTTTCCTAAATATTTTATAGACGTTGCATACGAGTTCCCAATTTTAAGCCAATGGAGAGAAAATACCAGGGGTGAGATAAAAGGTACCATCCGGTGAGTCCCAGAGGCACGCACAAACCTACATCTTAGTTGAACGTGGTTAAAATCTAGGTTAGCAGTAGGCGAGAATTGTGTGCGATGGTAGAAGGTCTGCCTCCCGTGTGTGATCCAGCTGCTCATCCTATATTATCCTAGTCATAAGCCTCAGGTACGCTGTGTAGCTGTGTATAGGCCCGTTTCCATTGGCCGACGAAGATTGCTTAGACTTTTTGAGTTACACAGAAAGTCTGCGGTGGTGCTACTGACTGTGCGTCGGTATAGAAAAATCGCTCGCTAAGGGTAGTAGATTTCACTCAGTGACCAAGCTTTCACTCAGTGGTGGGTGGTGTCACATTGCATAATCCAAGCAGAAAAAGTCGTGGGGTATTTCACGACCTTCGTTGTTTCCATTGACTGATATTGAGTCCACAGTGCCAAAAGTCTGTCGGTGGTTCCTGACTGTAGATCGGTGACGGGAAATCGGCCAATGGAAACCGGCCTTATGAGAACCCCCTGCAACAAATCATCACGTCGACAGGATCGCATGTCATGGTGACTAGATCAAAACACTTTGATACAGTCACTAATCGTGTTGATTACCGCTACCGAGTTCCTGTTACACAGGTTCTATGAAACCTCCATTATACTGACTTATGATACCCAACATTATTTTTATTCTATCCTGACGTTGTATTGCAAAATTATTTACATTATCCTGTCAAATAAAATCCTCCATTCCCTGCCCTACCAACTACTTCCCATCTGACTGCTTGCCAACCGGATTGTCCATCCTAATGACTGCCTATATAACTGTCAGTCAGCCCACCTTACTGCCCATTTAGATACATGCCTTATATCACCCCTGGTATAAGTGACAATACTACGCCATGGCAATATTTGGATTTTGCCAACTTCCCAATTCGCTATTTTTTTCTTGAGACTAGTAAAAGCCCCTTGCAATGAGAATCTTGTACCAAAATAGAATAGTTTGAGACATGGGGAAAGGTGTGAAGTACACCTCTCTCAGGTAGATTAGCCTCTACTTGTGAATCCCACTAAAAGGAAGGAGTACATTCCTGGTATCAAAGATGAATAAGGATATTAAAGGTTTGATATCCGCCTCCATTGTAGAGGATGGGCGAAGCCTTAGTATCACAAAGCTGTAGACTCAGAGTAATAACACAGTGCACAGTACATGGGATGTTTTATCTCTATCCTGCATGATTGTATTGTTGATGCAGGTATACAGGGGACCCGTCTAGTGCACGCAGGGACCTCTCTGTTCCCAGGAGAGATTGATAGAGTCTGGACTCTAACTAGGCCACCCGCAATATGGACCCCGTCCAAGACGAACCAAGACTGCGCCAGCCAAGCTATCTTATATCTCAGTGGTCGCCCACTTTGAGGTTCTCGATCACCGGAAACCCCCCCGGAGTTGACGTAGTGCACACGGGCCGCAGTTCTGATGGAATTACTCACTAACTATACAAGCTTCCTCTCGCAATCAGTTCTCATGGAAACACGCCATATTCAAACAAATTAGATCTGGAACATGACACCAGAGGACGCATATATCGACTTATAATTATTATTATCATCTCAATCCGGTATTTTCTCCACAGGCTCCACGACTCTTATCCTACCCCTAATATAAAATCCCATAGGCTTAAAATTGAGTTTCTGTATGCCACACTGACTGGCATACGGAGTTTTATATGCCACTAATGCCATACAGAATTGTTATCACGTAATATTCCAAAATCGAGGACGGGGTAGGATAAAATCAAAACCTGATTCGTTTTAGTCTTGGCCACCGCATGCCACTCCTGAAGTTTTGGCTCCGGACTTCATTCGGCTTCGCCTCATGAAGTCACTTTGCCAAACTCCAGTCGTGGCATACGGTGGCCAAGATTAAAACTCATCCAGTTTTACAATGATACTCCACAACCATGAAGGCAGTGTACCTAATACTCAATGGCTAATTGGTTGATTTATTTCATAAGTTAATGTTATACATGGACAATAAACCATGATTTTGTGGACAGGTGGCCGTAAACCACGAGTTGATGACGCGTAGTAAAACACGAGCGCTAGCGATTGTCTTACGACGTCAACCTCTACTGGTTTACAGAGCTGTCTATCCACACAACCATCCTCTGTTGCATTCGTAATATGGCAATTAAACCAAGTAATTACCATATTAAATGATATGACAATAGGGACTGTTTTTCCCTCTATAGGAACTATTTTCTCGTATACCATGGCTTTAAGGCCGTATACCACAGATTTGCATCTGTATACCACGTATGGTACCTGACAGGTTTTATGTAATAGGTTGTGGTTTACTGACTCCACCTCGTTTGACTGCTACGTACTCCACTCAGATTCGCTTCATGAATTACTCCGCAGTCAAACTTGGTACAGTACGGACCAAATTATTTTCATTTCGTGAGTTTCCTTCTAGGTGTAGAAATGTTTCTATTTCCGGTTCGATAGAGTGTATAGAGATACATGATGTTAACATAATCTAATATTTACAACATATATATATTAGTTTTGCTAAGTCTTCACGAAGCGTATCTGAGTAGCTTTCCCAATATCATACGCACTTTAACACATTTGTTTGCGCCTCAGACCTTTGCGGGTTTATCACTGTTGGGACTCATTTATGACAGCAGAGTGTCTTATCACTTTGATCTTCATCTCATCGTGATACAATTCCACAGCGAGGCTAAGAAGCATTTCCTACACAAATAGAAATAGCTGTTATGATATCGTACCATACACAGGGGCGTACTTACGTTTGTGTTTCATTCATCAGTGTTTGGTTATATACAAATAAATATGTTCCCTCAGGATATCATAATATTTAAGTGCCATCTTTTTCACAGCTGCTGTTACACTGTCTCAGCAATAGGCGTCTTGTATTGTAATGGGGGTTGTGCCATGTGGTTTAATCAAAGCCTAGAATCTCAAATCTTATCTTTCACGGCATGTGGAAGATCGCGACAGGTGTAAGCGAACTTGCCAAAAGCAATTTAAAAAAAAAAAAAATCTACGATCATACATTTCGCCAGGCGACACGTGTACGAGATTAACTCACCCCGGTATTTTTCTCCATAGACTTAACGTAAGCACTCCATCGAGTTTGACCAGAGTAAAACACTCAGCTTCGCCTCATGAAATACTCTGCGGTCACACTCGGTTGAGTACGGGCCAAGTTATTTTCATCTGGCGAGTTTCCGTCTAATTACCAAACTCTTTTTAGCCCTCATATGCGAAAAGGCAAATATCATCTTATATTCATGAGATTAAAAAAAAAAATTAAAAAAAAATTAACATCTCGCAAGATGTGAGTTATTAATTTCTCCACATGAAAGGAAAAACATACTATGGTCATCTTGTATTCAGTCTCCCACACAGAGCAATCAAGGTCCAGGGGCCTGTTTAATAATCTAGGATCATCCTTGAAGACCATTTTATGTAACTTGTACAGGGGTTATCGTGTAATAATATTCAAGTCTGTTCGCTAGGACAACATTAACTATCCATAAGGTCGTCCATAAGTGTTAAAGAAAGCTGATGTTCCTGGGCCTTTATGGCATACATAAAGGGTCTGCATTTAATATTCTAGATAATTAAACGGGCCACAGGTTTATAAGTCTCCTTTGCTTTATGCTACGGACAAAAACGAGTGAAATTTGATTTGCATCAGCAATGAAGGTGAAGATAATCTGATTTATCGGAGGTTCATGTTTTTTATCATGTTGATGTTGATTTTGGAACCAGACAAATAGTACTGGATACGGCTGAGCTCATTTACAAAAAAAATTAGAAAAAGACCTGTCAAGGCTAACTTGCTATCAATCAGGGAGAAACCTATAATTTAATATTCTCAGAGATATATCCGATTCATTATACATTCCACCTTATCTTCTCATTTAAAGAACGTCTGGTTGTAGTAACAGTGTGTGCTAATCTATTTGATGTCGGAGATATGCCTGTCATACAATGTATTTGACAATAAATGGTTTATTCAACATCCACCTGTGCTGCATCTCGGAGGATGCTAGAGAGTAGTCCTTCATTTCTCTCGATTTGTCTTATAGAAATTCATTTTTTCATTTCCTCATTCAATCCAGGCTTGATCTGCATCCAAACATGAGTTCCATTCTAGCTTAACTTTTTTTTTTTAAATTTAGAAGCAAAAACAGTTCTTTCTTATGAAAGATCTTCCACTGTTAGGAGTAGGTCATCATTGCAAGATTACATCTAGGTCAATTTTACATCATATTAAGTTAGAGTTAGTTAAAGTGATAATAGTACTTATCCGGATTCACAAGTTATACTTCTAGATAATACTGAATGGTGAATGATAATGAAGGATGATACATAAAGTTCGTTTCACATTTGTTCCTTATAATTCATTCATTAATAACATAATTTCCTCTGATCTCCCTTTTGAAAGCCATTATAGTTTCGCTACGTTGAATTACAGCATCTAAGTTGTTCCATAGTTTCTGGCCTCTGTACTGAGGTGATCTAAAAAAAAGATTACAATTGATTCGTGGTTCCTTGAACCTAACTTTGTTCGCGCTTCTTGTACGCCTATCCCTCAAGTCCAGTAAGCACACATTTTTTTGATTTCTTGTATAACAGGCATAATAATTGCATATTTCGTCGAACATCTAGATAGTCCACTTTACATTTTCTGAACATTTCCTTGTTCATAGATAAATATTTGATTTCCCATGCGATTCTAAGCACTCATCCTTTATGTAAACCACCTGGGATTCTGTAGAATTGAGTACGATCATGCAATGAGTTGTATACGGAAACGGGCTTACTTTAGTAAATGCGCGGTAAAACAATCTTTTACTATTGTAAGTAGTATACGGAAACTGGCCTTATGTCGCCATATGTCAAACTTACGCGGCAAATCATTGATCAGGTACATCTCGATGCTAAAGGCAGAGGAATGTATCTGATTCAATGATAATGTGATTACTAAGTTTTGCATTATTTTATACCTAAAAATGGCTAAATCTTATCTAGTCACGCGATGTATACCCCGTACATCACAGAGTGACGTACGGCCAAAATACGTAATGGGTAGCAGCGCGCAATATGTGTAGGTCATACAGCTTTAGGTATAATGATATACGGAAACAAGGTCATTACGGCTGTATGTGATAAATATGCGAAAGAAATTATGAACTGATGCCGAAGACAGAGGTTCAATTTTACCAAGTATTTTACTCCATATGTATACAGTATCTACGCCATAGTGATATAGAGACAATAAACTATGGTTTTGTGGACAGGCGGCCGTGAACCGCGAGAGCATGCTGCGTAGTAATACACGAGCCTATACACGCTCTATAACACAAAAGGACTATTTTCCTCGAATACCATGGCTTTGAGGCCGTATACCATAGACTTTAATCCGTATACCACAGTTATGGTATTTAACAGCTTTTATATGTTTTACTGAGTGTTTTAAAGATCCCATTGAAAAATGAATGGGGTTTTTGTATACGATGGATAATAAAAGTGTTTTACTCTATAGGTATATAACAATGTCCGAGATGTTACCCATCGTACCTTGAAATACCACTATGCATCTAGTAAAGCTCACCTCTGCTGTTTCTTCCTCAGGAGGACCGCCTCGCTAGGTTGGCAGAAGAATCAATCAGACGGAAGTCAAAACAGACACACAGGTAAAACCCTACGACATTTCCGGTGGCCATTCAAAAAGGTTGATAGCAAAAGGAATGAAGTGCCCGCATCATAGGGAAGAATCAAGTCAGGTATTTCCAGGCCTAATCCTACCCTTCCAGAATAAAGACCTGATTTGTGAGGGCCGCGATTCGGATTAAACGGAACACGCACAAAAGAATTGTTAGAGTGGAAAATTTGGATTTCATACTTCAGAAAATTATTTTCAAGAACCTAAAATCTTAATCAAAAGAGTGTTCTTAGATTGAAAAGGTACCAAGATTTACAGATTCCATCGATTCCAAATCACTAAAAGAAGATCAGACTGGAACTCTTCATTGTGATTGTAATCAAAATTATTGGAAATGGAGACTACCTTTCCTTAACTTTAAGCTAAATCCAACTAATCTTCCAAACCCATTTGCCAAAGGATGAAAAAGTTACTGATTTGAAAATGTAAGAACCTAAGGCGAAAACTTTGTTGTAGAAGAGAGAAAACCGAGATCTATTTTTTGAAATTACAAGTTTCTTAGGGACGACATTTGTAGGATTCACGTGTTAGATCGTAATATCAAATTAAGTCTTAATTAATCAGAATATTGAAAAGGATTTCAAGTTCTTATATCCAGCAAGAAAGTATAAGGTATCCTGTTATTCTCTCAAATAACAGGAATTTTCTATCGTGAAAGGTTTATCCTGATTATATGTAATGATAAAACATTTTCTTATTATTTCAATTTTCTTATTATTTCAAAGGGTAACTGATTAAAGCCAACATTAGGATGAGACGTTCACAGTTAAAATCTTATGTACAGAATAGATTAACTAAACGAGGCTATCAGTGGGGTTAAAATAACATATAAAGAAAAAGGGGGCAGAAATCAACGAAGCGAATCTGTACCATCAAACCTCTGTAGCTGTCATCATGTGTATCAACTAATATAAACGCTTCAATGGAAATAAAAAAAAAGAAAACAAAAAAAAACAACGTGTTTTTATATGGTCTTTCGTGACACCCATATTATCTTATATATAATATGTTCTATGCCTATCACAGAGGGAATATTTACTTCAGTCATTCATCTTATATCTATTTTACTTCTATCAAACCTCTAAATCATATTTGGTAGGTTGGTTGATAATAACTGAGGAGTATTTCATATATACATACAATATTAGATGTAAAATCTGAATAGTCTGATGTCTATCGTTTGATTCTGAGTATCTCATGTGACAAGTCACATGTGATCAGGTATTAAGTATGTATTTGACTACATGTGTCATGTGGCACAATTCATCTAATATGAGAAGATTAGATTAGGGTTTGACTTAGAATGTTATCTAAGGGCCTAGAATAGGTGTAGACCTAAAGAGTACGAACTGAATGTGAACATAGGTACTATGTAAACTTATCTGGTTTTAACAACAGATCCTTCAGCTCATATACAGACAGCAGGTGGCATCTTGCGGCAGGTTGAGCTTGATTGGCTGTTGAACCAATAGCCATTGCGTATTGACCAGTCTCATTCCCGTCTGTCGCACATGCCAGGAGGCTGCTCATGTCACCGATAATTTAGGTTTCATTTTAGCATGCCCTGCCCCCATGTGGCCAGACCAGGAACTTGAGTAAGAAATAATGAGATTAAACTCGCCATTCACTACATGGCTGCTGTACAGACAACATCAAGACATCAAGGATCTGCTACAAAATGACAACTGTCTTAATGCAGTCATTTTTATACTGATAAATATGGACAATTTAGATGACTAATTTCTTTGTATTGAAACCGATATAATTTGTCACAATAGGGATGTAGAGACCCAAACTTTACAAGATGATGTAGCAACGACTAAATGTGTCACATGAGAAGTCACATGTTACTTCAGATGAATTAGTCATTCTAAGTGTATCACAAGTCAGAAATGATGTCAGATGACGAGCCACTGCTAGGGGTATTGCATGGTAAGTCAGTATACTTTATTTAGACTGCGAGGGCATCAGCTTTGGGGTCGGTATGACTGCCCCACCAGTATAGATAAATATATAACATTGTAATGTCAGATGATGTAGCCATGACTAGGTGTATCGCATGGTAAAGGGGGTGTTCCACTGAACCGACGGTAGCCGATTCCGTAGCCAGACAATCGCCGATTATTATCGGATGCCCTAGAATTTCTCAAATCTTTGAAAATGGTCATTTATTAAACTATTATTATCAGAATTGAATGAATTACAATACGTGAGCTTCGTCTTAAGGGCCCAGGAACAATTGATCGGGTGAGAAATCGGCCAGGTGGATTCACCCCTTAAGTCAGACATGATGTCAGATGAGACAGCCATGACAAAGTGTATCGCATGGTAAAACTCAGATGTGATATCAAATGACACATCTATGACTAGGTGTATCAGCCATGACTAAGTGTATCGCATGGTAAGTCAGACATGATGTTAGATGAGACAGCCATGACAAAGTGTATCGCATGGTAAGTCAGACATGATGTTAGATGAGACAGCCATGATAAAGTGTATCGCATGGTAAGTCAGACATGATGTTAGATGAGACAGCCATGACAAAGTGTATCGCAGGGTAAGTCAGACATGATGTTAGATGAGACAGCCATGATAAAGTGTATCGCATGGTAAGTCAGACATGATGTTAGATGAGACAGCCATGACAAAGTGTATCGCATGGTAAGTCAGACATGATGTTAGATGAGACAGCCATGACAAAGTGTATCGCATGGTAGGTCAGGCATGACGTCAGATGACGCATCCATGACTAGGTGTGTCACGTGAGGCATCAGGCATGACGTCAGATGATCTGACCGTCATGGCGGGGTGTGTCACGTGAGGCATCAGGCATGTCGTCAGAAGATCTGACCGTCATGGCGGGGTGTGTCACGTGACGCATCAGGCCTGACGTCAGATGATCTGACCGTCATGGCGGGGTGTGTCACGTGAGGCATCAGGCATGACGTCGGAGGATCTGACCGTCATGGCGGGGTGTGTCACGTGACGCATCAGGCATGACGTCGGATGATCTGACCGTCATGGCGGGGTGGGTCACGTGACGCATCAGGCATGACGTCAGATGATCTGACCGTCATGGCGGGGTGTGTCACGTGAGGCATCAGGCATGACGTCAGATGATCTGACCGTCATGGCGGGGTGTGTCACGTGAGGCATCAGGCATGACGTCAGATGATCTGACCGTCATGGCGGGGTGTGTCACGTGAGGCATCAGGCATGACGTCAGATGATCTGACCGTCATGGCGGGGTGTGTCCCGTGACGCATCAGGCATGACGTCGGATGATCTGACCGTCATGGCGGGGTGTGTCACGTGAGGCATCAGGCATGACGTCAGATGATCTGACCGTCATGGCGGGGTGTGTCACGTGACGCATCAGGCATGACGTCGGATGATCTGACCGTCATGGCGGGGTGGGTCACGTGACGCATCAGGCATGACGTCAGATGATCTGACCGTCATGGCGGGGTGTGTCACGTGAGGCATCAGGCATGACGTCAGATGATCTGACCGTCATGGCGGGGTGTGTCCCGTGACGCATCAGGCATGACGTCAGATGATCTGACCGTCATGGCGGAGTGTGTCACGTGACGCATCAGGCATGACGTCGGATGATCTGACCGTCATGGCGGGGTGTGTCACGTGACGCATCAGGCATGACGTCGGATGATCTGACCGTCATGGCGGGGTGGGCGGGTAACACGCGTGACTCGTCTCCGGGCGGACCGTCCGTCTGTCCCTCCTCTCCGCTTACCGGGGCAGGCCTCTGGGGCTCCGGGTCTCACTCCACGTCAGCAAGCTGCTTTTATAATAATGAAGGGGTTGCGATTGGCGCCGATCGATTACTTCTCGCCGTGGTCATAAGTTGAGGTGCGTATTTCCGCTGAAGGCCCTTTACACGTGACCCCTTATACCAAGCCATCCAATTCTTGCCTCCCGTGTTTACTGCCTCACGTCTCCTCATCCTCCTGGCTCCTATTATTGCTCTCCTTCTCCTGCCTGTCTCACCCTGCCCCTTACGTACACCTCCAGTCTTAAAGAAGAAACCAACAAGTTTTGGTCAGAGTCGTCATTCTCCACGAGTTTAATGCGTAGTGATATAAACGAGGCGGCAGCCGAGTGAATATCATGTAGCATTCAAACGAGTTGGAGAATGACTTCTTTTACCAAAACGAGTTGCTTTCTGTATTTATCTGAATTTATCTGTGAATATAACATAGCATTCAAACGAGTTGGAGTATGACTTCTTTGACCAAAACGAGTTGCTTTCAGTAAATATCTCACCCCTGTACACGAATGGACAACACACAGGATATAGACCATGGAGAATGGACAGCAGTACTCTTATGGGCATGGAGAACGAATTCCCAATATCAATCCTATGGGGTAAAACTACCAGGGGTGAGATAAACAGTGCTTCAGCATCGTCCCTCCTATTCTCCTGGCCATGTCTTTCTCTATTGTCTTATGGGTCAATTCCTAAATAATTCCTTATATGGCATGACCTCTTTGTTCTCCTCTGAAACCTGAGCCTATCATCGACCAATACCCAAGTCTATTCTGACGCCATTTTATGTAATACCTCTCTGGGAGCCATAGTCTCACGTGTGCTCTTTTGTGAACTCAGTTCTTTTGTCATCTGACTTTTTACACCTTTCGTCAACCTTTCGACCAGATTTATTTACCTTCCCTCACTCTCATCCCTAGATTTCCAATACAAAGTCTAATCATACTCACCTTAAAAAAATATATTTTGGTTTTTTTCCTTTGCTCATTTCCCAACCATCTCTTCGTAACCTGATATTCTGTCGGGTCACCCCTGCTAGCATTCATACCTTCCTTCACGACGCATATTTTCAAAGTTGCCCATCTCCATATATTCTCCTCTCTCCATCCTATTCCTTCCGAGCTCATCCCAACCTCTCTTTTCTTTACCCCGGACCCCTTTCTATCTCTCTTCCATATCTATAACAATCACCTGTTGAAACCCATTGTCCCGGAAGTGCTTCTGCCCGAGGTCAACCGGATGTGGTCCATCTCCTGCTGTCAGCCGTCGGTTATGACGTCACCGGAAGCTCGGGTTGTTTGGCGCGCTGCGGGCAGGTCGATAGGCGGCGCTGTGGTGGCCAGTAGAGAATGTGGTCATAAGAAACGTGGTCGGGCAGAGAGAAAGAAAGACCGAAATAGTAATTGTGACCACTGGGGAAAAGATTCAAGCGTTTTTACAGCTACATGTATGGCGACCTACAGTTGCCAGCGCTTCCTAAAACCAGAGATGGAGATTCTGTTTCCAAATTTTTAGGTGCTTCTCTGGTTTCAGTTGAAGATCTGATCTCAGTGTATCTGAATATGCTTTTTTCCCCCGAACTCTTTTTGATATCCGGTTTTTCCTTTCTTTTTTCATTCCGTTGAAGGTTACGTGAAACTCCATTGTTGGAAAAAAGAATTGTTGGTCGCAACGAGTGGGTATAGGACGCTATACATCCTAAGCCACGTTCACTGCATCTTTTTGATAATTTGATAGAATTTATCCTACCCCGCCCGTCTAAATTATTTCTACATTAACAAATGACGTCATTTGTCAAGTGTATCCCACTAGAGCGATATTTTTCATTTTTCTGAACTCCAGACCGAATACAGTGACCCAATGTAAAGCCTATGGAGTTTTTTTTATTAGGGGTATATAAATCCTAAGCCACATTCACAGCATCTTTTTGATACTCGGACTATCACTGGAATACGTATTTGTATACAGATATGGGATAGCTGCGGTCAATATGTCCGTCATGAACTTCCGTATTGCTGTAATCAGTTGTCCTTCTCCCATTTGTATCCTCAGTAATTGCTAATCCCAACACAATCTATTTTTTGAAAACGTTCATCACCTAACTTCTCTTTTTAATGAGTTATTTCTTTTTGTAAGACTTAGGCCTCGCAACTACATTCACAACACAATCAGAAGGTCTATTTCTACAAGGAGTTCAATATCCCTTAACCTACCGCTTATTTCTATAAATCTTTTTTTAAAGACATTTATTCATCCTGGGATGGCGCTCAGCCATACTGGACGGTCTTAACACGCCCCCAGCGTGTCAGATTCGTATCCATTTTCTCCATCTGTAGGCTTGTTGATCATGCAACATATACGACACATACATATGGCGAAATTTTTACATGGTTGAGGGTCAATATTCAAGAAAAAATGCTGTAATAAAATATTACTAGGCAATAGGACCATATCTCATATGAGTGACCATTCTTTGGTAGCTTCTTACCCTGATAGTTTTTTTTGTTATTTTTTAATGTCAGTACCTCTCGAGACGTCGGTTTTTTCCGGTACTCCATAATCAGATAACGTATTACATTGCAGTTCACATTGTAAACGCACAAACTAAAAGATCAATAAATACAGGTTTAAGCCGCTGATTTATCAATGTATATCAATCTAGGTATGCCTTTTGTACGTGCTTAAATTCAGATAAGGAACTAAACTTTTAGGAGTTCATGAAATCCCTCATCAGGGTTCTGCTTATTGGGCGTCAAAGTCTATCACCTCCTCACCCCATCCTGCACCTACTCCTTGGTCACGCACCTGACAAGTGGCTGGCGCGCCACCAAGCGGCTGACGCTTTGCGGCTGCTTTACCTGGGCGTTTATAAATCCTCATTAGGCGGCGCCCCACGTCAGTGGTGGGGGATGAGACCATACACCTGCTGAATTATAGATGTTGAACGGCACTCTGTCGGATGACCGTATATAACGCGGATATCAGGGGAAGATAAACGCACCTTTCCACGCACAATACGGCATCAATCAACCTGTTTTATACTGTTACTCGCTCCTTTTACCTCGCCCACCAGATCATAGCAATACTCATGTACATCTATCTACATATGCAGACTCCTGCAGGGACACCCATACAGCTACACCACCCACCCACACCCACACCCACACCTATAAGCACACGTCACCACACCCACGTTTTATGTGGTGCCGGATATGCAAGGATAAAAGTGAACAACAAATTGCAATCAATTCGATAATGACGCATCAACAGCGGTTATCATACAGAGACGGCTAAAGCACTGCTTGGAGCAGAATACACTTAGAAAACTGCACTTAGAGTAATTATTCGGTGATTGGTTTTAATGAGGTGTCTAATGACAGTAACGGCGGGAAGAGATTCATCAAAATTGAAGGGTAGATTGAATATGCTATCATTTATGTTGGTTCAGAAGGACAGATTCTGAGCGTCAACGATTAAACAACTCACTGAATAATAATATGAAAACGATAAAATCGATATATAGAATTATATCAGCGCAGATGGCCCTTCCTGATTATACAAAACGCGAAAGCACAGACAACACCTACATTACACCCAACACAGGTTAATGGGGGGGGGGGGGGGGTGTTGCTCCATGTTTTGCAGATTGTAGAATAGCAAACTGAAGTTGAAATTTTTGAACCAGATTCTTGGCAGATCACACCCTAACTATGTCGCCATCTATATTTAATCAAAAATATAATGAACCTGTCGCTGAAAATGTGGGGTTGTAAAAAGTAGTGATACAATGGGAAAAAACAACACCATATGACCCGATCTGATATTACTGGAGCAATGCTTTACCCATATTTCTAGGAGCAACGAACACCATATTTGGTATGCCCACCAATATGCCCCTGTCAGGCAAGTAGTATACATAGAGAAATTTTTCAATCGCTTTTCTTTTTAATGCTGGCCTGAAGTACCTTTCGAGGATACAATGGTCCCGGTTGCGGTTTCCGGAAGGAAATCCACCACTCAAATTTTAAGTCTACCGGATACCTAGGGAAATTCAGAATATAGGAATTGCATATATATACACAGATTACCTGTATACTAGATATCGAATAGCCTTTAACCCAATATGCAGAGATGATGCTATATCCACGGAAGTATATAGGAAAAGGTGTAAATGTTAGAAATAGCATTGCGCCCTATCACTGGAGTCTGAACACTAACGCGACTTTTGATGGTGAGATTTGCCTGATAACCTGCCCGAGATGAGTTTGTGTTCTCGGATGAGCCATTGTCAAAGGGTTTTTATTAGTATACATTTTTATATTTCAGATAGATGGCATCCTATACGCGTCATGCATCCTGGTGTTGCTGAACGACTAAGAGCTTCACTAATGGTCTCCTACGGATCAGAAGCGAGCTACTCTGAGCTGCTCGCCTACAAGTAGAAGTACTCATCTGACAGACGTATGTGTGGGAACGAACTCAGTTCACCTGGGATCTGAGTGGTGCTGCTGTGCTGTGTTGTTACCTGTGGGCGTGTGTATGTGTAGACACAGACGTCTGATATCCCTGCTTACATTCATGAACCCACACACCCACTTACTTCATCAGTGCCAGCCAAACCACAACTCCAAAGGAGATATACAATGTTTGTCCTGTGTTTAACTAGATTAATGTTGTACGGAAATACTCACACAACCACAGATCCCTACTCGACAGCCCTATAAACAACCACAGTGAGACAGCCCTCAACCCTACGACCTATACACCTCCCGCAGCACACACGCTCCCACCTCCTTTACTCTCCTGATTCCTCCACGCCCCTCTCCAGGGCTGGCGGAATTATCGATCACCGTTCTACCTAGGACGCGCCATACGCCCTGCGGTCTGTCCTCCTGCCGCTCCTACCACGCCACCTCCAGGGCACCTTCCCTCCATCTCCACCTCCTCCTGTTCCTTCCCTGCCACCGCCACCGCCTCCTCCTCCTCCTCCAGTGGAGCACGTGGAGAAGCCTCGAGCCTCCTACCGGCCTCAGACCCCGCGGCGGGCTGAATCGCGCGTTCTCGGCTCCCAACCAGCGTTCCTCCCGCGTCTCCCGGGCGTCTCCCGCGGAGGTAAACGCCCGCGTCGGCTTCAGTGCGCAGTCGCAGGCGTCACGCAGGCGCAATGGACACGGGCGCGGCGGCGGCGGCGTCGTCGTCGGCGGCGTCAGTGGCGCGGGGCGTGACAGAGCGGGGAGGGTGGTTTACGAGGCCAGTTGGGGCACACACTCACACGTGGTGGCGCCGATGTGGAGCGTGCGGCCGCGCACACACACGGGGGAAGACCTGGGCACGGACGGCTTCTCCTCCTCCTACTCTCACCGCGTGAGACCCACTCACAGGCTGCTCACAGCTCACAGGTCTGGAGTATGTCAGCTGTCTTGTTATTATCATTGTTGTTGTTTATAGTCTAAATATACTCACCGTGAGACCAGACCCTCGCATACACATACACATACCTGACTGGTTGGGCCTTATCTGAAAGGTATCCGATCGATAGGCCGATAAACTGGTCTTTATCAGAGCCTCAGCGGGCGCACCGCCTACACCACCGCCTACAACACCACAGGTGGATCTGTTTTATCTCTCGCTATCTGATCCGCACCACCATGCTGCTCCAGTTAAGCCTGGGGCCTGACCCGGCCCCGGCTTTGGTCTCAAAGGGTAAGACCAGGTCGGTACCCGTCGATCCTGTAATCACAGAAGGGAGTGCGCCGGCAACTGTGGAGGCCACCTCACCGGGCCCATGTGTTCTGGTGGACGTGGAGACAGATTCCCAAGGATTTGGACCTTCGAGTAAGCCATACAGGAAGGCGGGACTCCTCATAGACTACCAGAGTAAGGAGGGGGAGGAGGAGGAAGACGAGGAGAGTCTGAGGTTACGCTGGGAGGAGGAGGAATGCAGGAAATGGCTGCAGAAGGTACGAGACAGACGTGACCACCAACGGCAGATCTCCAATCTCAGTCTCAAACTCCTCTTCCCTAGTCACTCTCTGCCTAAGTCCACCACCATGCGCCTGTTGAACATGAAGGTGTGCTCCGCCATCCGCGCCGGCGACCTCAAGACCGTCAAGCAGGTGTTTGAGATCAGCACGGACAAGGAGAGGGAGGAGCTACTCCAGCAACGCCAGGAGGACAATGTGGTCGTACGCCGCCCCTCCAACGGTAAGGACATTGTGGTGAGCAATCCCACTTTACTCATGGTCTCCGTCAGCCAGTGGTTCGTGGATATCGTCGATTACCTCGCCAGCTTCGAGAAGTTCCTCGATGAGGAGCATATCGTGGATGATGTTACCAACACCCCGCGTGCGTTCCGGGGTGTGACCGCGCTGCACGTTGCGGCATTGGCGGGGAAACTCAGCATGGTGGAGTCATTAGTAGGTCACGGGGCGGTTGTCAATAAACTAACAACTCACGGGGACACGCCCCTCTTTGAGGCCTGCTTTGAGGGACATCTCTCCGTCGCCCAGTACCTGTTGAATTCAGGGGGTGACATGACGATTGCTAACGTTAAGGGCACTTCGTGTTTAATGATCGCGACGTATGCGGATAACGCAGAGGTCATTCAGTACCTTATGTCTCGCACTGAGGCGGCGTCAGAAACGAACCGAGTGGACCGTGACGGTCGCAGTGCCCTCTTCTACACTGTAGCTGGCGGCAGGCTGGACACGCTGGTCTACCTCCTGGAGAACGGAGCGAACATCATGTCTGACAAACACGGTGTGAATATCCTCATCGAGGCCGCGCATCACGAACAAACAGAGATCGTCTATTACCTCCTGGAGGAGTACCCCAAGAAACTGAGCTTCTCCATCTGTGACCAGGACAACTTGGGTCGCAACGTGCTCTTCTACCTGGTAGAGAACAAGAGCACCAAGATCTTGGAGCTGCTCTTGTACCATGGAGTGCCTATAGAGCCGGCGGACGACGGGCGCACCTTCCTCATGACGGCCACGCTGAAGAACAACAAGGCCCTGGTCAAGTACCTCCTGGAGCATGCCAATAAACTGGGACTCAACCCCAATGAGCATGATAAGAAGGGACGTAACGCCCTGTTTTACTGCATCACGGGGGGGGATGTGCATCTGTTTGAGATGCTCAAGTCGCACGGCGTGTCGGTGATGCCCAGTGTGGATGGCATCACTGTACTCATGCAGGCCGTCGCTAAACAGAAGTCAGACTTCACCGAGCACGTGCTCCGGCACAAGGAGGAGTATAATGTAGACGTGAATGCCCGGGATAAGGACGGCTGGGGGTCGCTGCTGTACAGCGTGGCCAGCGGCAACTTGGACATGTTCAAACTGCTCAAACAGCACGGAGCCAAGAGCCACCAGGCGGCCGACGGAAGAACTATCCTCATGCAGGCGGCCGCCAAGGGTGACCTGGCCATCTTGGACTACATCTTGAATCACGCTCAGGAGTACGAGGTTTACGTGAACCAACGGGATGAAGATGGTTGGAACGCATTGTTCTACACAATACAAAGTAAGACCCTTTATCCTACCCCTCATATAGATCGCTATTAACATTGCTCGACTGAAGGCCACGGTTATGCCATAAAATATTTTTTAAGTACTTTTATTGGTCGTAATTCAACAGCAAGGTTGGTTTTCTGTTACGGCTATTACAGTTATGCGGCCTACAAATTTTGAGTCAGAACAAATAAACCGACAAATAACTAATAACATAAAATGAGGCTGATTAGGTGAAGTTAACACAGATACAAACGCAATGGAATCGCACACAGTTTACATAATGGCAGATTAATTTTACGATGACAAGACCTAAATAGGAAACTACTTGAGGCATCTATGTACCGTGGGAGTCATCTATGTACCGTGAATTTAAAAACATGTGACAGGGCAGAATGAATCTAAACATCACTCAATTTCATATGTTTACATGGGGTTCGTTTTCTTCCGCTACAAATATCTCTCAGCTCCGCTTCGTGATATCATTCGGCGAAGACAACGAACGCCAGATGAACAATCATATGACATTTCATGACGTTTCATGATATCTTTTTTCTAATCTACTCTCCAAACTTTATACTCCTTGTTGTACTTGTACAGGTGCGCTTAGTGATAAAGGCATTCCCATATCGGTAACAAGACAGCAAGGTGTACATAACTGAAAGAAAGTCTCACATGACTTCTTCATCAATAATTGATTGCTTGAGACCCTTTGAACTTTGATATCGTTTACTGACCTCACAATACTCTCATGTACAATAGAAATGTGCCTCTGCCAACTTTCCTTTGCAATAGATGAGCAAATCAATACAAGATATAGGTCGGCTATCGAGTGACAAGATGGATCCGCCCTTCAGTTGCGTGAATCACTGTGAATGGACTATTTGTATAACAATGCTGACTCTTCCTATTCAATGGCCATATCTTCTGAGTATTTTTTCAGTAAACGCGGCTGGTAAATCTCCAAACACAAACCACCGACACGACCACTCTAGAGAGGATCGGGGTAGGGGGTAAAAAAAAAAATCCAAAGGCGGGAGTAGAACACAACTACTCCAGCAAAACGAAAAAATTACACAAAAACATATCTTCTGAGTAGCCACAGAGAAATGAATGTATCCCTTCACAGGTTGATTGAAACATTGAGTTCTAATAACTCAGTAGTTAGAGATAGTTTTGTGGCATATTCTTATAGAATACTGGTCTTCATCGGATCTAAAGTCTTTTTTTAGAATAGCTATTTTGACGGTCTCGTTACAGAAGATATTCCTCGTAGGCTTGGCCATAACATATTCAGGGGGGTGTTTGATATTCTACGAACGATAATAAGAAGGTAATTAAAATGGTCCTAAGACAGGTCTCGTTTCATAAAGGTTCATATCGTACACCCAAGATACATTTAGTATACGAAAGCAATAATATTTCTTGGTCTCGTTTAATAAAAACCAAAGACACCTCGTTGGTCGGCTATCCTGTCTTCCAGCCTAATTAAAGTTCGGAGAATATCAAACAGATCCTAGAGGCCCGTTTAATAATCTAGGATCGTACGTGCAGACCCTTTTCTGTACCTCGTACAAGGTATAGTTTAATAATTTTTAAGGTTGTTTGCAGTCTTAGCCGTAAATAAGGTCATCCACAAACTTGTGTTAAATTAATTTGACTCACATTGTCCCTGGGTCTCCTTGATGTACAGAAAAGTGTCTTCATGGACGAGCTTAGATTATTAAACGTGCCCCTGATCTGTAAGAAGCCTTTAAATCCAATATCCTAAATACCGACGAAATGTTACGTGGCTCGCGGTTATCGACCATATAGACGATGGGCAATAATTCTTTAATGTATATGGTCTGCGCATATGCAACCAAAGTGAGCTGGGAATTTGTTATGCAGACAATCACTATTATGCCCAATACAATTATATAACATTAGGACATGTCACCTTAGGATACATCAGAGCGCCTAAGATAGACAAATAACTTTAGATGGTACTCATTACACAATCTATGCATTTGCGCTCGCATGATTACATTTGCCAAGCATACAATTTAAGGAAGATGCATCAAAGGAAATGGCATGTCAACGCATCGTTGATAATGCAATATAACTTCTCGGAGGGCATGGGAAATATCGCCTTCAAAGGCTGTAAGGCCGGAGGTCGCAAGCCAGCTTCAGCGAGCAGTTGCGTATATTTATCCACAAAGTGTCAACATCAGAGGATTAAATATCGACGTTTTCCGTCGGCCTCTGGATGAAGGCGAACTGAGCCAAGCTGAGACCCCGACTTGTAGTTAGTCAGACTGAAGGCGGTGAATTAATCGTTAGGATTGAGCCTGGGAAAGTCTCCTGTGTCTCGGTGCATGTAGGAGCGTTTGCTACGCCACGATGTTAAAGGGGCGGGGAAGCGATTTATGGAAATTGAGAAAATACCCCTGTATATATCTCTCTACATATTGATATACCGGCCTCTAGGGCCTGAAGAAGCCAAACTCAATACCATACCCAATCATTTCGTTGAAAATTGATCGGACAATTTGAGAGTGTCTTTGCCAACGAAATCTATATAGATGATTTCATGTTATCCCACAGGATGGCACTTTGATTATCCTTAATATCTGCTTCTATCAATAGCCAAGGGATTGTATTACTGGAGAGATTCATCATAAGTGGAACGCATCTACAAAGTGTCTTGTAGGTATAAACATCGTTAATGACTTGGTAAGGTGTCCTTTAAGTCCTTTTTCATTTTAATACATTTTACATTCGCGTGTGTTCACATACATCATCCTGCTAAACAGTTCATTTCGGACAAAACTTTACATCATGCACTATCCCAGAAAATTCTCTCCTGCACCATATCAAGAGCAACTCTAGGCATCTACACTTCAAAAACTGTGGGTTTATTTAAGGCGAATTCTGTAAGACGAGCAACTTAATAAAACATAACACATAACATAATTGTTATGTGGTCGATAATCAAAGTATGTACATGTACGTATATAAGTTTACTATATACCCATGCCGTATATACTGTAAATACGCACCGTTTAGACATATGACGTAAAAATACTGTACGTAGCACTGGTCCGTACACTAAAATACGGACCACCTCGTAATACACATTTATTTAAATTTTGGTTGTTAAGAAAAACGAAATTGATTTCTTTTTAAATTTCGGGTATATAGTAAATATATAACGTCCAACCATGCTTGTACCAGTCACAGAACTCGATGCTAATTTACCGTTTGTACGGAACTCGGCATGAATGCCTCGGTCCGTATAAACGGGAAATTAGCATCTCGTTCTGTGACTTGTACAGCATGGTCAGGACGTTCTATATAATGTTAAAGAAAGAGCAGAGACGAGATTTGTGAATGATGACCTATTCAAAGTTCATGCCTGACGACAAAACACATTCAAAAGTAAAAAAACTATTGAAAGCCGAAGTTTGTATATTAATTATTTCAGAAAGGAGAAGTGCAATACTCCCAACAAAAGTTCAGGTCATCTCAATCAAAGTGCATGTATCTACTCAGACTAAGCCTATTCTATAACGTAGACACCGGTTATCATCTTATTAGCATGGCTTTATCAGTAAATAGATCAAAGGGCAGTGGCATACATGTATATTCATAAACATCCTTCAGTATCATTCTACCAGTCTTTATCTGTGATTGAATGCAATGAATAGAAAGATACAGGGAGAGTGTTTCTATAAAATAGTTCACCATGTACTCTGTGTCTGCTGTTATAAAAACCTTTCTCAAAGTGATGATATTAGAAATATAATTTACCTTTTAGCCGGTCTATGTTACTTAGTATAGTTTCATATATAGACTATACTCAATGGTTTTGTGAAGTTTGGCGGGTAATAATAATACACGAGCGTAATCTTAGAGTAGAACAATACGGACTCTGTTTCTGCTCTATAGCACAAATGAACTATTATATTGCAGGTATCCGATTCATTGGAAAGCTGATGCAGTAGTTGTCTTATCCCATTTCTATATTAGCATAGTGCACTTTAATGGCAAAATGATTAACTAAGTTGAGTGAAATAACGATCACTCGGGTTATCTCCTATTTCACAGAAGTGAGTAACTCGATGTGCATACAGATTTGTTTTTAATATTTCTTTTGATCAAAGTGATGATTGTTATGTACATCTACAGTTGCTGAGGTTAGATCAGGTTACAGCGTTTACACTTTTTGTAGTTGGTTAGTTGGTTAGTTTACCAACATATATCCCCAGCTATCAACAATGCTATGACAGTCTGAGCGAATTCTCCATCACATAACCCTGGTATTTTTCCCTATAGACTCAACATTGGGCATTTGTATCCAATACCCATGCAGTATTTGGCCCGGCGTCCACCTATTACGATAGAATCGTAGACCTCCCGATATGGCACCGATACAAAATGTCAAAATCGGTGCCATATCGGGAAGGTAAAAAATCGTAGACATATGTCTAGACAATCCAATCCACCATGCGTTGTATGGGGTTTTTATCGGTGTCTAATCGCAGAAACGTGGTCAACTGCCCCGATATCAGGTAACCTTCCGACGCGATTTTGATTTTTTATCGGGAGGTGCATCGTAGACCATATCGGTGCCATATCGTAGTAGGTGGACGCCGGGCCTAAAGAGAAAATACTCAATGGGGGATTATGTCAGAAAGTTAACCCATTAGTTAATGTGAAGGATCAGATAAACTTATTCAGAAACCTATTCAAGTTTACAATCAGAGCTCAATCCCATCTCGTTTGAATCGCTACATTATTCACGTGGCTTAGCCTTGTGATTCACTATGTGATGCAAAATCGATGGGATTTGAACTACGGCCGTAAAGTTTCATAGGTTTCCTCTATAACATCTCTAGCTATTGCCAATTCTATGACAGACTCTATCTTACTCTAGGGCATAACACGAAGCAGGCCTCACATCACTAAAACACGACTCAATATACTAGTGCAGCCATCATAAAGCATATCCACATGCATTCCCCTTCGTATTAGAACTAGGAACAAATGGTATCTTCCAAAAGTTAAATCTGAAAAGGATTGGGCATTGCTGCCATTGCTGCAACCTATTCGCCACCCAGGTAACACCTGTCAGCTCCACATTGGCTTCTGTAGGGTACAAATATGTCAGACAGAGGGTCACTGAGGTACTTTGATCCGTAGTGATTGGTCAAGGTCAGCTTATCTCTCCTCTAAGACATAAACAATGATCCATGGTTTTGTAGACAGTCGGCCGTAGACTACTGAAGGTTCTCGCGGCTTATTATACAAGCCTTACATAGTGTAAACACGTCAACCTCGAGTGGTTTACAGAGCTGCAGTCAACAAATCCATTGTTTGTTGTAGTTAGTATCCATCTTCTCCAATCAATTAAACTCAGGAATGTGATATTAAAGGGTATATCAGTAGGGACTTTTAGGTCTATAATGAAAAAGGAATATTTCCCGTATACCAAGGCTTTGGGGCCATATTCCACGGTTTTGAATCCGTATACCATGCTTATGGTATCTGACCGTTTCTTAAAACAATGGGTAGTGATTCCCTATACATTCTCAATGGGTACTTTGTATCTTTGTATACCATGGACAATATGCTCTCAGATACAATGTTTGTGTGTATCTTTACCAATTTTACAAAGCTACCCAGCATAGTTAGTGTCTAGTACTCCGTATAACGTATCCGGGTATATCCCACGCTCATAAACACCATAATGGAATACCAGGAATTGACAGATAAAGATACCTTAAGTATCTGCTCGTCCATTCTGAATATCTTCTGAGGTAATGTATCTATAACCCAGTATTACGTTGAAGCAAGAAGAGACTACTTTGCAAACGAACAGAAGGTTGGACGAGGTATATATATATGTGACGCATTTTGATACATGGGAGAATATCCCCTTAGAATACCTGTTATCCATAGCGATGTATCGGTGACGTGTTGTCAAAGAAATATTAAAGATACCTCTTTTAAATGCCGCTCCTCACAGTGACAGAGCGAAGGCAGCTGAGATATTCATCACAAGTGACTCCATCTAAAAACACTCAATCATCCAGCGACTAATGTAGTGTATGCTTAATCGTTTGCACTGATTGAAACAACGTAATCTCTCGTTATCAGAGGAGCTCACTGATACTGGAGATGCAAAGGTAATGTGAGGCCAGAATATAGGTCGTAATGACTAACACAGAACTGAATTAATATGGACTAAATCTATTGAGTTTACACTTAAAATCGACGAGATAAACTTTCAGAGTTATACAAGAGGATAAGGTCAAGAGCTACTAAATAGGCCTTAGGAGTGGGAGAATTTAAGGAATTTGAGAAATGAGAATTTTTGTAGGTGGGTTGATCCGAAGTCGTTGGGCTCCCAGGAGAAAAGAGGACGAAGGAAGTGTGCGGTGGCGTGGTCACGTGACCGCAGTTTATGTGAAGCACGTGAGGAGGCGTCCTTAGTAACGGTCTCTTCTGTTCACACATTAGCGCCAACTCTCCGGTGAGCCCTAATGATTGACTCAACACAGGAGTGGCTGAAGAAATGAGAGAATTTATTCAGTCCGACCAAAGTTGGTAAACAAGTGTAAACGGTGGTGAACATTTCATGTAGGTGAGATAAAAGATGCCAGTCCATCTGTTGTGTTTTTGGTTTGTAGGGTGGGTGGGCAGAACAAAATCCATGTCGGCATGACAGCGAAGGCAGGTACGGTGATAGTTTGGCAACCAACCCCTTCTACGATATAGGGGTTGGTCGGGTTAAATCACACACAGGATCACTCGGGGTGCGCCTCGATCCAGGTAGTGTTGTTCTATGTAGGCTCTAACAGCAGAAATACTTAATAAGTAGAATTCATAGCTTAGCAAATTGGTAATTAAGTCTGGCTTTATGGTGGTTTTATTCTAAAAATTCACACAAAAGGAAATAACAAAATGGTAAATTGCCTTCAAGGTTATAACTAAATACACTCTCCAAGAATTACTAAAGATCTGGTAGGACAGTAACAAACAGGTCCCGCTACTGGGTCAAGGAGGCAGCTTATTTAACCCGACCAGAGCTAATTTTGTGTAGCTCTGGTTGCCAGTGTAGTACGGTGACATCACGAGTGCTCTACCGATCCGTCAGGTAGGGTGGCACTCAGCATAATGAGCCACCAGATGGCGTAGCTATCACCGGACCCTCCCTTCGCTTCACGATCTCTGGTTGGGTTAAATCTGCGGCACATTGACCGACTACCTGTATGTGTCCGTTACTCTCCCAGCAGATATTTCATCTGGCCAACAACATATGGTTGGAGAGTGTGTGATTTTCTACTCTTGAAGTCATATCTTTTTTTTTCTTTTTTTTTTCCTTTTGTGTGTATTTTGAATGTAATTACCACAAAGGAAGACTTCAATTATCAATTATGCGAGCTATGAATTCTTCTCAGTGGGTGTTTCATCTCTCAGATCGTACATAGAAGAAAATTGCTTGGCCCGAGAACGAGAATTCCTGGACACGGCCTAGGCTGAACCATAGCAACGTCTTAGTGTGAACAGAGTGGAGACAGAGTTGGTGTCCAATCTAGGCCCTCGCGTTGGATATACATCCCTCTGAGGAGAACTTACCAAAGCCCTATTTATACCGAAGACCAATGGACAATTCCTTTATGAATTTGAACTTCTAAGGGAAAATACTGAATCAATTATGTAAATCAACAAGAGAATAAAATGTTCAAAATTTGAATTCGTTTGTAAACCTCAGATGTGTTTGTATAAAAGTAAACATTTATGACTCAGGCCAGACGGAGGAACGGCCCTGCTACGTTTGCAGTACGTGGCGTAGTTTTGTGTAGCAGCGATACGAAGTACAGATGTAGTATACTGAGTGGGGCTGTTCTGACAAGGCTTTTATCTTACCCTGGTATCTTTCTCCATAGCCTTAACCTTATAAACTAAACCTGGGTTGGCCCCAGTTCCTGCATGCCTTCACCTACCCTACCCCTACTCTCCTCGGTCAAGGACCAGTCACACTGCAACATACTTTATCTTAATATGATTTAATCATGAGTGTTCATGATCAAAGACTTGAGCAAGTCTAACTCATATTCAACGGCCATAAAGGTATTGTACCCGGTACTCAATGACTAATTGGGTGAGTTTTTTTTTATTAGTTAATAATGTTTCTGATCATGTATAAGGTTGAGATCAAGTAAGAAACCCACTCGATGAAAATAACATGGTCTGCACTCCACCTGGTTTGACTGCTACATATCTTATTCAGCTTTGCTTCATGAAATACTCCGCGATCAAACTTGTTGGAATAAGGACCAAGTAATTTTCATGGCGTGAGTTTCCTTTTAAGAAACTACCGTTTCGGCTTATCATTTCGCGGGGAATTAGAGTTCATGGTGCTTGTTTAGTATAACATTAAGTGTTGAAATCTGTCCATTATATTTACTTGTAAATACGTTGTGTGTAAAAGAAATGAATCAAGAATTAAAGAATATGCTACTTTGCAAACGAAAAGATGGTAAGACGAGGTATAAGAATCAGATCAGAAACCTGCATAAAATATAGGAGGAGAAAGGGCGATGATGTTCTATGATAGCAAGTGGTACCGTGAAGAATTGACGTTTGTGACATCTGGAATTATACACCATATAAAAAACGTGAACAAGTCTCAGTCAGAGGCAACAAACTGATGAGAGCAACGTCAAAGCACAATATTGTGCAGTTTGTCAATAGTCGACTGGAACAATCGGAGGAAATTACAAATCTCCTCACTGGCTACTGGGGACGCAGGTAGATGTTACCGCGGCGCTGTTACGCTTAATCGCGATACGAGGAAGTCGCGTGAGATCACGCAGTCCACGAGAAGGCGCGTTACCTGTATGGTAGCGTCAGAACGAGGCTTTCATGTCACGTGCATGATCCACGTGACATGCGCAGGTCACATTGACGAAGAAAAAAACCACGACACAGTTCACCAGGATGTATAATACGGTAACGGCAAATAAGCATAGTGGTAGACACCAATCTGGTGAAACAGAATTGAATTTAGGCCAGGTGATTGTAATGCCTTGCCTGGTATCTTATTCTCGGGATATTGTATGAATTGGGTGCAGAAATTATTACCTCATGCCTCGGTCTCGTGCAAATCTGGTGTCTTTTGTATGGGCTCCAGCAGAGAGATCCAGACCACCGAGATCAATTCGCCTTGCCTTGATATATTTCACCGGCAATACTTCGCCATCTGTCAACCCGGGTCCTATTGCTCTATCACCATACACGCACAACATGGGGGAAGCCAAGCTTTACTTATTGTTCCTTCCCCCCGACAAAAACTGCCTCTATGTATAAATAGGAATTTCTCCGTGGGGTCTGGCTCCATAGCGCGGTGGTTGTGCTGCCGTTGGTTTTTTGTAAAAGGGGGAGACATTGACGCCGGAGCCGGTTAAAGTTTGATGACGGCGCCGATGGGGTGCTGCCATCTGGCGGCGAGGCGTACGTCAGTGACGTCATGTCATTGACGTCAGTGAGCGGGATGTACGTTGTGGTCGGCGTTTGTCGGCAGTCGGTGTTCAATATGGTCAGTTCAGGTACCTTTCAATTCATTGCGAGGATTATTGTCATCCCCTTCCCAATCCTTCTATCTATCTTGGTGTACGGTACTTATTAGAGCGTGCTAATATGATCTATATACGTTACCTAAAGGTTTGAGTGGTCACAATTAGACTTTCAGCGCACTGCAAAAAATACATCTCTTCACTATTTGTGTATTATTCACTGTGATATGGGGAAAGGAGCAGGGTGCCAGTGTCCCAAGGTCTTCGAGGCGTGCCAAGTTGACCATGACCAATCACTCGAGACCGAAATTCCTCAAGACCCACTGGTGCTTGATATATTTGGATCCTAGACTTAGCCAGTTGCAGGATTGGAAAGTTAGCTGGTTGCAAGTGGGTCACAGAGAACTATTCAAAGGCTGAATGTAACCCAAACCTTGTAATTGTTATTAATTTTTAATTGGACGCTTATTCACCATGTGTGAACATACCGTTTGCTCCTCGTATTATTACAAGAGACCACTACTTCGGTGTCATGCTTTATTTGCCATCCCTTTTTTAAAACAGACAATATCGTTAATCGAATATATTATATTTGCCTTCCGTCCTTAATCCGTTTCATCTGTTGTCCTATTGAGAATTGTTCAAGCATGTCGTTAGCAGTGACATTATTCCTGAAACATATAAAGCAGTCTTGATGATCGCCTATTGAATGTGCACCTACTCATCAAGTATAAAACGATTGATATTTCATACAAAAACAATTCAAAAGCATATACTTAAATAAGTATAAGAGTATGATACTATCCTCCTCTTATTAACATCTATTTCATATCACATTTCTAGGAATAACTCATATACCAATGGCAGCATCAATTTCTGACGCTTAGGTAATATCAGTCGCATCAGCTGGCTCCACTCTTATGTATCCCTATATTGCTATACGCATGAATTCTTTCACATTTGCTAGATGGTTAACGCTCACCAAGCATTAACTGGGCATCCATGTAGTCATTAGGAGATAAGTAGGTCATCGCTACGGCTAGCATATAAATCACCATTAAAACGCAATCATGACTATGATACAGGCATATACCTCATTCGTGAAGGCCTTCGTTGATTGATGTTTATTTCATATATTTTAGTATATCATAGTACATTAAATATGCAAAAGAAATATGCCACTCAACAATGGATAAGAAACGGATCTCTTCCTGGGTACTTCTTCCGTTTTGTATGCAATAAATACAGAGGTTAACTGAGACAGGACAGTATATCTGTATGATATAGACAGACACACTTGGTTCTGATTACCTTGAAGGGAAAATAATAAAAGAGAATCACTTAGCGACACAGAGCAGATTGATCGATAAAAAACCGTTCTCAAGTGGACTGCAAAAGACACAATCTTATATTATAATAATCACATCACCCTTTATGGATATTATTATATACCTATGTCCGAATGTCTATTAAATACTGCCCGCTGCTAGGGGTGCAGTAATAATAATGTTCGTGCCCACTGTGACTGCGATTTTGTATGTCATTAAAATGGCGTTTTTTCATCAATTAAAAGTATATAATAATAAGCAAACGTCCTCACTGTAGACGAAATGGTTCTCGTTCTCGGTCAGTCTCCGTTTTCATACTGCCTTCCGGCTGTGGCGTCAGGCAGTATGAAATCAAAGACTGACCTCGAACATGAACCGTTTCGTCTACAGTAAGGATGTTTCCTAATATTATCTGGATATTATCATATTTACAGGTACATGTATCATATATATGCGATTCTATGTAAACTGTGTACAATAGTGTATATGTAGCTGAACGCTCATGCTAATTTACAGGTATACAGTAAACAGAGTGCATATCGACTTGCAGTGTATAGTTACTTCAAGGACAACATGCCACCTCCGGACATAGAGGTGTCAAAGAGAATGAAAAAGGGAAGCACAGCCATCAGACTTATTTTTATGCAAAGGAAAGTGAAAAGGGATCTTTATGCTCTTAATGAGTTTCAGAATTTGTCCACTGTTGCTGTCTGACACATTTATAGAAGTAAGTCATAGAATATGGCGCGGACAAAAAGTCACCTTTTGCCCTCGTTATTTCCCCTACAATACATCTTTAGGAATTGACATTACAAGGCATCCCAGTTACAGGATGAATGGAGTATAGACTTAGTATAAAATATTAATTTCATTGCCAGCTTCGATACGGCCATTTTGTTAACACTACCTCATGCTCCTTTTCTGAATCATTTACTTTATTACTGCCAGTGCTATAGGACACCCCGAGTACTCGTTAAGACAAATCTATTTTGATAACACTACTAAGGCTCTAGTGAGATTTGAATTAATTATCATAATATATATAATGCTGACAGTATTGGCAATAACATGGATATATTGGGGACTACCAGTGCCAGAAACCAGCAATAAAGACTACATTAGTTGCCTCCAATGTCTGATAACATCATATATTTAAAAATAAACACGATAAAAGGGACCTACTGAATATACACTGAACGAAATGTTCAGCTGTTTAACGTGGGAGAGGTTCCATCGCACCTCACAGCAATAAAATGTGGATGTAGTTGTAGTCAAGTTTACTGTGAATAATGGGCAATAGATCCGAAAAAGAGTACACAGAGAGCGTACATCAGTTCTCGTATAGCAGGTCGTATACTAGGAGACGGCGACAGCAAAAAGCAGAAGGATGAAGATAAAACACGGGCACGACAATGAAGGATAGGCTATTACATCGAACTTATATGCAATTCAGCTGACTGATAACGATCTTTTGATATAGTGGCTTCCCTTGAAACGTACAGGGGATGCGGTATATGTATTCACCGAAAGGCGTAGACCAGAAACACTGTCACAACGTCAGCGTATACCTCACTGTATTTAAAACAAATTCGCCATTTTAAACAGCCTTTAAAGGGAATCTACTACCATACGATGTCATTTTAAACGTCTATATCAATTTATATTTACGTGAATCTATAGCCGATATGTATATATATATGCGTGTGTCGTCTCGTAATTACATGCGAATAACTGCACTCTGCCATAGGAGAGAGATAGGGAGTGACAAAGACAGAGAGAGAGAGAGAGAGAGAGAGAAAGAGAGAGAGAGAGAGAGAGAGAGAGAGAGAGAGGGAGAGAGAGATAGAGAATGCACTATGTGCTTTTACAAAAATTGTACTGAGGAATTGTAACAATTATGTGTGTGAGTAATGTGAGCAAAGTTAAGACACAGTGATAAGACATCGCGTTAATTAAAAGGTATAAGAACCACAGATGTTCCCTATAAGGAGAGTGGTTGGTCATGTGATGTTCAGACAATCGAGAAGGATTGTTTGAGAATATTAGAGTGCTGCTCCGGGCTGAGCAATAGACAGTAGGAAGAGAACACCTAGACGATAGACATGAGAGCGCTGCTCGCCGCTTTGCAATGACGAGTCTGCTCAGGAGGCACTAGAGGCCTCAGTCTACCTCGAGTGAGGTTGCCTCAATAGCTGGTGTATATGCGAGAACAGTTCTACTCTGTGAGTGCAGAGAAAACCGACATTCATGAAACCCGTTCTCATTGGGAGAGCATTTTATAATGATTGGAATTGCTATGCAGGTGATTATTCAATGCTTGTGTGGATAGTTTCAGTTTATAAAATTTGGTTAAAAAGAACCTATCGTCCGTTCTATGTGCCTCTGTTTGAGGGTGGGCGGTTCTACTAAACTTAAAGTGAGACGACGAAGTTAACCAAGAATTTGTTAGATCTTAGTACGATTCAACAATTACTAATCTCTAGGTCTTAGGAAACATCCTTAAGACCCGACAACGGTACAAGCGAGCGAGAGAGAGAGATAAGAAGAGCCAGAAAGAGAACCACTGATAATGCATACCTGAGAATTTTGTGAAATGTGTGCAAAGATATTCAAACTAGTTCTGGCATGTATAATATGTTACATTGCAAGATTTCGAATATAGAGTCAGTGCATTATATATACTTTGTCCTTTGCCATTTCCCTTATCAAAACACCTGGCTAGGTCAAAATCCAGACTGAGCATTTGCTTCTTACAGATAAACCTTGAATCGAGTGAAACTGCACGAAATTGCAAAAAGAAGTGTTCTATTCTTCACCCTGCGAACTGAAATGTGAAACTGATATCAGGTTACAGAAGATGAAAATAGTCCGAATGACATTCATGAGCGCAACGTTGCCATCGGGAGTATTTTCATGATGAATCCATAGGGCATGAGAAATACGAGATAACGGCTAAAGGTGAGCTCACATTTCCGCAATTGAGAAGGGGTTACGAACCTTCTACAACATAATCCTCGGTGAGCAAGCTTGTACACTTGATGTGACTAAAGGAGGGGGAGGCATGTTGAGCGGATGTAAACACCTGGGCGGGGGCTGGCCTCTCGACCTGCCTGTTCCTACGTCATCGCCCCTGTCACCCCGCCCGCCCATCGGTCCCGACTCCTGTCATACTCAGTAAACCCGCATTTTGCTCACCGCCGCCTCTCCCGCCCGCCTCCGCGCTCGCTTGATCTATCGGGGCTGCCGGCCCCATAACTCTCCCCCGCCCCCTGCCCTCCCCCACCATCCTCTTACCCTGCCCCTGGCGGGCCAAGTGAGCAACTTTCCCTAACTCCTACCCGAGCCGCGAGAGGGCCTAACCTGATTACCAACGGAAACTTCGGCGGGGTAATCATTCACCGGCGTCCCGTGTCGCGCGCCCAGTCACCGACACACAATTAGCGCTTCGTATTATCCGCCACAGAGGGCGCGCAGAGCGTGTCCAACCGGCTAATTCTACCTCCGGGGACTGGAGAGCTCTATGGAACGCTGACAAGTGGAGAGTTTTCACTGAACGTTGCGCTGTGTCACCAACGGCACTCGCCTCATTCCTCCATTTCCCTTTTTCCCCGTTTAGTTCCAGTCCATCTCGCCAGGGGCGGACGCTGGAGGCAGTTGTCAGCAGGGGGACATTTTTTTTGCGTGGAGGAGACGTCAGATGAGCGGGTACAAATGGAGAAGGAATGTGGTAGAGTAGATGGACGCGTCGAGGACCGGTGTAAATTATACATCACCCGGCGTGCGCCTTTGCCGCTGCATTTATCTACGTGGTAACGGGTTTTGTGTGCTCGAGGTGAGCGGGTGATGGAGCAGTGATGGGTCCTGCCGCGAGGTGGCGCGTCTCGCCCGATTATCGCCCACGGCGAGGCGAACGAGCGATAATAGAGGAAGTTGGGAAAATTACCCAGAAGTCCATGGTTGTATGATACCAGCAGCTTATATGCCATATACCATTACAATCGGAACGTATTCATGAGGTTGAGTAACATAAAAATATGCATTTTTATGTGTGATTTTTTTATATATATTGAATAAATAATAATAAACCAATCATCATATATTCTATAAAAGAGAAAGCAATATTCGAATGCCAACATTTGCTATAGATTCGTGGTATTGTCTGTTGGGTCTATTTACATTTGTTTACGGCATTCAATCTAGCCATTTTAGGAAACATTCTGATACTAGATCAGATAATGACTGGCATTCTTCACAGAAGGGTACAACTGGCTATAGATGGTCATTGAGATCTTAACTTAAGTAAGAAAGACAACAACATTGCATAAGTTTACTGTTCATTTTTTTTCCCCAAGAGGTGTAGTATGATAGTCGTATCGCACCATATCTGTGTGTGTTTGGCGCGTCGAATAAATTTAAAATGTCCTGCCCGACTCCCTAGTCTAGTTGTGTCACTTATCTAGGGAGATAACGTCATCTTTTCCATGAATATTCATAACACCAACTATGAATGGATCCGAGAAGTGCTCCGGAGGGGATTATGTATCTCACAATAAATTGCTGATGTCTGGAATGAGAAAAAGCTACAGACGTAGATTCGTGAACCCATGAAACTGTGCTTCATGCTGTAGTTAGGAGGTGGACCTGATGACCAAAACTTTATTACTATGACCCCCAAGTATTACCATCGCCAAATTGACATTTCCCTATACTACTTGTCCGGGGAAATGACTCGTGCTTTATAAGTATGAAGCTGAAGACACACCAAGCGAAAAACGCAGCGATTTCCGGAATCGCCAACAAAAATGGCATGTATGTAAACTATTATTTCATAGTTGCTTATTGTTGGTTCTGAGACGCTAAATCATATTGGTGGGAGATATTATTCTGAAATAATTTTTCACATACTTGCCATTTTGTCTTGGCGATTTCGGAGAACGCTGGTGTTTCTCGCTCGGTTTGTCTCCGTCTTCAGAATGGTATATATATACACCTTTTTATCCTGAAACTAAGACCAAACATTTATCATTCTCCATCTTTTTGTTTCTATAGTGGGACAACCTCAAATATGTTCTTCGGGCATTTTTACATAGTATTTTTACTGATCTGTTTTAATGAGTATGGCTCATCGATGTGTAAAACTGAAACGGTGGCTCACCCAGTCGCTAGATCTTCGTAGGCTGTGTGTCTCTAAGGCCCAGTTTACACCTACCGATTTTCACCACCGATTATAGAATATGGCACCGCTGGCCGATTATCAATCTTTGTAGACAGTAAAAATCGAAACCCTCTCAACGATTTCGCAACTCCAAATTGCATAATCTGGCACTACTGGCCGAATTCTGACACTACCGGCCGAAACCAAGCATGGTTGAATTGATCGGTAACGGAATGCAGATTTAAAGTAATACTTCAATGGTATACATGGATTGTATAATCGGGCGTCAAGTGTAAACCCCTCAACGACTTGCTGTGTCACTGATTATCCGTACCGATATTTTCTTTTCCGGGGAGCACCACTGACCGATGCTACCCTTCCCAATATATCATCAGTGTATTTTACATCGGCATGTGTAAACTGGACCTAATTTTGCGTATCTATATGTGTATCAATGTAACATGTAGTATACGTTTTAATTTACTACACTATTCAATCTCGATAGATACGAGCTGTGACTCTAAACTTTCATAGGTTTCACCTAAAAGGTCTGATGAGTTTATGAGAAAAAAAACGATCTCTGGTTGTGAGAAGACTTTTTGGCATACTATGGAGAAACCTCTGAAGGTTTAGGATCTGAGCTCGTATCCCATCGAGTTTCAATCGCGTTGTAATTTACAAGGCGAAGCCACATAAATAACGTAGCGATTCAAACGAGATAGGATCGAGCTCTGACTATAAACTTGAATGGGTTTCTGAATTTATCTCACCCTTCCTATTGACTAATGGGCTAAAATTTGTGACATAATCCCCCATTGGATATTTTTCCTTAATAACCCATGGGCGTTGGATACGAGTTCCCAATGTTAAATCTATGGAGACAAAATACCGGGGATGAGATAAAAAATCATCACACGACCGTCATCAACACAGCACAGTGCTCCCCTCATAACAAAAGCCTTATTGATCAGACATTGTTCCCTTTACATTTGCCATCGACCAATGGTAGAGGTCGTCTCATCGGGGATCCCACTGCCAGCGCCCCCCAACGCCCAGCGTCTGAAGCTTGCCCGTAGCCCGCCGTCCCCTCTCTGACCGCTCACCGACCGGCGGACCGGCTTGGCGAGCGGGCAAAGGTCCCGCCGGCCAAACCACGTGCTGGCGCGTGATAAAACGATATCCCACGAGATTCCCATCGGGGGTCACGTGAGCGCACTCCGACTAAAGTGCTACTAGATGGCGCGTCGGTGCCGAGCGTGGAGTGCGCCGTGGCGACAGTGGCGCGGGCGGCGGCGAGCGGGCGAACTATAGACGGGTGCTGTCTGTAGACGTTGGACGAGCACGTGCGAGCCTGTCCGTGTGTGTTGTAGTTGTACTATGAGTGAGTTGTTCAGCCGAGTGCTCGAGCCAATTACCCTGGTGTGAGGAGGGAGGGAGGGAGGGAGGGCCGGGGGGTTAGTATTGGAGTATAGAACTGCGGCGGTGTGCTGGGAGGGAGGGAGGGTGTTGGGTGGATGCTTAGCGTCAGCCCATGTGTGTTTACATACACATATACACTCCATCACCCACCAACACGTGCCTAGACAAGGCGGCACCTGGGCATGCTGTGGTTATCGCACGGACACTAACGCCACCTACTGGTCATCCCCATCATCCGATGAACGCGCCACCTGGTGCCGGAGTTGGCGCACAACTCCGATGGACAAACACCGACTCTCAGCTGAACGGTCACCACCACGTGCTCCCTCCTCCTCGCTCCTCCCTTACCTCCTCCCGTACCTGCTCCAGGGCGCCGGGCCGGATCACGAGGCGGGCGGCGGGCGTGAGCAGCGCTTTGATCCGGGCTGCCGGGGCCGGGACCCCGTCAGCATGCAGCGGGCCTACTTCATCCAGGCGGAGAACGGTAAGTTGCCTCCTGCGCCCCACGCACGGAGCACACTGGAGGCTTCTTCCCACGCTCACCGCGGTCGATCTCGCGACACGCGTAGTTTTCCCAACAGGGGATTAATTTCCAAGGGTGGTTGGTATACTGCGATTAATCATCCTTGGTGGTGTATGGCATCATGCATATATGATACATAGGCATAATTATACATGCGATATCTTTTTGCACATTTTATATATTGTTCTTTATCTCACCCCTGGAAATTTCCCCATAGGCTCAACATTAGGAACTCGTTCTTCATTCCCCTATGAGTATTGCAGTCCGTTCTCCAGGGCCTATATCCTGTGCGTTGTTAATTCTTTTAGTGTGTATAGGGGTGGGATAAATACAGAAAGCAACTCGTTTTGGTCAAATAAGTCGTTTTTGAAGAAAGACGACTTTGACCAAAACTTGTTGGTTTCTTCTTTAATCAGATATTAAGAAAGAACTTGTTCGTGTTTGCTCTGTGTCCCCATTCGCCATCGAGTTTGAGCTTGTAGTAATATGAGCGAAGCGGCTGCCCAGTGAATATTTTGAAGCGATCCAAACTAGATTGTGAACGGGGACTCAGACCAAACATGAATATGATTCTGATTTTATCTTAGCCTGCAATATTTATCTGTTTCTTTCCCATTGAGTATGAGATACCGTATTCGCAAGCCTGTTGGATACGAGTCACTAATGTTACATCTACTGTCTTTTATAAAAGGCTAAGATATAGTATATCCTAATTGTTGTCGAGGTTGCATTCACTGGTGATTACCATATAAATACATGGTTTCTTTCATCTTGCATAATATAACACATCTGCTCCTTAATGGCACTTAACACTGCATGGGAACACATTGCAGAAAATGGACTGTCTAAAAGGCTCGAAAGTTGTTAGCACGTAACTATTTGGGGCTTTAGTTTCTTTACATATTTTCCCAAGAACTAAAATCTTAGTACACACCTATCTCTCAAAGGCACTGAATGCAGTGCAATAGTAATACCTGACCCATAGATATTAATCAGTTATTTGCCTTCCTGCCTACACATTTGACATTGGTACTAATGCTATTAAGAGAAATTCTCGTCATACTCTCTATGTATGTTATATGATACTATAGCAAAATACGTTACTTAACAACGTCAGTAATAGAACTACGAAGGTCAAGAGAGACTATGATCTGTAATTAATCCGTGTTTAAACTAAAGGACAACATCACAATCACATGCATTTCATTTAGTGACATGCGACGATGCAAACTTGCAATAATCATAAAGTCATTTAGTTAATGACGGGCACAACCTACTACTGAAAATAGAGTTTTTCCTGAATATGATAACTTTAATTTCACTTGGCATTATAATGAGCGTGTACAATTTGAAATGCAATATCTATGCTGACGATTCCCTTACGTTGACACTAGAAGGTGTGGTAGACCTTCCTATTATTTGCTGACCTTATCGAAGCCTGGGAATAATAGGTGATCAGCACGCCCAGATGTTTCAAATGTAATATCGATAAGTTGACTTATCAGGTATCTGAGAAGAATTCCCTGAAACATAGAATATTTGGTAAGCAATGCATGTAATATATTTTAGTTGCAGCACATAGTTATGAATATTTTAGTAAAACGTATTCCCCTTGTATGGACGTCCTCTCATACCGCGTTTCTTTTAATAGAAATGATAAACGAGCTTGTAGAGCGAGTTTGATATTTTTATCGAAAAATACCACAACGTATGAGAGGACGCCCCAACGAAGTTAATATGCTTTTTTATTATAGACCTCCAAATTTCAATAAATATTGAAATATTAACGAAATATATGACTACGTCAAGCTCCATTAAAGAGGTCTTTGGTATAGCAGAATTCACTCTAAGGATATATGTTTAGTTTCTTACAAATAATCATAATGTATTCAATAATTTTATTTTCTTACTATATGTTAGATAATCGTTTACTCTAATTGTCTGTTTATTTATTACGGTGACATAAACATGTTTTCCTCGGTTATCAATCATTCATACACTGCTATACTCGCCTGTATTGATTGCGTATTCAGAGTATATATGAGTATACTTAATTCCATACCAGCATACTGTAAAAGTACCACTACCGTAGCAAAGTTTGGTATCTGTATGACTTACTAGCATAGGTAAATGATGAATTACCTTGGTTGATTGATTAACAGTTACCCTGGTCATGCAGTTTTGGGGAGATAATCATTACTTAGGGCTCACAGCACCTCGCGCCCCCCGTGTACCGACAGATAATTACATCTATTGGCCACCCCTAGTCTGTCAGCAACAGAACTGATTGTCCTGTGCTCCGCCATAATTAGGAGCAAAACTCATGAGATGAAAATAACTTTGTCCATACTCCCATCTAGCTCGATTGCAGAGTGATTCACGAGGCGAAGCTGAATGACTTACATGGCGAAGTGTGGACCATGATATTTTCATCAAGTGGGTTTCTGATTATATCTCACCCCATATACCTGATCAGGAACATTATTAATCTATAGGATAACTCACCTAATTCGCCACTGAGTATCGGGTACACTACATTCATGGCCATTGGATAGGAGTTCTTAATGTTAAGCCTATGGAGAATAATACTGGAGTGAGATAATGCTGCTTTTCTCATTATCTTTACTCAAGTCCATCTTGCAATCGTTACTCTTACTCAGGTGCTTAAGGTCTTCTTTTAGATTCATAATCTTTTTTATATGGGTACCTTTCTCTACACACTTGGCTAACTATTTGTTCTATTCTTGATCAGGATAATTTGAATTGATTTCCTCATGGATCCAATCGGATCCCTTATGTTTTGGGTTTACATTGCATACCAAGTTTAAGTCACCTTAGCTGGTAGCCTGACTAGGCGCTACTATGAGTTCTAACAAGAGGGGAGAGCATCCACTTTGGTAAGTGTATGAGCTTCGGAAAGGACGAGGTTCTTATTTCCAACTGAAATATTGATACATATAGGCCTTTTTCACATAAGCATTATATACATAATCAAAAACAGCTGTGACTAGTTAAGTGCTAGGTATATTCTTCTCACCTTCTGCTATGTGAACGGGTTTTTTCTACAATTAAGATAGAAACCTCTATACAATGAGCAACTCACCCTAGATGAGGTTCAGTATTTATATGATGGGCAACTGTCCATACAACCAACAGCTCGCTCTCGATACAGAGAGCAGGTCACCCCCTATATAGACAGCATCTCAATGTCGATACATCCAGCAGCTCACTCTCTATACAGAGAATAGCTCACTCTCCATACAGAGAACAGCTCACTCCCTATACTTTCAGCAGCTCACTCTCCACACATAGAACAGCTCACTCCCCATCTATTAAAATCAACTCAAGATCCATACATCCTTCAGTTCACTCTCCATAGAGAGTAGTCCATCCATATACATTCAGGATCTCACTCTCCATAGAGGAAGAGCCTCCCTCCATACAGAGGGTAGGTCACTGAGCAGCTCACTCTAGTCAAGAGCTCACTCTCCATACAGAGAGCAGCCCACGTAGCAGCTTATTACAGTCATCAGCATTATCTCTATACGGCATATAGCCTATGATCCATGGGGGCTGCCATAACGCCCCCCGAGTAGGTGTTCTTCACTAATGGAGGTGAAAAATTAAGTGTTTTTCACTAATGGAGGTGGAAAAGAAGTGAGTGATAATCGGGAAGTGTCACAACTCTAGCCTTGCTCACATATGTATATAAAGTGTTCCATGGGGAAAATATCATGTGAGAGTTCAATCATTATCTCATCCTGCTCTGGGATGGGTGTAAAGAGTCAAAGGAACCATGGTAAAACATTGAAAGGCAGTTGAATTTCGTAAGAACAAAGAGCCAGAATACAGGTTTTGTCCCCCGACCACCTAGTGACTGCTTCATGAACTAACAATGGCTCTGTCCCCTATACAGGGAGCAGGCCATCCGTACATTCAACAGCTCACTCTCCACACTGTGAGAAAACTACACCCTTTACACTGAGCGGTTTGCTTTCCAAAAATTAAAAAACTTACTGCCCAGCAAGGCAGCGACCCATGTTTTATGGTATCAGCAGACATTTCTCGTTGCAGTGAGTAGTGTAGTCTCCATATTCTCAGCTCTCCCTTATCTCTGGTATGTCCACTGTATGATGTTACCTAATATGATGGGGACTGTGGGCCTCTTCAACAGGAGTTTGTCCTCTTTTTGATCATGTTGATTACCGCGACAAGATTCCCCCAGGAAAATTAATTACATGTCTGCTTTGTTTTGTTTTAGTTATTACAGTCAATGGTTTTTCAGTCTCACCCGCCCTTCGGTTGATTGATTGGGGTTTCTTATCCCTAATGATTGGTAAGGTGTACAACTGGGACCTTCTGTGCCAACATCAAGTGTGGGGGAGTCACGCAGAATTCGTTTTGAAAGGCAAAGCTTTCCTCGAACTCATATTCTGGGGGGAACTTCGTATACTTGACCACTAAAGTTAAAAAAAAACAATAGCGCTCATGTGATCTCTGCACTTTAAGATATCAAACATTTAATGGTAAATTTACTCTCTACATTTCAAAAGCAGATTCTCCACAACATTCTTCTACTAACTGCCGATTTCGGAACTTTTTAAAAATCCATTTCGAAAATTCATTTCACTGAATAAAGTTTCCGTTATACTCGACACATAAACAACGTTTAAACACGCGGTTCAACACCCGTCTAAACACATGTTTTTTCAAAGGTTTTTATCTTAACCGGAGTGTGATTAGGCTTGATTTAAAAAAATCTATCTTCCCTCAGCTTCAGGGTATGTTTCACACTGCTGATTGTCCAGACTAGTAGACTTACAAGAACAATGCAACTCGACCGGTCAGGCCTGGCGTCCACCGACTACGATAGAAATTTAGACCTACCGATATGGCACCGATACAAAAAGTCAATATCGGAGACATATCGGGAAGGTGTGAAATCGTAGACATATGTCTAGACATCCCACTTCACCATGCATCGTAAGGTATTTTTTTCGGTGCCTAATCGCAGAAACGTGGTCAACTGCCTTGATATTAGGTGACCTTCCGACGCGATTTTGATTTTTTATCGGGAGGTGCATCATAGACTATATCGGAGCCATATCGTAGTAGGTGGACGCCAGTCCTTCAGAGTTACATTCCATCAAACAACAGGTCATTACATTCTCTGCTAGGAGCATGCCTCAATATCCTTAGATCTACAGATCTGTGGTTCCATTACTCTTTAAGCTTAACGATGCATAACTTTCTTTCAATATGACCAATGTCTAATCAGCTTACAAAGCTCTCAGAGTGAACGCCGAAAGAACACTTAAATATCATTTCTAAACTGAACAATCCATCACGTAGACTCCATCTCGGTCTCCTCTCTTCCCAAACCTCTGAGGACTCATTTCTCCACCAGAACCCTCAATTAATCCTCAGCATAACAAGACATCTCGATTGTCGCAGGCCCAACATGTAGCCTGGAAGCCTGGCCAATGTGCAATCACATATCAAACCAAGTAACTACCACTATTTCTCTGGTGCATTGTGGGATTACATTCAGGTGGCAAAATCTGTTAGTTTTTAGAGAAATAGTCTAATAAGTTATCGTTGATCTTTAGAAACGTTTGCAATAATATATTTCTTTATTGTCATTCATTGTAAAGAAGTGTAAATAAGTTATTTGGGGAATCTCGTGATGGAGAGAGGTTATGCTGGTTCTCCCCTCTGCTGCAAATGACCGGGGAACCAGCGTAAGGTGTTACCTGTCCCATTCTTTATTGGGGCAGGTAACCAGTCTAGCCCAACATCCTGCCCCCTGCTATAGGGCACATAGCCATTGTGTTATGGAAGCACCCATCTTGCCCCCCCCCCTGTCACAATCTAGAACACCAGGTGGCAGGACCAATCATCAATGGATTTGATCAAAAATATTTTGGGGGCGCGACATTGAGGAATTTTAGCATGTCTCAATATTATTCAAAATTATAACAACTGATAACTGCGGTTACCCCAGATAACAGTGGGGCTATCTTACAATATCCTGGCGGATGATGATGGAACTAGCAATCACTCTGTGCTCGATTAATCCTCAGTGAAACACAACATCTCAATCGTTCAGTTCACCGTCGCAGGCCCAACATCCTGCCCACCTGCTATAGATCCTGTATCCGATTAATGCGCCACCTTTCATATGAAGAGGGCACGGCCGTCACGCTGGCCTCTGATTGACTGGGCTCGCATTCTGTCTTTGCAAAAAATATTTTGGGGGCTTGCCATTGAGGAGTTTTAGCCCCATCTCAATATCATCTATAGTTCATATCAAGTGATAACAGAAGTTGCCCCCCAACTTCAGTGTGGCTATCTTACAATATCCTGGTGGATGATGTTGGAACTAGCAATCACTCTGTGCTCGATTAATCCTCAGTGAAACACAACATCTCAATCGTTCAATTCACCGTCGCAGGCCCAACATCCTGCCCACCTGCTATAGATCCTGTATCCGATTAATGCGCCACCTTTCATATGAAGAGGGCACGGCCGTCACGCTGGCCCCTGATTGACCGGGCTCACATTCTGTGTACTCATGGACTGCTAAGCTGTGCTTTGTTTGTCTCGCTGACCGGGGTCCGTCGTTAGATGGTGTACCGCGCCCATATCGACCCTAACAAAGCTAATAACAAGTGCAAAACCGTAGTTATGTACGCTCTATGATATCCAGTATGAACTATACCAATCGTAACCCTGAGGCCCGTTGAATAGTCTAGGATCGTACAGGAAGACCCCTTTCTGTATTTCGTACAAGGGTTATCGTTTAATTGTATCTAATTCGTTCGCTAAGACAGTCTATGCGGTCCGAAAGGTCCTTCATGATAAATAAGCCCACGTCGTCTCTGGGTCTCCTTGGCGTACAGAAAATTGTCTTCATGTACGATTCTAGCTTATTCAACAGGCCCCTGACTCATACAAGTAGACATCACCAAACATACGATAATTGAGAATTAGGGCCTACAGGACACAAATTGCCTCATAGGTCAGTGATACCTCTCTAATACCGGACTTTACACTAGACGACTAAAGACGTGACGACTGTAGGTCGTCTGGCCAATTGTCGTCAGATGGTGCTCACTTACGCAATATAATCATCAAGATTCACAAAGCGAAGAAGCACATCAAGGATTTACCCTTGACGATTTATGTTCATTTTGAATGAGGAAGATATTACTTCCGGCTGCCCAGCGAAACAGGCATTACCCTAGACTATCGTAGGCGACGATTCTGGAAGGTTAACTTATGTTATTACCCAATAGAAAATTGCAGGTAAAAAAGGGTTAAGTAAAAGGTTTTGGTTATCCACATAAAACGCTCGTTTTTGGTCAAAACGAGAGGTGGTTGATGACTGAGTTTTTACAGAATCGCCAGCTCTCGAGATAACTAATTCAAGCTGGCTTGAAATAGTCGTTGGCTGCCAAGGGGTCTACACAACCGGCAGGATGCTGTGAAAATGCATAATCCCATGTAAACAGATGTAATCAGACGATCTCCAGTCGCCACACGTTTGGCATTTAAGCAGGGGACACCAAGCGTTAGACGCAGCGATTTCCAGAATCAGAAACACAAAATGGCATATATGTGAGATATTATTTCATATTCCAGCTGATTATTACTTCTTAGATCTCACATATATATGCCATTTACTGTTGGCGATTCCGGAGATCGCTGCCTTGACTCGCTTGGTCTGCCCCCGCCATAGCATTTATATATAAGACGATTTTTAGCTTTTACGGCTGAAAAGCTTCAGGTGGTGCCAAATTCAAGAGTTACCGCCTATACTCGTAGTGTTAACACTGGATAGGGAAACCTGAGTAAATTTGAGTATATTTTGAATACTATTTGTTGATTGTATCTTATTAGAAACTTAGTATTCTCCTGAGGTACCATATTCCATAGTCCTACCTTATTATACAGTAATAACGATTAAAAGTGTCGCGATTCTGCATCTGCAGATCACTAACAGTAGTAGACTTTCAATAATTGAGCTGAGCTTAAGTGATTGTTTAGATGAAAATCAGAATGCCGGATATTAAACGTTTCTTGCTCTCTGATGAGGGTACGCGATAAAACATTTTATATACCTAACCATCCACCACAGGTCTCTTTCCACGGAAGAATATCTATATGGGCAGTGCCCTGGCCAGACAAAGCAAAGAATTGCTGCTGCTGCGCCTTGGTGTAGCTAATTTGGCTTTCATAGCTATATCCACGAATCACTGAGACCTATACGCTGCAGAAAATAGATACATTTTTCTTATCACCACAATAAAAAGGTACCTCAGGATGCAGAAACATGATGCATCATCAAAACCTGAATTGCCGCCGTCCTCCTTGTGGCAGACAGGATTGGATAAGGTTCAGTTTATCTCACCTCCACATCTGGAGAGGTCGACCCCTTGGGTCTTGCTCGGAGCTACTCGTGAGACTTTAAATGGGAAGGCCCTTCTTACAGTAGTTCCTCTTATACAGGGAAGGCACAGGATAATATTCCTGCCATCTTGTCGTAGGGTAGTCATTCCTATGACACAATATTGTAAACCGTTTTGGGAGGGAAATTCTAAAGGTTTGTCTTGACCAATCATCTCTATCTTTCTATAGTTTAGGCACGCTAGGTGTATGTCATCTAATATCCAATGATATACTGAGATACTGTGAAGACAGAGGGATTGTTGATAAATATGATTCTTACAGCTGAGACCTATGGTTTGAAGCAGGAATATCGGCACTGCGGGTCAGTTCTATCCTTTTTATAACCCACCTATTACAGAGTCTCCATGAAAAATGTACAGAAAGCCTGGAATTCCCTACCCGGAGATTCTGGGAGAAAAAAGAATCCCATCCATAATCATGTCCAATTACCAAGTACTTCGAAATAAGTTTCTTGAATGTCCATTTAAAAATTAATCATTTATAATCAGTCATAATAACCTCATATCACATAAGAAGTCACTGTCATAAATCATTTTGCACTCTAAAAACAAGAAAAAACAGCGAACTTTATAACTGGTGTAAGTCTACACCAAATTACTGCCATGCTTGACAGTGCTGTGGCCTTATCGAATGTGTAGTCACCCTATATGTCAAAATATGGTCCATTTTTGCTCTTAATAGATTAGGGGAGTAATAGGTACAATAACGATTGGTATTGCTTACGAGTGACCGTAATCTCCTCGCAGTTGACGACAAGATATCCTCGCTCTCATTCGAAAATACTACGCGTCAACTACTCGGCCACTCGTACACAAAACCAGTCATTATTGTATATACATGCTCCACCTCTCTTAGTCAGGGGGCCAGCCCCTGAAAAAGTGGCTTTTCGTTCCATGGAAGTATAGCAGCAATTTTATTGTATCAAATGAAAGCTGAGACTTTGGCCATTCCAGATATGGTAGCCATTTTTCTGTAAATGTATCCCTTTGACCTTTTATTAGAGGTCAAAGTCATCAAATTTCGGAGGGTATCTGTAAACATCGTTACTGAGTAATGTAATCTGATAACGTCTGACGTGATGCCTCACAGGACACTAAGCTCCACCAGCATATTACGGACGGCCACTGTGGAATTATTCTCAGTTGTCCTTACGTACCGAGTCAATCTCTTCCCTTAATACAAAGCCCGTGCTGTTACTTTCATTTCCATGGCCCTGTGATATGGCTGCTACTAACCAAGATATATCTATATGGATCAACCTGATCATACTGCTCATGCTACAAAACGAGATGGGGAATTGATATTGTGCTCGGAATGAGGTCTCTTGCCGAATTCCGTGAATAACATCAATTCCCTGCGAGTTTTGTAGCATGTCCAAGCATGGTGCGTCGTTATATCTTTCACTATATACCTGAATTTAATCAAGTCTTACCATAAATTGACATAAAAAACTTGTCGAAGTGAGAGTCTACATACTGTCGGTTCAGTATACCAGTATAGCAGGGTGCAGTACAGAATGTATACTGTATAGGAGCAGCAGTACGTGATCATCAAATATACCGCGCGGGTATATAATAAATTTAGTTATTTTACAATACAACAGTTTGCTCACCATTGAACAAATATGACCTATTCAAAACAGTGCCCGATGAAAATCAAGTTTTCAATGTTGACCATTTCTATTGTACCTGAAGGTGCTGATCACACCCAGAGAGGAAAACTCAAAAGCAGACTTTAAAGCCGTTGGGTTCGTCGTTCTGTATGTGTTGCGTTGTAAATATATCCTCGCCATGGGGCGGGACCACCATCTTAGTGTGGTGAACTGTAAGGGACCGGGCGAGGTTGTCAGAACAAGGCGAGACCACACTAATCACGAGCAAAACGCCCGGAAAACACCCACCAGGGTGAGGCACGGAGATTAATACGCCACCTGTGATCCCCGGTCCCGGCCACATCCGGTCACGTGACAGCGACAAATGTCACGTGACTGATACCGCCAGGCTATGCAGTGCGACTTGGGGGAGGGGTTGATGATGTTACAGGAACATGGGTAAGTTATAGGAAAGGAAAGTATGATATGTAGTGAGTAGGGACCTATATGCTGTGTTGTTTTCCTACAATCAACGTCTCAAAAAGGTCAGTATTTATATAGAATGACGTGACCATGCTGTACATGCTACAAAACCAGATGAAGAATTGTTGTTTTTTACAGAGCGAGGCCCCAGCCTGAGTTCCATAAATAACATCAATTCCCATCGAGTTTTATAGCATGTACATGGATGGTGGGTCGTTATATATTTAACATTTACCCAACATTAAGAAAATCTTACCATAAATTGGCACAGAAGACATGTCAATATGGAAGCCCACACACTACTGGTGTTTCAACGTGTTCAGTATAACAGTAGTGTACTGCACAGGGTTCAGTACACAATTTATACTCCATAGGTCACAGCAGTACGTACTTATCAAATATAGTGCATGGCTATATCATAAACAAGATTAAAAGTCCATATCGATTTCTAAAATATGGAGTACTGTACTCCCACGGAGAGATAACAGATTTCACAATATCCAAAGTGACAAAAATTGAATTACCAATATTTTGTTTTTTAGTTAGTTTAGTTTAATTGTAGTATACAGCGAGATGAATATCTTTATAAATATGGCTGCGGCATATGTATACCTATGTGGCTATGGTGTGGGGAATCATGGTTTCATAAAGCTTTGTCACTAAGGCAAAACAACAAGTAGGCGTAGCTCTCCTATCCGGATACATATGAAAGTAAAAAGTATAAATTTAATGTGAACACAGAGGAAATGGGCAGATATGAGAAATGAGATACATATATTTTTTTAATTGGAAAGCCGTTTACAAGTAATTTCGGCGATAAAGTAAATACATCCAGCAGAAAGATTAACAATGATACAGGTAAAACGTACAAAGACTTTGCTGAAAGGCTATTGTTCTAGCCGTTTTTATACTGTAAACGGACCACCCCAGAGAGATCTATAACAGTCTAGAGCTCTGCGGTTTCTCCACGCGCCAGAAAACAATGTGCAAACAGGTGTCCGTCTGAAAGTCATTCATCACGGATCCTTTAGTGATAGATCGGTGAGCGTAGACAACAACTGCTGGGCTTTGGCAAAGGGAAGATGAATTCTTGCCTAGAGGTGCATACCTCCTCTGCCACCAACGTCTGCCATGGCGGTGTGTGGAGGAAATGACGGTGTATGATTACACTGGTTCAGCTGGGTAACGATGAGACTGGCCTTACTTTCCAAGCAATGCTGCGGAAGGTGATTCGATGTTTGTTGTGGGTGGTAGCCGGAAGGCACGCCAGATTGAAAACAGAGAAAAGCTTAGAAACCTGCGCCGTTCAGTAGGTCAGGTTACAACTCTGTGTTTTCAGCCTGAATTTGGGAATATAAAACATCCTCAACATCGCCCACATCCTCTGGTGAATTTTTAATGTTTGACTTCTTCACTCTCAGCCTCGACTATTTCCTTTTTTCGAATCCATATTTGACTGGTCCGCGTTTTCTGGTGTGTTATTATTATGCCACACTTGTCGACTCAGATCGTACCTGACAGACCACACATTGAACAGGCGCGGATACTTCCCTATACTGCCATATTATATGTAGAATAACATCCAACATATCCTGATATGTTAGCAAAAATATCAATCTTTAAGGAGCAATTAGTAATGTACATGACATTTTCTTTTTTTAATTCAAGAAACAAAGCTTTACGACAAGCATTATTCGCCCCATAGTGGCGATCTTCCATAATGAAGTCTCATTGAACATTAAACAGATTACTTGAGGACATTAACAATGGACCCCACGACACATTTAACCGTATGTGGTTTATACAAAAACAGATCTTTTCATCTTCTCCAATGATATAAGATCTTATGATAATATCGTACAAAATCACGTGTATTCATCATGCGATAGATCTGATCTCACTGCAATTTTAGGAGGTCCCGTAGTGTAAAGTCCAACTCCTGATACACTCCAATGCATTATGACTATCGCAGAGAGAGGGTGGGGAATATTGAGGTTTATTGGAATATTGTCAGGAGAAAAAATTACGACTTTGTAATTGATGGAGTAGTCCAAGTCCATGTATTATCGAAATTGATTCCCTGGGAACGAGTGTGGGGAGAGAATCTGCGAGAAAAGTATTATTTTTTGGTGGGTGGGTGGAATATTTTCCTGGTCCGTTGAGAGGTCAAAGGAGAATGAAGACTACGCCAGTCTCTGGAATATGGAGGAGAGAGAGAGGTGGTTGGAGAGTGTAAGGCCTGGCATCCACCTATTATGATAGACATTTAGACCTACCGATTTGGCACCGATACAAAAAGCAAATATCGGAGACATATCGGGAACGTGCAAAATCGTAGACATATGTCTAGACTTGCCAATCCACCACACATTGTATGGGATTTTTATCGGTGTCTAATCGCAGAAACGTGGTCAACTGCCCCCATATTAGGTGACCTTCCGACGCGATTTTTCTATTTTATCGGGAGGTGCATCGTAGACCATATCGGAGCCATATCGTAGTAGTTGGTCACAACGTAAAAAAGACATAGACGATCGGAGTCCTCTTTATCTTGTACAAACGCCTAGAGTAGGAACATCGGCATTCATCGTAATTAGTTTATAGGAACATCGTAAGGCCTACCTCAGTCAAATTGGAGCTCAGTAGACGCCGGGCATTAAGCTCTATACTGTGCCCCGTTGAATAATCTAAACTTGTACATCAACACCCTTTCTGAATGCCATAGAGACCCAGGGACGATGTTTGTCAACTTTATTCAATACTAATGGACAACCTTATGGATGGCTAATACTGTCAAAGCGAACGAACGCAAAAATCATTAAACGATGAACCTTGTGCGAGGTTCAGAATAGGGCCTTCATGTACGATCCTAGATTATTAAACAGGCCCCTGGAGTCTTACCTGGAAATGAGATGGTTTCCTCATCTACACCTGTCTTTCCTATCCCTTTAATGCATGTATCATATTAAGGGTTCTCCCACCTGAGTCACGATATAGTAACTTCTACCCACTACATTGCCTTTACTCAGCATCATTACCTGGTAGCCGTCAAATCGATATCTACCATTATTACTCTCCCTGCTTCACTCAGAGCCTTCCTTGGGGCGTCATCCCGTTCCCCATTGTATCTAGCTGGAGCCCTCTCCATTAGGGGTAAGGGACTGGGTGAATTGTAGGGTTCACCTGCTGTGTATACGGTGTTGATATAATCACTTTGCAATACACTCACCTACTCTTCGGGTATGACTCACTCTGGCATTAGCGATTGTAGAAATGCAGATTCGAGACTGATGGCAAACTTAAAGCCTGCCCCCACCTACCATGATTCTGGTCCCGATTGGCCTTACGACGGCCTTCCTGACACCATTCCGATTGTAGCATGAGGTCTGGCAAAATCGTGGTAGGTGGAACAGGTTTCTGCGATTCCGTCTATGACAGCTCACGATAGGCTGCAATGAAAACGCCAATCATAGAGATCCCGATAATTTCCAACATGTTGGAAATTTTGTAGCCTGTCGTAGGGTATGGTAGCCTATCGGGAAGATATCGTGGTCAGCGTTTATGTTTTTGGTCCTCCCAAGGCGTTGCCACGCTCTACGATTTCAATCTGTTGGACCTATCGGGGACCTCCCGATAGGTCACGAATTCCCCATTTCAAATCGTAGCGATCGGGAAGCATGTCGTGGCCTATCGTGGTAGGTCGTGGTAGGTGGGGGTCCCCTCTTATGGTATTAGAAAACCCGTGAGTTTTCCTGAGATTTACACATGGTACTAAGCCGCGATGCATATGAGTGTGAATGTGTGTGTATGTACTCTGTCCAAACAATGATCCCACAAAATCTATTGTTACTCTTATATGAAAGAGATAAATATTCAAAAGTGGGTCCAACAGGTGGCCTCATGAATTTCTGATAAGGTAGCCTTGTGTTTATGAATCCATTACACTATGTTTGGCTGCCAGCATGCTTGAGACCGCTTTGGATACTGCACTTCATGTTTATGCTCTGTTTATGTCGTGATGACAATCAGACTAGCTTATAAAACATGATCTATTGACTGCCACCTTTTTAGCTACAAGACAGTTCTTATTTGAAGATTCTACATAACTTCCTCACAGAGTCCTGACATAAAACTGAAGGGGCGTCACAATAAAGCCTAGTGTCCGTTGGTCACTGCGAAAAACTTCTGGCAGTAAAGTGTAGTGTCCAGAGACCGAGTTTATTTGCCTCTGACTTCTCTTCCTGATATTATAGAGGAAACCTATGAAAATTTAGGGTCAGAGCTTGAATCCCATCAAGTTTGAATCACGCAGTAATTCACAAGGCAAAGCCATGTGAATTACGTTGTGATTCAAACGAGATGGGATCGAGCTCTGACCCTAAACCTGAATGGGTTTCTGAATTTATCTCGCCCCTCAGCTTGACTAATTGGCTAGCCTTTGTAACATAATCCCCCATTGTATATTTTTCCTAAATATCTCATGGGTGTTGGATACAAGTTCCCAATGTTAAGTCTATGGAGAATAAATACCAGGTGTGAGACACTCCCTACTCCATGGTGCCATCCCCACCCATCAAACTCCCCTACCTGACTAACTATCCCATCATTGGGACTGCCCGAAGCTTCTCATCTCTGCTTCCCTGATGTCTCCTCTGTCACTTCCCTCCCTGTATAGTAATATGAACTGATGCCTTTGTCGCAGTGGATGGTCAGGCGGAGGTCGCTGCTACAGAGGAAACATTGGCTGTAACAGTAACTGGCGGAAATGAGCGTCCTCTGAGACGGTAACAGACAAGACTAGGAAGGAGACCGTTTAGATGGCAGACAAGTTGCATGGCAGACTGTCCATTCTCACCAACTTCTGACCACGTATTTGAGACAAGACATGACTGTGGTTGCTCGCCTATGATTGACGGGTACTTTTCCTGATACCACGGAGACTGGGGCCTCCTATAATTGGTTATCGATTAAATGTGAGAAAAGAAGCAAAGCCTCCTGTGAAACGATCATGTATTCATTTCAGTCCAAAAGATCTGAAAGTAAGATTTAAAGCTTCGATAATGTACTTTAATAACTGTCATGGACTTGCTAAACTTCATGAAAGACATCCTGGGATGGAATCTGTTATGATACATCGGCTTATTAAAATACACTTGTGTTGTTGTGTGTGTGTGCAGATTAGTTTGAGAATTCTATATGGCCTTTCTGCTCTGTGATGCAATTTTACACTATAATGTAACAAACACGGTTAACCTCATATCAAATGTTATAATTTTTTTAAATGTTGGTAGCAAGTTTTATTTCCATAAATATAACACAGCAGTTCTTTTCCATAGGCTATAGCTTAACTAAGCACGATTTGCTGACAGTGTGTGATTCTTATTGTCTGTGTTCAAGCTCCCATGATTTTCTTTTTTCTTGAAATCTATTCTATTTGGTATTAGAGTGACTAGGTAAGATATTACTCAAGTAGTATGACTGTATACTTATTATGTTCGGGTTCCCGCCATTTAACACTTTCTCTACTTGACAAGTTTCTACAAGGTGAAAAGGGTACCTTCTAGCATTTTTTTGTCAGTCTGTCTTTGCCATCAATAGTTGAATATAATCTTTGTCTCTGAGAAATAGTTCTTAATATTTGAAGTTTTCTTGGTGTTAAAAAGGAAATATGACCTAAAACAACATAATGGACGCGATAACATATTTTATTATTTTTCTAGATATAGCTCATCATCGGTCGAAGGTGATATATACATATGTACATTCAATACACTAAGCCCATGATTCGACACTGATGGAAGCTTAATATCTCTCCCATGAAGTACATCAATAGACCATGGATTTGCTCAGATCCGGAATAAGCCGTCTTTTGTTGTTATTGACAGCTATCATCAAGTTTCATCACGGGATAGACTCGATCTATACACTGCCCCAGAGGCATCTATAGTCAGTTGATTGGTCTCCGACGTGTAGATGGATATTCAGAAGAAGAAAAGACCCAATCATTATATCTATACCATGAACCTTAGAGTATTGGCAATTAAGCAAATTGACGTACGCTAGAATTAAAGAAGGCAAAATGACATCCAATAGAAATGAATATAACGAGACAAACGCAAAGAAAATTGCTTTTCTCAAAGGCATTTTTTGAGTATACATAGAACAGTGTACTTAAGGTGATAAGTGACAGTTGTGTTTGTGATATGATTGAATCAATATTTCGGAAACACTTTAATTGATACATGTTATAATTGGCGTATACACCAACATGTATATGAGCCATGAATATACAAATATTGAAAAAGAAATGTCAGAGCACGACAGAGTGTCAAATAGCAAAGACTAATAAAGGAGTGGTAAGTTATTTAGGGGCTTGTTTTGTAGATGCATTAAGCCTATTCCTGAGATACAGAGGATCTATTCTTCAACACATGGCTTCACAATACCTATGGCTATTTATAGCACATGGTAGCTCCCCAGTGTATAAAAAAAGGAGAGTTGGTATTGAATAAGGCAGCCTTTATGTGAGTTATCAGTCTGTGGACAATGCTGCGCTGGGAGAGTGCCACTTCCGGGGGCGATGTCGGATCCTCCTGGCGGACGAAGAGACATTCGGAAGTATTGCCGAATTGAGCAGTTAGATAACTGGCTTCAGGCCCTTGGTGGGGGCTATTCAGTCCATTAAAGGCCAGTAATGGTGCCCGATCGCAGGTTCAGCACCGAGGGAACGTTACACAACGCTTGGAAGCGGCCAGCAGACGACAGGGACCTCTAGGGAGACGCCCGCCTAATTACCATTTCAGGTAGCCCGCTGGTGTTTTGCTCACTGGGACCTAGTGGCAGTTTCGTAACCCTATTATCGCCCACCCTGCAGTGGCCTCACTCTCCAGGCAGAGCTTTTGGTATCGGGCTATCCTTCAGCACTGTGTTGCGCATTAGCGGCGACCACTCTGTGCTTGGAGATGGTGAAGCCTATAACAGGCTCAGAAGACTGCTCTCATTGCTGCACCCGTGGCGCCATCTAGCCTGACGTATAGCTCCTGGCTGAAATGCAATGATGTCACGAGATATCGTGACACGTGACAGATTGTTGCAAGCTGATTAAATTCCTGTTTTTCTCACGATTTAGTTTTATCTACTTTCTTATGCAGCGCGAGAAAACGTCAGAGCCTGACCTTAACGATGATCGATGTCCTGAAGTAGGATAAAAACATGACAATCCTCTTTGCAACTCTCCACAAAGCCTCTCAGACTAAATCTCTGCAATCGGATGTTTTTTAAGAGAGAGTGAGTGGCCGGCCTATTCTATATCCAGCTTCAGCAGGAAGTAGAGGTTTTAACTCTGCTCATGTCACTATATAGAATTTCGACCCTCGTTGTTTTAATCTTGGTATTGAGCTTCATGATGTGGCATGATAGCCATTCGCTCTAGTGCCGCTATCGCTATGGATGATTGGTTGATCACTGAACAGCGGAATCCCACACTCTCGTTCCAGTCTCAGTTTCAGGTTCTCGAAGAGACAATTTGTGACAAGTGCACACCAGGTAACCCAACCTGGAGAGAGGCACTGACCACATCTGTATTATCAGCTGTGATACTGTCCTTCAGAAATTAAAGCATTCCCATAGGGAACTGTTTGTAGAGGCATGCATATGCAAGCCATAGACCAATTGCTGGTACGATTGATGAATTCCTATGCATCGATGTCATATCAATTGAAATAAAGGGATACAGACCAAAGTCTCCCTTTAAAGGTAGAATCGCAACATTCTATCTCTGCATATCAGATTTCTTTGTAGAGGCGACCGCAAATAGAGGGAATAGCAGGCTGACAGGATGAACGTGGACTCAAAGTTCTCTCGGTGTTATTTCGCAGAAGAGGCCTGTTTCCATTGGCTGACGAAAAACGGCAGAGATTTCTTTTAATTTACCCAGGAAGTCTGTCAGTGGTGCCACTGACTGTGCCTCGATATCGATAAATCAGTAAGGGTAGTAGATTTCACTCAGTGACCAAGATTTCACTCAGTGGTGGGTGGTGCCACATTGCATAATCTAAGCAGAAAAAGTCGTGGGTCATTTCACGAGCTGGGTCTTCTCCATTGACCGATTTCGGTTCAGCAGAGCAAGAGTCCGTCAGTGGTTCCTGACTATAGATCGCTGACTGGTATCGGCCAATGGAAACGAGCCTATCGGAGGCCGACCAGATGAACGTGGACTCAAAGTTCTCTCCGTGTTATTCCGCAGTATATCAATATTTCTGACACCCTGAGTTCAGTCACTTCCTGTATGGATTCAGTACCCAGCCGTCGACTCAAGTGACAGGACACAAAGCTACGAGGTGCTTGCCCTGACCTCCAGCCAATCAGCACGCCTTCTGCTATCACGTGATAATCAAGTACAGCTCGCGATATTGGGGAGAGGGGTGGTTAATGTGGACTTTGTCTAACAACCGAGTCGAAACTCATTTCGCTGCCATTTCTTCACATCCAAAAACACTTGCTGGAGTAGTCTGGACGTGGGATTCACACGATTGGATTTATGTACCTCTAACCCAGTGTATACACTAGACGACTGTAGGCGGTGATTTTTGAATTTTCCACCACCTGACGACTTTCAGCTGGTGCGTCCGATATTGCGTAATCGAGCACCACCTGACGACTATTGGCTAGACGATCTACAGTCGTCACGTTTTAGTCGTCTAGTGTAAACGCCGGGTAAGGCTGGGATTATGTACTCGAATATAATTTCTATCTAAATTGTAGGGTTCCATGTCCCTAAGACATGTTTTCCCCTGCAATTATTGGCGAAATCTACCCCTAAAAAGGAACAGAATCTTATGAGATTTTAACCCTGTGAGGTACATAAATCCCACAGTTTGAGTTCCACTTAAGACATGTTTTATCCACTGCAATTGTTGGCAACATTTCAGTTCTAGCAGAGAATCTCAGCAGGATTTGCCTCAGAAAAACACCCTTTGAGGTATACGAATCCTTTTACGTGAATCCGACTTTGCACCTCAAAAGGAACAGAATCCCATGAGGTTTTGAACCCCGTGAGGTACAAGAATCCCACCGTGTGAATTCCATTTCACGTGCTATGAGACTGACAGCCAATGCTCAGTGCTGTCGCCAATGTCTAACGGAATCTAATTACCCTCCACGCAGTCAGCATGTAATGTGTAGGGCCTGTGTATAGGGTTGCTGTTGTAGGCGCCAGTGTTGTCATCCTATCATTAATCAGATTGATCAGTCTAAGCACATTCAGCTGGCGGATGCTCTAAACTATCTGATCAAATAGGCATCCATCCCCGCGCTCATTAGATGGTAGGCGCAGGCAGTGGCCAGGATCCTCATTACGCCTAATTACAGGCTATTGTGTTACTGCAATTAATTCATGGGTCGACCTTGTCCAACAGTGAAACTGCCACCTATTCCCCCTCTGAACTGTTCTCATGTCCTGTCACCTATGCGGATATCATCTTACAGAATCTCGCCAACTTCCAGAGGTATCTCCGGATGATACGCTTCGTAGCCAGCACGCTTCGTTTTTTATAGCGGGTGACTGATGGACCATACGCTTTTTTTTCGAATTTTTGTCAGAACTCTGTCATGAATTGATGTAGGAACTTCAAATAAAGATCAGTAGATAGCTTAAGATGTGCGGAAAATGATTTGTGAGATAAGGTTTTGATTATCGATAGGCAAAATATGATTATTTGCCATCGTTTGTTATGCAGTTAGCCACGAGTGCGACAATGTCGCCTCCCGAAAACAAAGCGTATCATCCAATTTACGAAGCGTCACGTCCAAAGCATGCTGACTACCAAGCGTATCGTCCACTATTCCTTCAAGAGGGCTTAGTAAAATAGCAGCACATGAAATGTTGCATAAAGTGAGAGTAGGCCTATATGAATATTGTTTGAGAAAAAAGCTACTCCCATACCCAAAGGGCAGCTAGATCTTATGACACTTTCTATTGGCAGTAGCAGCTGCCAGGGTCAGATTCCGAACAAATGATACATATATATTTAATAAGATCCAATAATATTACCTCATCGAAGGGTGAAATTCCAGTGGTTATAGCATTACACCATATGTTTCCTTTATTTGCTCAGGATTTGTGCAGAATTAGGGTTACACGTTCGCAAATATAGGAAAGTTGGAATCAATTCGTGATCCTGAGCTCCATCTAAGGGTACTGGACTATGGTGTCCATTTTAAAGAGAGTATGATAGCCTGCAAACCTTGTTTTCAGCATAACATATTCCAAGGATATAATTGTGGTTTTATCAATTACCGCTTCTGTGAATATTGTGGTGGACTATGACAAACTTTGCTGCAATCGAGGATGATATGATGTGTATACATGGTTAAATATTGAATTAATCCAGCGTCAAACGGAATTTCCAGAAGGCTACATGTATATAACAGCATTCAGGGTACCTTACGTGCCAACCAGTGCGAACGATAGTTTCTTAATGGATAGAACCTTGTGAATGAGACCTGTGTGTCTAATTTGCGAGATGAGAAATTTAGTCATCTGTGAAATTCATTCACGCACATCAAATTGAAGCCTATTTCATTGCTTTCACTGTTACACTGGATCTTCTCCAGAGTGTTATCAGAGTATACCAGCCACATGTCGCTATTTGTTTTCCCCAGTCTGCGTAAGGGGACATATGGCCCTATCGCAATTCAGCACATACATATCTTGATGCATTAATCAATACAGGAATATTTTGCGATACACTGGCATCTTCTATGTAAATAAGGGAAATCAATATTCCCAAACCGAATGACCACTATTTCACCTGACTATTTATCAAGCCACTGATCATTGAGAACAGCTGTTACGGAGAGTGTTGTCTGAATATAATCATATAAAGTTAATACGGCAGATCGATTTTAACATACGCACATCTAATATGATTATCATGGCAGAGAGAGGTAAACAAACAAACAGACACACAGACATAGAGCTAGACAGTATGCGAAATAGTAAATATTACTGAAGGGGAGGAATGATTGAATTATTAACCCTGCAGTAGAAAATAATCATTAAGAGTTCTATCAAGAGACGTCACGAGTTTGAGTCTGAGTTTATTTATGCCACGCATTTTGTTGGCTCCATAATTTCACGAATCGAAGACGAGTGACATTACGGAGCCAACAAAATGAGTGGCATAAATAAGTTCAAACTCAAACAAGTGGCGTCTAGATTTTATCCTACCCCGTTTCCATATTTTTTCAGTATCAGAAAGTAATGGCATAAACAACACTTTATGTCACTACCCATGACATAAACAAATCCCATATTAAGCCTATGGCGTTTTTTATTAGGGGTAGGATAAATATTAGAGATCGATTCTAAGATACGCACATATTCTAACAAATCTAATATAACTATAATGGGAGATAGAGAGGGTGAGAGGGGAGAGAGATGAAAACAAACAGACAGACAGACCTAGAGTCAGACAATATGCGAAGTAGTAAAACAATCGAATGGGGAGAAATGATTGAATCATTACTCCTTCAGTAGAAAACAGAAATTGTTAAAAACTAAACAGAAAACAGTCATCAAGTTGTAAAATGGAGTAAATAGTGAGACGAGTTAATTGTACTATTAACGTGATTTTTGTGTGATGGTGTGAGAGGAGGGTTAGTAATTGGCCCGTCATGTAGGATTTAGCATCCTGAAATACGCTTATCTCCACTGAGCTGCTCTAGGCACGAGTTATGAGTCTGAATAGGATTAGAGGACACTAAAGCTGGGTTCTCGCCTATTGAGGTCATACGCTTAATTAAGCGAGCCTAATTCCCGTTTAATTGGCCCAGTATAATTAATCACATTAGTCAGGAACAATGACTTCGACTTCACAGGAGGCGTTAGATCTTTTCACAGCCTATGAAGCATGTTTTTACAATACGACCTTTACACCTATTAGCCTATGGACATAGGTGGGTTATAACAATGCAGATTATGACTTCTCCGGATTAACTGTATGAACAACTCCATGGATGACTAATTAGGGGTTGGGGGGTGCTTACCTATTAATACCCTTTCGGTACATATCCAATATACCTTGTACACGCGAACATAGATAACGCCTACGAAATGATCGTATAGATCTAAGGATCAGACGACTACATTCTATTGAACGAAAGCTGTTTCTTCACGATTCTAAAATCAAGGGAATGCTCTTTAAGTCGGGAACTCGATGCTTGCAATATAACTCGGTCATGGCTATACATCAGAATTACTGCCTCATCTATAGCATTTTCAGAATATCGAAAAATTCGGTTTTAGAGAATGTCAGGGTACGAACTGAATTACTGCTTCGTCGCTGTGTCGGAATGTTAATATATTCCGTGTCGTAGTGTGTCGGAACGCTTGTCGTAGTGTGTCAGAAGCTCAGTGGGTTCCTGGCTTAATACTAAATATAATTGTCAATACAGCAACTATGATCAACGTATTGGGATCCCGACCCATTGTAAAGTCTGACCTTTATACAAAGATAAATGCAAAAAAAGAAGAAAACTAAAACAGGAAAAGAAAGGCAGTGAGAGAGGCAAAGAAGTCTCAATATTGCATATGTAGGGCACAGTGCGGTTTTGTGTTGGTCATCTGCGAGAAAAATCTGATTTACTTCATATTCACGGGAGAAATAGAGCAGCAACTATGCAGTCTCGAACCTCATGTACCCAGGATCATCCAGATGTTCACCCCATTATCGCTCACGTTGCTGCTCCCTTTTATCGCTAACATAGTCCAGCACCTACTATTGCTCTCATTGAATGCACTTATTATCGCCCGGCTTGCCCAACCATGCCCAATGGGGCGTGATGATTGAAATGTCGACGGCGCATGCCTGGAGCAGCCTTACTTCCGGTACTGCGGAGCTCGGCCTAATGGCTACGCCCTCAGTCTAGAGTGAGTGGGAGGCGAGGTCGTGCTCATGGAAGCATGAAAAAAGGTTTCAGAGTAACGCAGGTCCGACGACCCTCTTGACCAACTAGTTACAACGTGGAGCCGCCAGAAGTATCCATTCCAAAACGGAGGTTACCCCACTCGACTCGAGTGCCCCGACGTGGTTGTGATATGAAGCATTGAACCATGGCATAAGGCGATTAATGCAGCCAAATTCCAGTTCCGATTCAGTAAGCAAAACAGGGTGGATCAAGTGGGCAGATGAATCTGTGGCTTACGCTACACCGCCCAGAACAAGCAGTAGTCCATTATAAGATCTAACAGCAGGAGCGGATCTGATAGGCTTTGCCCTGAGTGACAGGTTGTCAAAGTTACTCCTCATTCGTCGGTGCCTTCATAGACAGTTTGCCAACGAAACACAATTATGATTAGATAATATGGGTTAGAAGTATTTTAGGATTAACGTTATTTATTTGCCAATTGAAGGATTCGATAGTTCAACGCTAGTAACCATTCTCGCTTTATCTGTTTTTCGATATGATATTTTGCACTTTTTTAAATCGGGGCATTCAGAATCAGTTAGATTTACACTAGCCAGAAGTGATATGGAACTATTACCGTAGGCCAAAGAATGCAAACTAAATGTCAGAAAGAATGACTAGTAAAAATATTATTCTTTCCTCATAGGAACTGCTGCCAGCCTGCCAGTGTGCCAGTTCTAGCGAAAAAGATTAATACATCAAACATTTTTGTACGATCACGCAAGGAGGTATTATGATCGATTGGCTCGTGAATAGTGGGCAGAAAAGAGAAAAAAACTTTGTGTGCATCCAAAAAAATCACAAAGGATATAAACAATATGCGAAATTTAGATACTTCTATGGTACTGATATACACTTTAATGTATAAAAAAAACCGTTTTATTCTTTTAAAAAGGAAGATTTGCGAGATTGTGGAGTATATATGTTGCCGAGCAAGACCCATACTGTGGGCTTGGTATTCCTCAGAGAGACTATCTAATGTCGTATTGATCAACCTTCCTGTTTTGTAATTCTGCTTCTTTTGATGAATATCTTTTTGCTGCCGTGGGGATGCGAGTAACAGTCACGTGATCCGGGACAACCTGTGACGCATGCGCGCCTAACGTGAGAACATCTGGAATCTGGAGGAGGAGAGATACCAGAGCCGTGGTGGGGGAGGGAGGGGGTGGAGTGAGGACCGCGAGACCAAGGCGCAAGAGGGAGGGGCGCACTCTCCAAGCAGAAATCCAGCGCTCTACTTCCTGCAGCCGCTTGTATCTCTGCACCAACCTGCCTGTTTGGGACAGAATCTGTCCCGTCCGCCAGTTTTTTCAAATATCCTAAATATGTCTTGGTTTGGGCAGTATTTTTTATTCTACTTGTACATAGAGATGCACATATTTATATGGTTAATGATTTTCACTCATTTCTTTTATTTGTTATTTCAAACTAGACACAGTCTCTGGGATTACTTTCTTCAGTGGAAGGCACCTCATGTGTTGCAAGGTTTTGTTTTGACAGTCGAGGGGACAGTCTAATCAACCTTGGATTCACATTATAAAGTGGTTTAAAGCTGAAAAGGGAACAGCTTTAATATCTGTATAGTTCATTTAAGAATTCCCATATTTCACAACTCATAATATATGAGTTGTTTGATTTTCATAACTTTTGACAGTTACCCTTTTTTGAATCTGAAATCTTAGCTGGTTGCCCATGTCCTTAGTGGAAACCCAGGGACCAGCGTTGGGTTTAGGCAGAGATTAGTAAGCGCTAGCGCCGCGAAAGATCTGCTAGGAGAGTGGGAGGGGTGCAGATACCACACCTAGTGTCTAGGGTGGAGGGATTGACTAGGTACTGGAGATGGGTTAAATAAGGACAGAGAAGAAAGATACCAGACTTGAGATATGGCCAAGGCTAGATTTGATATTGATGTATGATAATGAATACTGAAATAGACCTCCCTGTAAAGAAAGTAAGTACCTAGGAGCTGCGAGATCGGAGTTGCGTTCAGCAAAAGGGAAATTAGAGTAGAGTTAGAGTTGAAGAATGTGCAAGAAGACGAGAGTGCACTATTTAGCTTGGGGGAGATCAGTGACAATAGAAGAGACAAATATGTTTTGGTCAAAGTCGTTGCTCATCACGGGTTTGACGTGGAGTGATATGAATGAGGCGAGAGCCAAGTTAATAGCACATAGCTCTCAAATGAGTTGGAGTACAACGACTTTGACCAAAATGAGTTGTTTTCTGTATTTATCTAAAAGAATGGACGATGCACAGGATATAGACCATGGAGAACGGACTGCAATACTCATAGGGGCATGCAGTTTCCAATGTTATGCCTATGGGACTAATTTACGAGGGGTGAGTTAATGTGACAAACTGAAGAAGAAATGGGTATGCTGTGGACGTGACACACCCATATTATGGAGAAGGGAGCTTTCAAGTTTGTGGTAAAGAGGACACATAAGTATGAAGATGGCCGGAGGCTATTTTATAGTTAGAAGAGATAAATAGGACAAGAAAGTGAAAATAGTTTGAGAAATGGGATGATTAATATAGAAAGTTACCGCTGGAGAGTGCTGTGCATCACGAACGTATATCATTGGTGGGAGGTTTCTGCAAAAATATGGTTCATCATCGTTTGGAGTGGAACATATGACAAGCCTATTGTATTCAAAGAGAATGAGGCATTGTGCCAGGGGCCTGCAACGAAGAACATCTATGGTAAGGAAGGGCCGAACGTACAATAATCGTGGGAGGTTTGTAGATGATACTCAGGTTAGTTGCAATAGGTGATAGAGTAGAAGTTGCCCTGGCAGGTAGCGGAAAGGTATATGATGAGATGGTGACAGAGCGATGAGAGAGAAAAAGATACGAGATATACTAGATTGAAGGAAATCGAGGATGATAGTGTGTCAGATGAGATAAATAGGACAAATGTGCATTTTTTCTAATTCAATAAATCCTTTTCTGGCTATGTGCCACTTATTCCGAAGAACATACGCATAGAGAATATAGGTAGATGATAGTGTACTATCACAATTATATTAATAATGATTATAATACAAGGTGAATATGCAGACGCGGATGAGATGGGAATTTTCCCTCAATCGTCTAGTACTATCATTCTCATCATTCTCTTAAAAGTAACAACACTGCCAGCATGTTTCGTGTCTTAATCCAGGGAGCCCTAAACTTTATGTCCTCAGAAAAATGGTTTGTGGTACAAACGGGCATATAATAAATGGGCGGAATGTGCTGAATTTCTCTAACTTCTCAAAATAGTTCCCAAAACGTATGTGTATAATTCACGTGTGTTTGGATAACAGGAGAGAGCGTGGTTCTAATGAGGCTGTCGTAGTGTGAAAACCAAGATATGGAGGGGGGATAAAGAGCAGGATAAAGGGGCAGCAATCACTAAGAAATTCTTGACAGCGCACACAGCAGACATATGACAGGTGGGTGGGAGCGCAGAGGTCGTGGCAGTAGCAGGCCCAGTCTGAGATCAGATAGTGGCATTAATGGAAAGGGGGCGGGGCAGGGCGGCAAGAGTTGTATGGCAGACTACAGGAGGAGGATATAATGGTGGAAAAGGATGCAGTGGAGGTAAATGGGTGTGGGGGCGATTCGGTGTAGAGTGAGTAGGGGAGAGGAGAAGTAAGATAAATTACAAGGAGAGGGTGGTTGTATGGTCGACGAGGTGAGGACATATTGACCTTATGAGTTATATACACCTTGACCTTGGTAGATGCGCACGTATATCATAATCAGCACATAGACTTTAAAAAAATTGTATTTCTTTATCTACAGATCTAGACAATATAGGCGTCAGCCCCGAAGGCTGGTTTTATGGCAGGGGTTACAATACATCTAAAGTTTCAGCGAGTCAGAGAACAGGAAAATAGACGGTTGTGTCTCCATCTCAAGTTGTTTTTGACATAAACCCATACTCGTAGTTTCCTACTGAACAAGATATTGATACAATATATACTGGTAAGAAACGTTGGTTGATCTCTCCTTTGCGATATTTTTAACCGCGTTTTTAATCATGGCGTGCAGGAGCCAATTATTGCGTGTCGACGACTCAATCGTAGAAGTGTGGTACACTACCACGAATTTGTCTGACCTCTGGACGGGATTTTGATTCCCATGGGCAATTCAACCGTGAGGTCTATATCGGGAACTAGAATCGGCGTTGGTGGTCATGGGTGCAGGCTCCATACACACCAACACCGATTCTGGCCCCGATAGGGCTTACCATTGACTTTCCGATTTGTATCCAAAATTTGATTCAGGGGCCATAGTGTTATGCCCGGCGTCCACCTACTACTTTATGTTTCCGATATGGTCTACGATGCACCTCCCGATACAAAATCTAAATCGCGTTGGAAGGTCACCTAATATCGGGGCAGTTGACCACGTTTCTGCGATTAGACACCGATAAAAACCCCATACAGTGTGTGGTGGATTGGCATGTCTAGACATATGTCTACGATTTTGCACCTTCCTGATATGTCTCCGATATTTGCTTTTTGTATCGGCGCCATATGGGTAGGTCTAAATTTCTATCGTAGTAGGTGGATGCCAGGCCTAAGGTATTTCTAATGGCAGTGTATCTGGAGGTTTATCGTGGTGCATCGCCGTTGGTGCGTTCTGGTCCTTACATTCAGGTATTCCAGACTTGAGTGTAGTAAAAATATGAAAGGAGACACATGGAAATTAAGGAAGAGCTCCAGGTCAAAACCGGGTCAATTCATTGTCATAAATCAGATGTGGGAAAGAAAAGTGAGGACGGAGCGTGAATGGGAAACAAAAGACCAGCGGGGAGGACAGTGTGAGGAGAAAAAGCGCCAGGCGAATTGAACAGGTGCTGCAGAAGAACGAGGAGAAGAAGGGTTTTAGGTCTTCAAAGATGAAGGTGAAAGAACATTTGATTTAGTGTTTTACGCCAAAAGGAAAGCCTTGGTCATATTCCGATGACAAATTTATGAGAAAGGATGACAGGATGAAAGGTGCATGCAGCTTTGAATGCAGAAAAAGCGAAAACAACCTAAATGGCTGGGAAAGGAAGGTTGATAGCTGTAGGTTGGTTAATCGCCTAGTGTGAGGTGAGTGGTTTAGATAATGATTTTGCATTCTCTGTGAATTTTAAACATCAGAGAGAAAGAAAGAGATCAAATAGCGGAAATAGAAAGAGGTTATTACACCGGCAATGGAATATATCTTACTGGGTTTACACTAATATTCAGGATATATAAATTTAAAGGTATCGGGTCATCTTTAAATTCAGAGATACACCAAGCGAGTCAAAGCGGCGATCTCTTGAATCGCCAATACAAAATAGCATGTATGTGAGATGTTATTTCATAGCAATATCTCCGACCGATAACTTAGCATGTGTTTACAAAGTCCCATGTAGGACAAGCTGCTTATGTTCATAAAGTGGCAGATCACGAAGATAAATGCTGATGTGGTTGACAGCACGAATGAAGCAGGGAACGGTGGTAAAGCAGCTTTATCCTACCCCTGATATAAAATCCCATAGGCTTAACATTGAGTTTCCGTATGCCACGCTGACTGGCATACAAAGTTTTATATGCCACTAGAGGCATACATAATTATCATGATGTAATATTCCAAAACCGAGGAGACAGGGTAGGATAAAATCAAAACCTGATTCATTTTAATCTTGGCCACCGCACTCCACTCCTGGAGTTTTGGCTACAGACTTCACTCGGCTTCGCCTCATGAAATCACTATGCCAAACTCCAGTCGTAGCATACGGTGGCCAAGACCAAAACTCATCTAGTTTTACAACAATCTTCTTCATATATCCACCTCTGCAGCCATAACTACCCATATCGGACTTATGAGATCGAACTATTTTTGTATGCCTTACTATGCCTATATTATTACTAGACAACTAGACACGTTTTGACAACAAAGTTAAGCATAATCATTCATTTCATATTCACAAATCGAACCGGTGAATCTGGCTCAGTGTGATTTCAAACTAGGAGCCAATAGAATGTTCATCATTGATGAATGAGCGTGCGATTTTAAATAAATAACAACTAAAAGGTTTGGGTTAAAATTAGTCTATGTATCGTTTTCTGTAACCACATGCACCCAGTAAACTTGCCATTTCTGTAACTGCCTGAGTCTATCTATAGGAGCCAAACATATCAAACACCAGTAGGTCAATGAGGTATTTCGGTCTTGAGTGATTGGTCATGGTGTGCTGGGCATGCCTCTAAGACCCCCAGACACTGGCACCCTGCTCCCTTTCCAATGGCACAGCGAATAGCACGCAGATAGTGAAGGGATAGATTATTCTCAGCACGCTGAAAGTGTATGTGACCACTCTAACCTTTCATAGGCAACGTATATGAAGCGTGCGGGCACGCTCTAAAAATCTATGTGGCGGAGGCCATATGCAGCATAACGTGAAATAACCCATGAATTGATATTGGTAGATAAATCTCAGAATAAATAAGTTAGACTATTTTTGTGAATTTCAGAGATGATACAGGCAGACAGATTAAATTACAGGAATAGCTTGAATGGTGGCAGCCATGTTGATGATTTACCTTTGGTTATACACTAACATGTCTCATGCCATAGAATATAAACAGGAGGTTCATTCGTGCTGGGTTTATTGTCGATGACATGCAGTCATACAGGACCAATGTCGCATGAAACCCAATCCTTCAAAGAATGATCCTCCTCTATGTACAAAAAACAACTACATACGGGGTGTATACATAGCAACTTGTATATTAGACTAGGAGCAAATAGAAAACTCATCATTGATAAATGAGCGTACAATTATAAATGAATAACAATTAAAAAGTTTGGGTTACAATTAGTCTATGGAAAGCTTTTTGTACCCCACTTGAACCCAGTCAAGTTGCTCTTTCAACTGCCTGAGTCGAGAATCCAAATATGCCAAGCACAAATGGGTCAATCATTACCCCTACCCTGGATAAAAGGAGAGAAGCATGGGCTTGGGAACATAAAATTTTATTGAATTTTATATGTGTAAAATTTTATGCCGACCTTATTGGACGACATATGAATATGATATTAATATGAGTAATAAGGTAAATGTAATTGACAAATGGAGTAATAGTCAATTATGATAAGAAAATATGGTTAATTGACAAATGGAGTAATAGTCAATTATGATAAGAAAAAATGGTATACAATATAAATGTAAATTGTACGTGATACAATACATGACAAATTGTATATTGTAAATAAAAATGGCCTACGTGAGTAGGAAAAGGATGAAAGGGGGGGCCTACGTGAGTAGGAAAAAGTAGTGAGGTTGAGGGTGGGTGGGAAGAGAAAGACTGGAGTAGGTGTGTACTGCAGTACAGCTGGAGAAGAAGTGAGACCGGGACCGGTGGCTTGGCCGCGCTCGTGACTGCGCAGTACGTGTGAGAGCCGCTAGGGGGCAGGAGGGGCGCTCGTGTCGCGCGAGAGGGGGGGAACACCAGGGGGAGCAATGACCACCCCTGACCAACGGCCATGGGTCACCCATTACCCCTACCCTGGATAAAAGGAGAGAAGCATGGGCTTGGGAACATAAAATTTTATTGAATTTTATATGTGTAAAATTTTATGCCGACCTTATTGGACGACATATGAATATGATATTAATATGAGTAATAAGGTAAATGTAATTGACAAATGGAGTAATAGTCAATTATGATAAGAAAATATGGTTAATTGACAAATGGAGTAATAGTCAATTATGATAAGAAAAAATGGTATACAATATAAATGTAAATTGTACGTGATACAATACATGACAAATTGTATATTGTAAATAAAAATGGCCTACGTGAGTAGGAAAAGGATGAAAGGGGGGGCCTACGTGAGTAGGAAAAAGTAGTGAGGTTGAGGGTGGGTGGGAAGAGAAAGACTGGAGTAGGTGTGTACTGCAGTACAGCTGGAGAAGAAGTGAGACCGGGACCGGTGGCTTGGCCGCGCTCGTGACTGCGCAGTACGTGTGAGAGCCGCTAGGGGGCAGGAGGGGCGCTCGTGTCGCGCGAGAGGGGGGGAACACCAGGGGGAGCAATGACCACCCCTGACCAACGGCCATGGGTCACCCATTACCCCTACCCTGGATAAAAGGAGAGAAGCATGGGCTTGGGAACATAAAATTTTATTGAATTTTATATGTGTAAAATTTTATGCCGACCTTATTGGACGACATATGAATATGATATTAATATGAGTAATAAGGTAAATGTAATTGACAAATGGAGTAATAGTCAATTATGATAAGAAAATATGGTTAATTGACAAATGGAGTAATAGTCAATTATGATAAGAAAAAATGGTATACAATATAAATGTAAATTGTACGTGATACAATACATGACAAATTGTATATTGTAAATAAAAATGCCAAAGATCCATTAAACAAGGAGAGGGTGGGAGGGAGTAATTTAAGAGTTTTTGTTGAGTAGTGAAAGTACCAACGCCCGGTTGACAGAGTCGGCGTCATTGTTCGTAATGTACGTCCTATGGGCGTTGGACCTCCAGCCGCCATACCTCTGGATGGAGAGTTCCGGCATACCGGCGTGGTATGCCTGTGTCGCTGCGGCCTTGCGAAGTCCATGCAGCGTAAAGGTAGGCGGCTGTTGGGCTACATGTAGGAGGGCTTTCCACTCTTTAGTGAGGATCCTGGTCGTAACGGTCGCTCCGTGTACGTGCTGGAGGAACGGGTCCTCGGGGCTGGCCGTAGGGGACGCCACCAGCATCTGGCGTGTAGCACGAACTGGGCAGAACCGTGGATCGGGTGACTCCTGCAGCGTGACCGTTTTCTCCTCCCCCACGTGCTGCATGTTTTTGGCGGCTTTCACCCGGACGGTCACGTGTCGACGGCCAACCACCACATCCCGGCGCGACAGGTGTCGTGCCGCGTCGTACCTCGAGGCCATCGGGGGCGCTACTTCGCTCTGCCTCAGAGCCGCGTAGTAAATGATCAAGATAGCGGCCCGTAGAGCGAGGTGAATTGGTGAGTCCGTAAGGGCCGCGAGGACGGCTCGGATCACGGCCAACGGCACTGGAGGCTTCACGTTGGGCTGATACGTCTTGTTTCGCCGCATCGCCTCGAGGGCCCGCCTGATCCGGAAGTCCTCCGTGGGTGCGACATCCCCTCCCGTCAGTCGCAGGTGCGACCGCACGTGTGAGAGGTGATTCGCGACCGTGGCCGGCGAGGGGGCGTGGTCCGCGACGTATTCGAGGTACGCCGTGGTAAAGCTCACCGTGGGCCTCTGCGGGTCGGCCCCCATCCGCCGGCAGAACGCGAGGTAGGTCGCGACGGCGCTCCGCTGGTTCGCGACCGTTCCGGGGGCACGTGCCTCTGATTGGCGAGCAGATGCCCTCGTCTGGAGACAGCGTAGCGCCGGATCTGCACATGAGACGTAATACAGGAATAAAAGTCGCGTGAGTACAGGGGGTAACTTTAGTGAGGGAATGAAATTTGGTGAAGGTGGCCGCTTTGTCAAATTCCCTCGAGGTCAGGTGAGCACGGCTGAGGGCATCCGCCACGGTGTTGAGTACCCCCGGCACGTGCGTGTATATGAAATCGATCTGCAATTTTGCCTGGACCATCCAGGCCTGACGGGCACACTCCGCAAGGACTGAGTTCCTTGCCCGTCCGGATGTGAGTGCCTGGACGGTGCCCAGGTTATCACAGAAGACTTCTACCCGCGTGCCTCGATCCCGGTCGGTGAGGAACGTATTCATCGCGAATATGGTGTTGAGTGCCTCGAGCTCGGCGATACAGTCGACGGGGTCGCTGACAGGGCACACCTGCCCGGAGTACGAGTACTTCCCGTCTGTACCTCCGATGCCCGAGAGGCACGCATCGACGATGATACACTTGGTAGGCGGGCCGCGAGGTATGAGGGCGTGGCCGTTCCAGCCCTCAGCGAAGCGGAGGAACCATTGCAAGTCCTGCCGCATGTCGGCGTTGATATTGACGTAGAAGCCGGACATCCTCCGTAGGGCCTCGAGCAATTTACTCACGAACGCACTTCGACACGTGAAGTATTTTGCCGAGGACCGACTGGAGTTGGCGTTTCGTCAGTGATCGTTTAGCGGCGACCGCCCTAACGTGCGCCCGTACGTCCAGCAGCTTGTCCTCGGGGATGGTGAGGGACATCTCCGGGGCATTGATGACGATGCCCAGCCACGTAACGACCGGCGCCGGGGTCTGTGCCTTCTCTCGTGCCTCCGGGAGCCCGAGTTCTTTGAAAAGCTCACGGGCAATGTTAAAGTCGGCGGTCGCCTTGGCCCGGCTCGGGGACAGGATGATCAGGTCGTCCAGGTACATACATGCCTCGACCCCCTTCCGGCCGAGGATACCCACGATGCAGTCTGCCACGCACTGCATGTGGTACGAGGAGGCACGGGCACCAAACGGCATGGCCGTGTCACAGAAGTACCCGTCCTCCCATGCAAAGCATAACAACGGCCAGTCGAGGGGGTCGCACCTGAAATTCTTATATGCCCTGGCGATGTCGATGGTGGACATATAGCTACCGGGCCCGGAGGCCACCAGGCGGCCGACGAAACTGTCGACGGTCGGGAGGCAGTGGTCGCGCTCCTGCCCGTAGACTGAGTTTTTTATGATGTACCCATTTACACTTTGCTCCTTAGGGTACGTCATATCCGTAATGACACGACGGTCGTTGGAGGCCCGTTTTTCGCGTGTCATTAACGGCGACACGTGGCACCAGGGTGAGAACGGAGGTTCCTGGAATGGTCCCAGTAGGTTACTGTGCCCGCCTTCTTTCTGGATGAACTTTCTGATCTGCTCTGGGTACCCCGTGGCACTGGGGTGGTTGGGTACCCCTCGAGTGTCGCTGGTCGGGCCGATGTACCCCAGAGGGAACCCGTAGCGCACGAAGTCCAGTAGCTCCCTCCCCTCCGGTGCGTCCCCGAGGTAACGTACCCAGGCCGGTACGTTGAGATCGGAAGGGAGCTCGATCCGTGCCCCCAGCGCGTTTGGCAGCCCGGTTCGCCGCACCTCCGAGTAGATGTATGCGTGTCCCGGCGGCCCGGGCCCGGCGAAGTCCGGCCAGTGGGCCCGCCTGTGGTCCGCGAACGCCCCGGGGTCCGTCCGGAGGCCGGGGGAGGGGACACCGGTCTCACAGACCTCCCTAATGGCCGAGAAGTCTGGTAGAGCGGCTGTGTCCATTTCCTCCCGGGGCAAATGCCGAGGCAATTGCTCGCTGTACACGCTATCACCGATAATACTGGGAGTGGATTCAGTGTGCGTGTCGTAAGCGTCCTTTGTGTTGGCCACTGCCCGGCGGGAGGTGTTGTTGACACGTGGGGTGTTGCGTCACCCCTGCTACACCCTTTGATCGTTAAGCCCCCCTTCCGCTGTGGTGCGCACGTACTGGGCGGGGGGGGCGAGCGACGCGCCTCGCTCACTCGCGGGGCGCGTCCGGTCCGTTTTTTGAACTCTGTTGTGGGAGTGCTTTGGTGTCGGCGGCGCGAGCCGAGTGTCCGGCGTGGTGCATCCGGTGTGGTGTGGGTGTCGGTGTGGGCAGAGTACTGTCGTACCCCACGCCGTACGACAGCTTGCGGTTACAGGCGTGGATGGAGTGTGTGCACATCCTGCCGACCGAGTCGCAGAAGGAGCACACGTGTAACCATTTAATTCCCCGCTCCTGGTGGCCGTTTCGCTGCCGACACCCTCTCTCCGAGTTGTATGCCCGGCATGGCAGCTCATGCCCTCCGGACTTTTCTCCTCCTTGACTCGCACCGTTCCCAGCCGTAGGCGTCATGGCCAGACGAACCCGTTCATCCTGGATTCGTACATGATCCGACCAATAAATACGTCCCGCCTCCACCTGGTCAAAAATGAAGTTGGACCAACGGCGCACGCCGGCCCACGGCCGTGCCTGCGCGTCCACGGAGACCTGGTGGAGGTGACGATACATGTCCTTACGGTCACACTCCTGGGTAGCACGGTCGTCCTCCATGAGTGCCAGGAAAGCACTGATGTACTCGAGGGGGCCCAGCGTACCCCTGACCTCGAGTTTCTGACTGAGGGTATATATGCCCTCACGGTCCACAAACATGAACGGCTTGGAAATCAAACGAGAGGTGGTCAAATCTGAGGCCAACTTACCAGCCGTTCTCTCATGTCGTAGGGCCTCACGGTCGAGCTCCCTTTGTAGCAAATCCTGCGGCATGTACTGCTCCCGCAGCTGCCTCGGGGGTGGTAGCCGTGCGGTCTGCTCGTGCGCCCATTCCCTGGTCCGGGCCTCCACGGCTGTCGGTTCCGTCGGCGGCCTCGACCTCGAAGCCTGGGACGAGGATCGTTGGCGAGACATTCTGTTGATTGCCTCCATCATGGTATCCATCTTGTTCTCCAGGGCGGTCATCCTCGAGGACTTAACGGTCGACCCGTTGTCGGAGACCGACGCCACGTGGTCCGTGCCGGTTTGTCTCGAGTCTGAGACCGTACCTTCGATGTCTGGTCCTTGGGATGGTCCAGCGACGGGATTACTGCGCGTATTCGGTGGACCCATGTTGAACTCTTCTCCTCACTCGTGATGCGTGTTCCTCGTGATAGAATGGACGTGCCGGCCCGTACTCGTGGAGTATGAGGCTGCGAGCACGTGGCCAAAAAGACGAGAAAGACTGGAGTAGGTGTGTACTGCAGTACAGCTGGAGAAGAAGTGAGACCGGGACCGGTGGTTTGGCCGCGCTCGTGACTGCGCAGTACGTGTGAGAGCCGCTAGGGGGCAGGAGGGGCGCTCGTGTCGCGCGAGAGGGGGGGAACACCAGGGGGAGCAATGACCACCCCTGACCAACGGCCATGGGTCACCAATGTGCTTCTGTCTGAAGTGATTGGTCATGGTCAACTGAGCATGTCTCTAAAATCATGAGACAGAGGAACCCTGCTCTTTTCCACTATCATAGTGAATAGCACGCAGATAGTGAAGTGATAGTTTTCTGGAATCATGCTGAAAGTCTAATTGTTACCACTGTGACCGTTAGGCGTTGTATTTAGGGCGTGCATGCACGCTCTAAAAACCAAGCCAGAGGAATAGCTCAGGCTGGCCTTGTAGCAATGTGCCATACACATGTCCTCATAAAAATTACGTTTTGCTAAAGACTAGTATCCTCCTTTTGATAGCAGCTCAGCGCTATACCCCATGAGGATATATCAGATTCGTGAAAGGGCAAGAGGTAATTTGTAGACCCAATATACACATCATGCATTGTCACGAAATATGATCATGGTTTCAGGAGGTTGAACACTGAGTATATACAGTAAAACCCCGCTTAAGGGAACAACCTTGGTTCCGAGCATGGTGTCCCCTTAAGCGGGTTTAAAATAAGCTAAATAAGAATTACTGTTCCGGGCAAACTGTTCCCTTGAGTTGGATGGCCCCTTAAGCAGGTGTCCCAGAAGCTGGGTTTTACTGTTTATACAATGAGGCGGTGTATCCTCCTCCCGAATGCAGTTATGGAGTTCTTGAATGTTTTATGGCAACATATTAAATTGGATCTATATCTTCAAACGTTTCTCCCATTACTACATGGTATAAATCCTTTTTGGCAACTGTATTATGTCGTTGATATTTTTCTACTGTATAAAATAAATAGCTGAGTCGTCTGTGGTAGAGCTTTAATGGCAAAAGAAATTATGTGCATGTCACCTGGCTGAGAAAGATTCAGGTGTACTTACTGCACGTAAGCAAATGTCTTAAATCGATAGATTTTACTTCCGATTAAGTTATTTGAATCGTTTCTTGCTGACAATTACAAAAACAGTATGTTTGAAGGAGAAGAGAAGTAAATAGGTGGGACAAGTATGACAATGTGCATGTTATTTTACCCATGGTATTTCTTCCCCATAGACTTAACATTGGAAACAAGTACTCAACGCCCATGGAGTGCTTAGAAAAAACACTTAAGGGGGATTATGTCACAAATGTTAGCCAATTAGTTAATGTGAGGGTTGAGTAAAATTCAGAAACCTAGTCATGTTTACAGTTCCCTTGTGAATTACCAAGCTATTCAAACTCGATGGGGTATGAGCCCTGACAGTAAACTTTCTTAGATTTCCCCAATGGGGGATGATAATACTTACAGACACATTTCCTATGGTGCAGTAGCTGGGAGGAGTATACTTTCCCATAAAACTACTCCTGAATAGTTTAACATACAGATAATGGAGATCTACCATACGTTTGTACCAACACGCATGAATATGTTATGTCCAACCTTTGATGACAGAATTCCAGGGTGTAGAAAGATATAACAAGGGATGTGTGAAATCCTTTAAAAAAAAAGGTGAGCCATATACCCATATGGAGACGATGTTGCCTATCACCATTGGTGGCTGGGAAAGGCCTTCTACGTGAGTAATGTCTACCTGTGACAGGTGGTACATTATTGATACTACCTATTGTGGTGGGCCGGCAATGAGGTGTCGGTGAGAGGGTGACGGGTGACGGGTGCGCGGCGGGGTGTGTGATGGGAGGAGCCGGTGTACTGCGACACGCTGCGTGACTCCGTGTGGACAGACTCATCCATCACCGTCACACATACAGCGAGCAGCTCAGCCTAGCACCTCGACCCGCCGGAGCACCTCAGCCTACCGCCGCAGTGTGGGCGGGTTAGGTGGGTGTCTCCTGAACTTATGGCGTGATGCCTCAATACCGACCAAAGCAATATTGTCTAACGCGATCAAATATTTACCGCGGCTTGATATCTCTGTGCGTTGTATTAAAGGTGGACTGGATACCACGCGGATGATACAATGGAGATTTTACGTAACCTGAACCTTACGTAATCACTTAATACAACGTGTTTAGGTTTAATGTACATCAGTTGAGTATACGGAGGTATTGGTGACCCATTGCCTTTGGTCAGGGGTGGTCATTGCACCCCCTGGTGTCTCAACCCCGCACTACACCCCTCACGTGTGCTTCCGCTCCACCTCACTCTCCCTCACTCTCACCTCGACCCTCAGACAATATACACTCCTCAACTTTTACCCACTCACCCAACACTAGCACTACTTAATCTCAATTCATCCACATTTTATCTTATATCTACTTATCTTATATAATTATGATAATTGACTCACTACTCCATGAGTGAATTATTTCATATATCATTACCAATAATTCATATTGATGAATCCTTATCAATAATTAAAATGGATGAGGTCAAAGCAAAATTCTATTATGTAGAGGTAAATAATAGTACCACCTCGTGAGTTATCTTTAAATTAGTGATGGCTTTTATTATCAGCACCGACGTCTCGACTATTACATAGTCTTTTTCAAAATTCTATTACTTTATAAGATACAATAATATTTTATTTGTCCACCTCCTACCTTCCTTCCTCTGTCCAGAGATAACTGGTAATGTGCACTCGAAAGTAGATGAGATTTTAGATTGAAAATATTGATAATAAAAACATAGAATATGTATTTATTCAACGACTCCCATGATTAAGAATATTTTCCTTGGCTATGATGTAAAGCTAAATATATACAATTGAAATGAAAATATTTAGTTACGCTGTCCACAACTGCTGGATTTGAATGCTGTATTTTCTCTGGTGACCACATACCGATGAACACTTGAATGCGGAGGGGCTTTGTGACAATAAATGATACCCCAAACATGCCAATCATTTACTTACACGAGGGATATGCAAACACAACCCTGTTCCATGCCAATGAAGCGGTACTTTCTGACCCCAGACAGGAGATATACCCTATTCTACACAGGGTTGCTGGAGAGGTTATTTTGTATGGCCGTCGGCGCTCACCCCTTGAGCTGCATGTGAATATTTCACACGTATGACCTACAGGGTCAGACCCATTATGAGTCCATTATTGGCGACCTTCACTGAGGTCACAAGCCCGAGCGGCTTCAGCACAAGCTCTATAGTATGTTCACCTAAGTGGGTTATAAACTACTCTTGTGATTTGCTCAGAACTGGGCAGCGAAGTGCACAATGGTATTGAGAAGTGTATAGAAACACGAAAACTCATTTACCACTGTAAACCATACAATTGTTATTATACTAACGCTGTTTTCATAGCATTCGGACCTCGCATTTTGCCGATAGTTATCACGTGTCCTCTACGCTTGCAGTCATTAATACATAAATGATATCAGTAGTGATAATTTATATTTCACTCTATATGAATTGATGAAATATATCAGAAATGAAATTGATTTCATTAGAACGCGTTTCAGAGCCAATGAAGATTTATCTTGTTGTCCTTAACTTATCATCTGTCTTTGGAAGTACGTAGGTGTGTCACGAAATTATATGCCATAGATACGGCTTTTAACTACCTTGGGGAAGAGATAGTTGACAATGTTGTTTATATAAAATGGGCTTTGCATACTATGATTATGTTTCTAGGGTTGATTTGATAGAACAGGTATCGCTACATAAACTAAAATCGTAAGAAGGTCACTCTGCACCTGTATTCTCAGACAGGCCAACTCTCATTGGTCTCAATTACAAATCTGTTCTGTTACTTCGGGTTTGCTCTTTCGATCTTGGGGCTGTCAGGTGTGTATAATTGGTAGCCCCGCACGAACATAAAATCAGACACCTGTGTTAAAACAGGGCGGGGACCTGTAGATTCCTCAAGGTCTATAGGAGCTTTTAATGAATACCTGTTATTTATCGTAAAGCCGAACAATTTGGCGCTAGTTGTATATGTAAATAATATAGGCAGATGAAACCATAGTACACAACTACATGTATGCATTCCTAAATTATATTAACATTTTTCTCGGACCTGTTTACCTCCATCTTGATATGTTCAGGAATATTAGAGGGTTTCTTTTTGTAGGTAAATATTCATTTTGGTCTTCAAAATTCTTGGCTAAAGATACTTCGTCTCAAACGCCATGGCAAGATACTTAGGAATTATCAGGTCCTCAGAGCTTTCAGATTCTGATGTATTTTTATGGCATCATAAGCAGGGAACCTAATCAAAATGTTTTTCAATCATCTTAGGCATTTTTTCAGAAAGACTCCCTCCTTCTTCAAATAGGCTTTGAATTGTTTTATGAGTAATTCTCAAAACGTTTGATTGGGAAAAGTTCTTCCTGATGGGTAGCGGTCGCTCGGAGTTGTCTTTGGTTGAGGGTCATTCATGCTCCTTTTTATAGTACTTGGTTCGTGATAGGCCGATGTAGCTGGACGCAACAGTGTTTAAAAAGACACCATGTTGCTCAGTTTGAAAGGAAATAAATTATGAATTGCTCCTATAAGTGAAGCCGTGCTAGAACATCACTTTATGAACATTGCCCTCGTCTGTTTCTCCATCAAAACATGCATATTTCATCCACCGCATGGATGTTGGTAACACCCTTTAAGATTTTCTTTTGCGACTACGTTCTAATGAAGAAGAAAACACTTTTATGACTGGTTCTAGTCATCGGGACGACGTCGCATCGTATATCGTATATTTTTCACATTATCAAATATCAAAATGTTATGGCCTTAATTACACTGTATGAACCATCATACCCTTATTACTAAGATACGATGTATTAGACACCATTATTATAGCAGGCTCAGGAGATCTTGGTCTGTTCTCCACCGATTTTGAGCGTGGAGTAATTCACATTATCCTACCCCTAATAAAAAACGCCATAGGCTTAACATGGGATTTGTTTATGTCACGGGTAGTGACATAAAGTGTTGTTTATGCCACTACTTTCCGATACTGTAAAAATATGGAAACGGGGTAGGATAAAATTTAGGCGCCACTCTTTTGAGTTTGAGCTTATTTATGCCACTCATTTTGTTGGCTCCATTATGTCACTCGGCTTCGACTTGTGAAATCATGGAGCCAACAAAATGCGTGGCATAAATAAACTCAGAGTCAAACTTGTGACGTCTCTTGATAAACCGAAGTTGTGTGAATTACGTAGCAGTAAAAAAAGTAGAGTGGAGACCAAGTAATATTCATCGAGTGGGTTTCTGATTCTATCTCACTCTCTATACATGATCAGAAACATCATTAATCAATAAAATAACCCACCCAATTAGCAATTTAGTATTGGGTACAATACCCTCACAGCCGCGGCGTATGAGTTCCTTAAGTTCGGCCTGTGGAGGAAAATACCGGGATGAGATAAAATAAGGTATCAAAATAACATACAAGCCTTTTGGCATACGATCCATTATTGGGCGGACCTTGTCTATTACAGACATGATTATATCGATAATAACCTGTGGCGGTAATGAAGTAGGTTATTAGATACTCTTCCCCAAGAGCAATGTATTGTGATCAGCCAGCGACGTCCATGGCTAGAGTTTCTAACCGTGAATACTGCATGTATACTGGGACCGTATACACCAGGGTTATGTAATATGTGTGAAATCCGATCTGGCAAGGCACTCCTAACTTGGCGCGCACCTGTTACAAACTCCACTCTTCCCATACTACTTACACGGTTAAAACCTTGACGTCATGGGCGCGATATTGAATAAGCAGTTGCGGATTAAATGTGATCCGAAACTGAGTTGACAGAACAAAGATCTGACTCTATGTGCCCGTAACTAAAGTCCGGTTCACACTGTGTGACTGGGGGACTTGAGAGGGGTTACTTCTAGTCGCCGATTGGAGGTACCGCGCTTCAAACTGGATGTGTGCCCAGTCACAAGGTACGCTCAGATATATATGTAGGCCACCCCCTTAATTACGACTGGAATGCTTGTCTCTGGATGACATGGGTACGCCTAGTCGGCGCCTCGCGGTACCAAATATAATACATGTTTGATATTAAAAATACTTGCGACTCAGCGTACCTGAGGTAGCTCCAGTTAGCGACTGGAGGTACCTGGTACGCCCAGTCGCAGACCAGAGGGAAGCGTGCAGTTCACACTGCGCGTTTTGCGGCCCAAGGCGCTCAAAATTATACCTCCCGTCTGAGATTGGTGAACTGGGCATTACATTTAAAAAATAAATATTGATTATTGTATATTATTTGAAGACTTTCTCGAACAATTCTTCATTATCATGGCACTATGAGGGAACTGTGGGCGAATATTAATTTAATTTTATAAAGGGGAGCTTGACAATTCTTAGTGTTAAGAATATCATCCTTCGGATTTATGATGGATGTATTTTGGTGCTTCCCACCAATCGTCCAGTATTCCGTGAGAGCGAACAAGTATAATCCTTACCCAAAAAATGGAGTTTCATTCGATATAGTTTATTTTAAATGAAGCAGATCTTCAAAAGTTAGAGCATGGGGAAATGATACAGGTTGAAATTGTAGTGAGACAGCTTTGTCAGTGAAACAACTGAGTACGTCCTACGCCGTCCATTTAGAATCGTCGCCTTTCAAAGGGATCGAGGCGGGTTCCTTTTTCCTCTGGTTTCAAATTACTATTTCCTAGCTTTTATGAGCCTCCTGTCATGCCGCTGTCACGAAGACCACCCCTTTCCTAGACTTGTTTGTGGTTTCGGAGAACTGGATAGTGTTCGCGTGCAGAACTGGTGTAGACAGGCTGCCTGCGACCCTGCACATTGTTAATACTGCCTCGGCCTTTGACACGACTGTGACCGGCTCAACATAGCCCTAGCACCCACATATTATCTCATCCCTGGTGTTTTTTAACCATAGACTTAACATTTGGAACTCATACTCTATGCTCATGGGATATTAAGAAACAATACTTATTTGGGGATTCTGTCGCAAATGTTAGTCAATTAGTCAATTTGAAGGGTGAGATGAATTAAGAAATCAATTAAAAAAAAAGGTTATTTCAATGACGGGAGAAAGACGACGTCTTACGTTTGTCAAAAGAAGAAAACATAAATGTATATTCATAAAACTATTCAAGTATACGGCCAAAGCTTGATCCCATGTTGTCTTAATTGCTACATAATTCACACGGCTTTGCCCTGTGAATTACTATACCATTCAAACACGATGGGGATACTTACTCTGATCGTAGACTCTTTTTTTTTCAATTTCTTTATTGCCATCATCTCATATATTCATTAAACAATAGTCTTAAGTTACAATTACAGACATCTGCAATAGTTCATCTAGACTGTACAATATTAGACGGCAATAAAAGAGGCCTTTTACGTCAGCTCTTACAGGAGCTGGTTTTTATCGTGTTGGCCACAGGCAAAAAAAATAAGACAGTGAAACTATGACTCTCATGGGTTTCTTCTGTGATACATTACACGTCCCCATACTGTGGGTTGTATGTGTGTCTTGTATTTGAGCTGAAGAATATCGGTGAAAACTGGAAGTTAGATTTTTTATATTGGCCTTGTTAGTATTGCAGACAAAAGCAACGTCACCTACTTTCTATGTCACAAACAATGAAAAGGTTATTTAGAAGCATTGAAAAAAATTACCGCGAAACACAAATTTAACCAATAGAAATGTTTTAAAACTTGGGCAGTATTATATTTGAGCTAGTTTTCTTTTACAGATATGAAGTAAACAATAATCAATGCAATTAAATGACCGGTGTTATTTTTGTTTTGAAGTTGTCATGTGAGTTCGCAGGATTTCATTTCAAAACATCCCTAATGCCGTCACTGTTGTTCCGTCTTATTCATGGTGTCATTTTATAAAAGACCATACCATTTTTTTTTAATTCTCTCTCTGAAAAGATCCTATAAGGGTATAGTACTTAGTAGAAACCAAACGAGAGTTAGCCTTGTCAATGTTTATGCCACTCTGGTCAGGTCTGCTACTCACTACACTCGGCTAATGCCTCGTGTAGTAATACACGACCTGCCCATCGTGGCATAAACATTGACATGGCTAACTTGAGTTTGGTTTTGTATTTATCCTACCCCATATCACCGGTATACAGAGAAAACTTTGTAATTATCCATGTTATCAGTGTGTTGAGATATCCATGTTAGCAGTGTGTTGACACTCATCGGAGGATGGCCGCATTTATCAATGCTGCTGGATCTACTTCCATTACCTCGTCCCTGATTGGTCCGTATTTTTATTCACCTCGGTGCATAAATAACATTTTATTCAACGCTCAGTCAAATACACTGACTCAATGTTAAACCTATGGCGTTTTTTATTAGGGGTAGGATAAAATCTTCGTACATCCTCCTAATTTCTCCGAATCACTTGTTCATAAGATCTATATCCTTTAAATATGTAAGCGAACTATATTTTGGATTCACTATGAATATTGTAACTGCTCAAATGCTTGCATTTAAAAAAAGATCCCTGCTCGATAAAATGTACCTCTGTCTGCAGTATCGTGATTTGTATCATCTTTCTCCGTTCCGCTGAAGGTGTTGCTTCGCAGTTGTGACATACGGCCATAAATACATCATGGGTAGCAGTGGGCAGTATTCGCAGGAGATACATCTATGGGCATATAACAATAACTTAAGGCCTGGCGTCCACCTACTACGATAGAAATTTAGACCTACCGATATGGCACCGATACAAAAAGGCAATATCGGAGACATATCGGAAAGATGCAAAATCGTGGATATATGTCTAGACGTGCCAATCCACCATGCATCGTATGGGGTTTTTATCGGTGTCTAATCGCAGAAACGTGGTCAACTGCCCCGATATTAGGGGGCCTTCCGATGCGATTTAGATTTTTTATCGGAAGGTGCATCGTAGACCATATCGGAGCCATATCGTAGTAGGTGGACACCGGGCCTTACATACCACAGAGACGAGAAGGGCTTAATGTGGGCATGTTGTCACCCTTTTTTGATAGAAGATTAACCTTGTGAGAGAGTGAGTAGCGACACCTGTCCCTTAATACTCTAAACAACCATTTGTTTCATACCATAAAAACGGAAATAGGACATTCACATCTATAACAACACCAGGCACATGCTACTCCATAAAATACATCAAGCTATAAAAAGTGTAATCACTTAGTGTGCAGATGTAGGACAAGTCGTCATATCCGCCGTAATCCGGCAATTTCCGGTGGATGTCGTAAAATTGTCAGAACGTGGGCAAGAGTGGGTGTTCAGCCATGTCAGACGACAAAACCTGCTCTATTTTAGTTGCCGTAAGTCGTCATGGTCTTTTTGTGAAATGTCATGGACATTTTATTTGTCCATGGTGAAGGAAAGCCGTTCAATTTTCTAGCTTTTGTGATGGATTTACACCTAATGACGTTGTCATAAAGGTGACATGCCATTATTTATCTGCATAAAACCGGGACTTATAAAGAATAAATCACGTTCTTAGTATTATGGTTCTTAAAAAAGATTTATACGTGACACAAAGGCACCCTAGAATATTTATCAGGTTCCTTTTGTTTGGTGCAATATATTAGGTCCATGCTGCGAATAATCAATGAAACCAACACAACAGGTATGCACATGTTTCCATCTAATTTCGTTTATTCAATATGGCACGGGGTAATTACACCAACAATATGCTGTTATATGTTCTTGCGATCGATCCACTTAAAAAATTGCTTCTCCATAAACTGGTGCAAAGGATTTTTACATAATCTTTTGTGTTTCGATCGGGAACCTAATATCTTCAAAACTACATCAACAGCTTCGGGTGAGCCCCAATAATCTTGTGATACACAAACAAGTACCGGGACCTATTTTTCACCAATACCTTTATCCTACCCCTAATATAAAATCCCATAGGCTTAACATTGAGTTTCCGTATGCCACGCTGACTGACATACAGAGTTTTATATGGCACTAGTGGCAAACAGAATTGTTATCATGTAATATGCCAAATTCGAGAAGACAGGGTAGGATAAAATCAAAACCTGATTCGTTTTAATCGTGGCCACCACATTCCACTCCTGGAGTTTGGGCTCCAGACTTCAGTCGGCTTCGCCTCATGAAATCACTATGCCAAACTCCAGTCCTGGCATACAGTGGCCAAGATTAAAACCAGTTTTACGATATTGTCACTCTCATATGATGAGCTCTCCTTTTATATTCAAATATGGATGACGTTGAGAAAATATGCAACAGGAAAGAGGAGTATATATATATATATATATACATTGGATGCTTGCGAACCCAACTACCCCTGGTTTGGTGAGAAAAGAACAGATTGTGTTTTGGACAAAAAACCTACGTCTTACCCTTGACCACGCCCTGACGTGTTACTTCCGGTGACTTGCACCCTCCCTGGCGAGCAGACGACAGACTAATGTTGTCAATGGCTGCCTCCCGGCGAGCACCTGTTTGTCTCTCACAATACATTGCTCTGTTTACACCATGCTTGTCGGCGAGGTTGGCCGCAGGCACTAGCCACAAGTGGCGTGTTATTACCTCGGGCGCTTGCTTGTGGATCTTGTAACTCCAATGGAGACAGTTGAAAGCCTTCAAAGTAGGGAGTGAATGCGCAAGGCGTACCAAGTTATATTCAGTGCTGCTGTATAGCAATCAAATTAATTGAACTACGACATGATTGCCCCTCGAGTATCGTTTCGATCTGTTCGTGTCCTTACAGTGATTTATGGTATCTGTGTGGACTTATTCTCCTGGTTGAATACTTAATTAAATTCTAGTACAAAGAGCAGCTATTTCTGAGAGTATCAAGAAAGACTTATCTTACTACCAGATGTAGAAATTGTTGCTTATTGGAGATGGCAATTTCATCAGCGATTTCAACACGCATATCTTAAACTTAATTGTCACCATATCTTTATTACCTTTTGATTTCTGTACAGTATATATTTACAAAGGGTCTATACACAATTATCCTTCAGATGCCCCAACAATATATCTACATTTATCTCATCACTGGTACAATTTAAGCCATAGGAGTAACATTAACAAAAAACCTGAACATCATCCCAGTAAAGGGACAATACTATGCCATGGCTGTGATGGAGTGGTGCGAGATGAAATTATATGTCATCTTTTTTGTTTTTTATTTTCTTTATTTGATTATTTATACTACATGCACTTCAGCTATTAAGCTGGTTTTAATGATCATGCAGGTTTGGCATCAATCACCAGTCAGGAATTCAAAGAGCAGATGAGACATCAACATCGAAAATTAAATGTTCCTAACTGGATTGGGAATTATTCTGATATTGTGATGCTATTCCATTGTCTAAGAAACGGGTGAGATAAATCCAGACCCAAACTTGAATTTTAAAATGAACAATATTCCACTCGTTTGAATGCGCTGTTACATGAGGACATGAATTTAGTCATGTATCATGCCATGTCAGTTACAAAATATGGATGCATGTAAGATGAGCATGAGAGAAGCTTAGGAAAACCTAACAATATCTAAAATAAAGGATAAAAGATTACATGCGTTGATGTTAGACTCAAATGTTAATATTTGATTTCTAACATTCTCCTTAAAAAATCACTGACTGTCTGGGGAGTGGGTTTGAATCCCCTTTTGGTTTTTTTATGGAAAATTTGATGGGACTCTAGACACGCCTCGTTCGCATACCCTCAAATGTTAATATTTGCTTGAAAGAACGACAATGTAACGTCCAATGCGAATGAAATTCTTTAAGATAAAAACATCACTCGCCTTCGCCTTGATGGTGATTGCGCCGCATCCAAACTACTGGAGTATTGTCTATTTGGACAATTCTCCATCCAGTTCTATATGAATCATTGTGTTATTGATCAAGGGTAACTAAAATGAAAACAGGTTCTGCACCGCCGCACAGGAATGCTTCACGAAATCAGTGTATATGCACTACGTTACGACAACATCGTTATATGCTCAGCGTCCACCAAATATCGTCCATTTAAACATGGTGGGGTAGGATAATGTTCAGTGTAAACGACGCCTTGTTATGATGTTCGCCCCATGTTTACAAAGTGGCAGCGGACCGCTAGAGCCAGGGAGATATTGCTTATCGACGTCCAGTCACCTGTATGGGGCGGTACCCTTAGTATATCACACAAGGCATTCTAGGCGCCCTCTTTATTACAAGCTATAAGGGGGGAAAGCTCCTTATAAATCAATGGCGGGATTTCTTAGTATAGGTATTTTGGTGGGATATTCTACATGTGAAATATGCATATATTCGCGTGTATAAATGTATTTGTATATTCATCGATTTATATTTCAGTTATATATGTATTACAAAAATACCGTTCATTTATCTCACCCCTGGTATGTTTCCTCCATAAACTTAAAATTGGGAATTCGTATCCAACACCCATGAGACACTTAGGAAGAATTTCCACTGGGGGATTATGTCACAAATGTTAGCCAAATAGTAGATGTGAAGGATGAGATAAATTCAGAAACCTATTCAAGTTTAGGGTCAGACTTCGATCCAATCTCATTTGAATCGCTATGTAATTCATGTGGCTTAGCCTTGTGAATTATTACGCGATTCAAACTCGATGGTATACAAGCTCTCACATTAAACATGAATAGGATGCCTCTATAAAATCTACGAAGTTTCAGCTGTAATGATCATCATACGATTCGCTTTTAGATTGCTATCAAGGAAACAAGGCTAACTCCATGTAGTTATGCTCCGCGGGCTGCAACCCATGGGAGCTTTAAGGCATGTCAGGCCCTTCTTGCCTTGCTACTGCTGTACCATACTATTGGGAGGTTTAATCAGGTTTGCCTGTTTTTTATGACCGTGTAGTATCGACTTCCATGATTACATGGCGCCTAAGCAACGCTCAAGAGGAAGTCTACGATGACCACGGCTGGCTGATTCCAGTCTCCTAGAAGGACGTTTTGTATGTAGTTCGTATCTAGGCCCATTAACCCTTTAACTGCAGCATGATTCCTCCAGGCATTCCCCTGGCAACGGCAGGAGGATGCCTCCAGGTATCTTAAAGGAATCATTGATATCTATGTACAAAATTCAATAAATAGAAAGATAGTTATTTGAATTAAAAGAAATTTTGACAAAGCATTATAAGAGACATATTGCCCATTGATTTGGTATAACAAAATATCATCAGTTACCAAGGTAAACTGTCGTAGCAGGGTCTTTTATGCAGGTTATGCTTGCCGTGTAATGCTGAGCAGGAGAACAGGGTGCTGCAGGGAAAGGGTTAATAATCAGTTCGATGGATACATTAATCTATTTCATTAGACTCTGCCAGAAAAATACCTTGTACAGCAGCCACAGGTTATCATCGGAGCAAAGCAAGCTGCGCCTCTGTAACCCCACCAATTAGCATTTGTACCAAAGCACGACATAATATGTTATCAAGAAACATCACCAAAATTTCATGTAACCGTTTATATGGCGTGAGTTGTTTTCGCGGAATGATATCACGAAGCAGAGCTAAGTGGTATCTGTAGCGGAAAACAACGAACGCAATATAAATAATCATATATATTATAGTGACGTTTAGATTTTATCCTACCCCGTCACGTGTTTTTAATCGCATATGTCACCCATGGCATATGAATATTATATGGCGTAACCGTTGCATAGAGTCACACAATGCTAAGTCTATGAAGATTTATATGAGGGGGTAGGAGAAAACTATGGATGCCGTAGGGAAAGAGGTTTCCAACCTGAAATAGTTTCGTCGAATAGATCATCCAATTAAAAGTGGAAATACTCTGCCTTTATCCGACTAAAACTAGCCCATATGACAATCAGTCTTTGGATGGGGCTATGGTTCCACATCCAGTCAGGCTTAGACAAACAGTTATACCACTATGTGTAACACCTCCTGATATGATCAAGCCCATCCCATCCGTGGCTTAGAATCCTGGGGTCCGCTTAATAATATAGGTTCGTACATGTAAACCCTTTTCTATATGCCATAGAGACCCAGGAACGATGTGAGTCAACTATTTTATGGAGGGCTAAAACTGTCTTAGCGAACAGACTTATATTATTAAACGGTAACCCTGGCGCGAGCTACAAAAAACAGTCTTCATGTAAGAACCTAGATTATTCAACGGGCCCCTGGTTATTCTTGTCTCGTAATTACTTGATTGGTAATATTTCGTCAGAAGATTTTGAACTTTTACTGCGAGTTACCACTATCCTGTCGTAGGTATTGCCGCAATATGAGTACAATACTTCCCCTGTAATAACAATAAAATCTAAAGTTAATTGCTCTAGCCCTTAGCGCACATGCACTGGCCTGTAGGAAGACGAATGTGGCAGTTGCTTTCATCTCAGATGCTGGGGTACCCTATACATCAGCCTCTGAGGTTGGCTGGCCAGGCCCGCGATAAATCTCCTTCACCGTCCCTTTCAACATGCCATAAAACACCCATAAAACTGACCGTGTCAAATGGTATTACAGGCAATACGCACCATTTGCACATACAACCACCCTCTCTCGCCCTACGTCCAGCATATACTGCCCCTCATCACGATACGAGGTCCCGCCTCCCAACCCCTGCCCGGTCAGCCATATTACAGCGGCGACATCATCGATTAATACATTTGACCGAAGTGTTATCATCTCTATCCACCAGGGGTCCCTCGGCGGCGACCGGAACCAATCAGCCCCCGGTCGGCTGGTGCCTGGCCCGTGGCATCATTGATTAATGCGCTGGTGTTGATGAGGCCCCCAAAGCTCTGCACAATAGCCGCGCCTTTTAATCTCTGGCCCTCTAGCGGGATGCCCTGAGACTATTGATGGAGTGTCGAGTCAAGGTGAGGTTAGGGCGGGACCTGAGAGGGGGCGCTCTAATCTCCCTCTGGTGGCGGAAGGGGAAACTAATCTGCAAGCTTCCAGAAAGCGGAGGAGCCTGTCTGACAAGGTGTGGGGTTGGCTATACAACGTAAATCTGTGTGCACAGGGGGATGTGGGCAGGGGATAAGGGATTGGTTCTTAATTACTAATCTCAAGTTAGCAGATCCTGAGGGAATTAGATTTAGGAAGTTTCCTCTGCAGGCAAAGGTCTCTCTTGAAGGGAGCAAATTGTCTGGATGGAATCTAGTGGCTCTTTAGAGTAAATACATGAACAACGTAAAGCAGCATTTTGTATCAGATTAAGTGCCCTGGTGAAAGACGTTTAAAGGCATATCACACAATTTACCTTCAAAAGTTAACGTCAATTTCATAGAAAAGTGACATGTTGATCTTCGAGTGTTATAGATCACATAGCTGATTTAAGAAATGCGGGTCACTTTACTAGCTTTAGATTTAGAGAGAACTGTACAATACTACACATTTAAGTGTTAGAAGAAATAGGTTAATGTCCTTGTATTTGAAAGAATTGAAGAGAGCCAAGCCATATTTTCGGTACATTTTCTGTGTAAATGAAGTAAATGAAAACATGTCTATAGTACCTATTGGGTTGGAATAAACTAGACAAAATGTTATATTTTTCTTTCTAAATTCGTTCGTAGGGGACGTGCGTAAAGACGCACTTCCATTCGGAAAAGAAAAAGTTTCTACTTTACTCCTCCTTTTTCTCTCGATCTTATTATAACCTGAGGATTATCGTATAGATGTGTAGCAAGTGATCAGATCTAACCCTCCTTAAAATGGAACAACTGAATTTGATTGAACAACCCAAAAAATAGACCCTAAAAACAGATACATATCGAAGCATGTAGGCACAGACTTAAGGATAACAATGCAATTTCCACGATTCCTTCTGTCAGCATTTTCCATGTTATCAGATATAAGATACGCCTGTCTGTTGCCGTGAGCTGCTCCCACATCTGCTCACCTGCTCAAGTGTCACTAATGTCCATTAGACGTGGACAGACGGGCGTTGGACCGGAAGCCACCGTGTTTCCAAAGGTCAAAGAGGAGTCATGGCGTCAGCAGCTATTGCCTTTACCTGTTGTTCGTCAAATAGACACCAGGTGGGGCGTGTCAGCTGCTGGTTTCTGATACTATTGTTATTGCTACTTAGACAATTACCTCTGATTTATACTTCAGGGGACCTGTTTCAGTAGTTTCTTGACATGTCTAGATGGTGTCTGTGACACCATACAGACAGATCACAAGACTGCAATCGATGACACACAGAATTTCACTCCCTTCCCGTAGGATTTTAGCCATGGAATTTTAACACGCGTAGGGGATACATATAACCTATTATGGTCCCAAATATGAAGAAGATTGGCTGCTCCGAACCTCTGATATTTGCTAGACATTTTCCGCTGTTGCTTGCACTGTTGGTGCCACTGTTGATGTGACTAGGCCTAATATCACAGAACTAGTGAAACAGGTCCCAGTTTTGTAAATTATGCTTTATGGTGTAGAGGGTAAAAGGTAGTGCAAAGTATTACGTGACCTGGGTGCTAATGACTAACACAGAAGAGAGGTACCTGGAATATACATTCACTGAGTTTATACTTAATTTCGTCAACGAGGTAAATTTGAGAGTAATAGTTGAGTGAAAGGTCACGAGTTGCTAAATAGGCCTACGGAGTAGGGGAATTAAAGAAGATTTGAGGAAAAGAGTTTTTGTAGGGGAGTGGGGTGGATCCGAATTCGTTGGCGTCTCAGGAGGTAGTTGACGAAGGGTGGTGGTGACATGGTCACGTGGCCGGGTTCACGTGACCGGATCACGTGAGGGCGTCCGTAGCAACGGTCTCATCTGTGCACACATTATCGCCAACTCTTCAGTTCACTCTAATGACTAACACAGAAGCATGCTTGATGGAATAAATTCATTGCAGCTCACACATAAGACTCTGGTAGAGTTTCTTGTATTGAATATGGAACTAATGAAGGAATACATGCTTTTATCAATAGGGTAAACGTAGATTCGAAAATGGCAGATAACGGACCCTTAGTTATGATTCAATATATATGTTAGAATTCACTTGGGAGAGGAAAATTGGGCTGAGCTACAAACATGTGGTATCTAGTCACTTATTCCATAAATGAATATAAGCTTTTCCATTTCAAATCGTTCAACATGTTCTTATCAAAGTTCACAGGAGATATATGAACTTTATTACCCACCTGATCCGGAGTCTCCATACTAAGCCTATGGAGATTACAGATCGCTACTGAGGAGGATACGGAGCTCCGTACCCTCCTAGGAGGATACGGATTTTTTAGATGAAAGTAGTCCCAAACATAACTTCTTAATCACGTTGAAAAGTTTTCTAACGATCATATTTATTGCTTAAATCTAAAAATAAGTGAGTAATAAATACAACATTACCATAATTTCGATCTGTGTGGCCGTATTCCCCTTGTAATTGACGCTACGCAATATCACGCGTCAACTACGCGGATAATACGGCCACTCAGATCGAAATCATGGTAATATTGTGTATATATACGATGCATGATATAATAGGCATGTTATTTGAATAGTTATCAAATAACGCAAGAAAGGTTTGCATGTATATCAGATATAGAGACGAGTCTATCCAACTTAAATACCGAAAACAACTATCAAAATTCTTCATCTAATGGAAAGGAAGATCGACACATAGTGGGTTGGCCCATTTCCAATCGCGCCCAAATTAGTTTGCAGGCCATAATTACCAGCGATGGAGATCTCCCGGGGACACAGTCCACATGCATCTCGAAATCTCTGTGATCACTGCACAGCCGTCGGTAATCCAAAAACTAGCCACCGATCACGTAGAAAAGCGGACCTAATTGACCGGAGATCCAAGTCTCACTGAGCGATCAGGGCTCCATCTGACATGATTGGGTTCATTGAGCCGCGGCTTGGAGAGTGGCGTTAAATAAACAACAGGCTGCAGAGCTGCTCACACTTTCACAGCGAGTTGCTCGCATAGAAACATGAGCCCCTCTGTTTATATTTACCCTGCATTGATGTGCCTTGAATATACCGTATGTGTGTTCGTTATGAATGATTAAATATACAGAATATTACCATGATTTTTATCTGCGTGGTCGTATTCTCTTTTATTATTTTTTTAAAAACATTTATTTATACTCGGTTACACTCAGTCCAAGGACTTGTTTCAATATGTGCCGAGCTGACGCAGCCGCGTTTCTGCGCAGTTGACGCGTAGTAATACTCCGAGCGATAATAAGGAGTATTGTGTACTGTCAACTACAAGAAGAATAAGGCCACAGATCCTGTATGTCTTGTATAAATGAATATTTCAAAAACCTAATTGATAAAGGAATATGAGTGATATCTGTTTATCTGCATCACTTGGGGGTTATACTTATCAACTTCTTCGATGCATCTTAATTAGATTGGAATATATCTATATTTGGAATGATGAGGGTGGCCAGGATCTCAAAAATGAAGTTAGGTAAGGTAATTCAAGGTTTTTTTATTCAATAAAGTTTATAGAGCATACAGGGATTACTAGTTCTGCCATCATCCCCAAGGAAATTGGTAAATAGTGCCGCTGTAGTTGGGAGACAGCAACTATTTGCTATTAACATTTATCAGATAGTCATGGGATGAGACTAAAATCCTCTTTTGCGAACAAACTTGAATATCATTAATTGCTGACTCCTTGTATAAGGTACAACGAAGGGTCTATGTACGATCCTAAATTATTAAACAGGCTCCAGAAACTGGATACTGAATCTGAGGACTTGGTATGACCCTGACCCTGACCGAATATCCTGGGGCCCGTTTAATAATCTAGGATCGTACATGAAGACCCTTTTTTTTACCTCATACAAGCTTTATTGTTTGATGAGATTTAAGTCTGTCTGCTAAGACAGTCTTAGCCGACCATAAGGTCGTCCATGACTATTGAATAAAGTTGACACACCTCATCCCTTGGTCTCTATGGCTTATAAAAAATGGTCTACATGTACGATCCTATTTTATTCAACCCTAGGATACTGAAACAGAACTTGGTATGACCCACTCAGTCCCTCACCGAATATCCTGGGGGCCGTTGAATAATCTAGGACCTAACAAAAAGACACTTGTCCGTACCTTTGTACAAGGGTTATCGTTTGATAGTATCTAAGTTTGTTCACTGAGACAGTATCATACATCCAAACGGTCGTCCATAAGTGTTGAATAAAGTTGACCCACATCGTCCCTGGCTGTCTATGGCTGTCTTTATGTAGGACCCTAGATTATTCATCAGGGCCCTGCATCCTCGCCCTGTATCGCTGCTCAACAAAAAATCGCAAACACAGTCTGCCAGCGACTGTCTCGTCGAAACGCACCTGCCGACTGGCGAGGCCGCCATTCATCAGCACATTTCTTCAGGGCAATTTGAGACGTCGGAACTAATTGACATCAATACCCAGCTTCAAAGATAATGGCACCAATCATTTCTGTCCCCTTCTCCGAGGTTTTCCAAAGCAAAGCCAAAAGAAAAAGCCTGGCACCTTATTATTCACTTTCTCGTCTTCTTTTGGGCCGATCTCAGTTTCTACGAAATAATTTCGCTGAGAACACCCCGGTTGAAATGGAGATTGAGCTGAAAAGTGGCGGCGATAATTAGGGGTTATTTGTTGCCTTGTCAGTGTGTGAAGAATAATAAGAGAATACGCCCGGCTTTGAGCGATAATAAGGGTGTCGTCTGCTCTGTGTTTCTAGATACTCGCAGTCTAGTGTAAAATTATATCAGCCAATACTATATGTATTCAGTGGGAGATTGATGTACATTGCCTGGCGGATTGCTCTAAACACAGATGCTTAATTTAAGATTTCTGCAAGTGCAATTACCGACGATCTTCAGGGGTGGCTTGATATGACCTCAGAGTCATTTTTTTTATCCATCTTGCCAAATTACCTGTTGAAGATCGTTGTCAACATGGAAACGGGTGTGCTTGGTCTCCGTCACATGTTCTCTATTGATTTACTCGTATTCATATTTATATGCACAGCAGATTATAGGAGCATATAAATATGTCCGTACCTCGTATGAAGTCTGGGGACCTTTGTTTAGACCTATAGAGTGTACCATAGACCTATATACACATACCGCAATCACATAATCATGTCAATTGAAAATGAATACATATATTTGGTAAAATATGCATATGATTAGATACTATCATGATTGTCAGCCTTTGGTGATAAATCACTATGTAAACGTTGGGGATTCCGTAACATATGTCTGTCTGTATATAAGATATGTTTTTTCTTCTCGGTGCGTCTAGTTACAACTAAACACCTCCGAAAGGAATCCATTATCCCACCCTCGCCCTGTCTCCTTCTTACTTACCTGGAAATCATAAAAAAGACAAATTTTATTACTCACTCCCTGACAAGTCACGTGAGACATCAGACAGTATCATATTTATAGTTCGTCGCACTGTGACGAACAGAATCCCCACAGCTGACAAGTAATTCTGAAACTTTCCCGCCATATATAATATATGGAGACATGGTTACTTTGCCGGAATGAAATTTGTTCCAAGTTGTTTTGGTCGGAAAAATTCACATTGTTTGAAGAACTAAAAGTAACAAAGAACAGATGTAATTCAGACACACTCCCTATGTCTCCCTATAATTACATAGATAAGTCACGTGGTACGGAGGGACGTATGAATATAATCTCTTCAGTTAGCGAAGAACAAAATCCGTACTCCTGGTCATTAAAAGTAGGACATTCGCGAATAGGTATATATACTAATTGTATGTATTTAAAAAAAAACAAACTTTTATTTCATTCTGTTTACGATGAACAGATTTTCCATGAAATTTAACAAATGCATTTTCAAGTGTAGACGAGGTGAGAAACTAATTGTGTACAGGGTGATTAGATGAAGTGGTGAAGAGGCAGTTCATGTAGAGATCTCATTTAGAGACCATAGGACAGTTACTAGATCATGATAGTCATTGTTCCAACCATGGCATTGTTCTATTGTGAGCATCTCGTTGTAGAAGAAGTATATAAAAGGGATTGCTTAGATGATGATTTTTTTAGATTGTTCAGTCCATGCTTGAAGAGTTACAATGCAGGAAACAACTGCTTATACAAATGCATAAAATGGTTTTTTTTAAACCGGTGAATGTAGTATAAATATCCTATGCAACTAAAGGAGACGAAGGAGTTTAAACAGAAAATATCGAGAACGTCATTCTACCACTGATGTCCACAATGGAGAGGAGCTAAAGAACGGGCCAGACTCCCATCAATGATACAGAGACAGCAAAATACAGAACAAAAATAAATCTAATACACAGTGACCTGTGCGAAAGTGCTTATTTATCTATCATACCCATACACTATTAACTCCAATCTTATCCATTATAGTACTCACCCTGTTTAACCCTGACAAGTGTGAATCATGTGTTTGGTCCTGAAATTGTTACTTGGACTGCACTTATTGCCTAGAAGAGATTCTTTAATGGAGAAAGGACAATATTTAATTTTAAAAAGTTTGAAATCTGACCCGTTTCTCGTTGTTTCTCACAGGGAACCACGTGGACGCCTTCAAGATGCTGATTAAACGTGGGGCCCGCGTCACAGCCGCCAACAACGGCGCCACGCCGCTCATGGAGGCAGTCGACAAGGGCAAGCGCGAGATGGTCGAGTACCTGGTGCGCATGTCGAGCAGCATAGACCTTGACCTTCACCACTGTGACAAGGACGGCGCCAACGTTCTCTTCTACTGCGCGGGCGGCGGTCACGTGCAGCTTCTGCGCATGCTCCTGAAGGCCGGATGTCGGGTGCAGAATGACAAGTGTAACCGGAACCTGCTGATGCAGGCTGCACTCTCCGGCCACAGTCAGACTGTACAGTTTCTACTGCTCAACGCTGAGGTCCTCGGCTTGGACATTCACCAAAAAGACACGGCCGGACGTAACGCCATCTACTACTGGTAACTCCCCATAACCACAGCCCATATCAATCTATTTATTAATTACCCACTTTAACCCTTTAAGGATGCATGATGACTGAAGGCATCATCACACTAGAGTCGCATGATGCCTGAAGGCATCATTGTTCCAATATTTACAAAAATGTTCTAACAGGGAAATAATCAAGCAATATTCATGAAATCTTCCCAGAATGTAGATATAACATCAAGTTTAATGTTTTCATTCAAGATAAACAAAATATATATCATCATGTATTGTATTACGTGATTACAAGCTTGAATTATGAGTTTTAAGCATTATGTGCCCGTCCTCTAGCGTGAAAAACTGCCGCCAGGGCCCGTCTTTACAGGAGTAGCTCGGCCACAGTCACCCGTCCTTATAGGGTTAAACCATGTGATAACATGGGAGTTTCTTATAACATTGCTATTTGCTAATCCGAATTGTCTGTTGTCCGGGCGGGGAGTGAGGGAGTGGAGGGAAGCCGGGTATGAATTCGGCGTGCCCACGTGACCGGGGCAGCCCACATGGGCGGGCGGGGGACGGGACCATGGCGTGCCTGGTGACCAGCTCTTCCGGTCTCGCATTACCGCCACCCAACCTAGTTAGCCCTAATGACTAACACGGAAGAGTGATATATAGGGCCCGGGATTTATACAGAAAAAGATGAAGAGAAAAAAAAGACCAATTGCTGACATTTCTTATAAAAAATACAACACACATTGGTATAACTAATACGTCAAAGTAGTCAAGTCTTATCCGCTGGATATCTGAATTATTCTTTGAATAAGAAGTATTTACTAACATAGAAGACAAGCGTAGCCGTCTTGTAACAGACGATCTTCCGTATAAGCATTGGACAAATTGTACACACAAGAACAATACTGTTCGATGAGATTTATGATATCTGTGTTTCATCTCACTCTTGTTATTTTTTTCCCATATGCTTAACATTGAGAACTTGTTCTTCATGCCCCTACGAGCCTTGCAGTCCGTGCTCCATGGTCTATATCATGTGTGTTGTCCATTCTTTTAGTATATACAGGGGTGAGATAAATACAGAAATCAACTCGTTTTGGTCAAACTTATTGTCCTATAACTAGTTTGAATACTATGCGATATTCACTCGGCTGTCGCGTCGTTCATATATCACTCCGAATCAAACTCGTGGAGAACGACGACTTTGACCAAAACTTGTTGGTTTCTTCTTTACAATATGCTTCATGAATTTCCTCTGAATAATGACTGCTCTTTCCTTTTCAGCATCGAAGGGGGCCATCTTGAGCTGCTGGATTTCCTGGTGGCTTGCGGTGTGCCCTGCTGCCGTGACCACTCAGGCGTGACGAACCTGATGCAGGCCTGTCAGGCCGGTCACCACCTCATCGTCGACTTCCTGCTGGAGCGAGCCACGGCGCTCAATCTCGACCTAAACGAGCGAGACGAGAACGGCGAGAACTCGCTGTTTTACGCCGTTCGCTCCCAGCGACTGGACATCGTCAAGAACCTGCTGAACCGCGGCGCCGAGGTGTTGACCAACAAGGCGGGCATCAACGTACTGGCGCAGTGTCTGAGCGACGGGCTGCACTGCATCGCTCAGACCATCCTCACCGGCCCCGCCGACCTGGGCGCCGCCATTGCCGGGCGCGACGATAGAGGGCGCACCGTGCTGCACCACCTGGTGGCGAGCGGCGACGAATCCACGCTGAGGGAGCTGGGAAGGTGGTTCCGGCCCGACATGGACGCCGACGCCGACGGGATGACGCTGCTGATGACGTCATGCCAGCGTTCGCGCGTCTCCATCCTCAAGTACCTGGCAGACGAGCTGAAAGTGGACATTCACGCCGTGGATAAGCTCAAGCGGAGCGCGCTCTTCTACGCTATAGAGTCTTCCAACCTGACGGCTGTCAATCACATCCTGACGCGCACGCGCCGTCTGGCGGCAGACGCTGACGGCGTGACGTCACTCATGGCGGCCATTATCAGCGGCGACCTGCTCATAGCGGAAGCCATCCTCAAATCGCCGTTCGGGCGCTCCATGGTGAACAAAACCGACCGGAAGGGTCGCAATGCTGCCCACCAGGTGGGGCTACTAGGCAGGGACGCTTTCCTACCACTGCTGGTGAGTTACAGTTGTGATATGGACCTGCAGGACGCCGACGGCGCCACGCCGCTCATGCTGGCCGTGGAGGGCGGTCACGTGGTGACGGCGTCACTGTTGCTACGCAACGAAGGCACCATTGACTCGCAGGACAACAACATGCAAGGGGCGCTGCACTATTGCTTCCGGGACCACCCCACGCTGCGCTGCGTCAAGCTGCTCATCAACTACGGCATTGACCTCAATGTGGCTGACGTCAGCGGTGTGACGTCACTGATGTTGGCGTGTCAGAGGTGCTCCCGCTCTCATATCTCCATCGTGACGTATCTGTTACAGCGAGGGGCCGACCCCTTCTTGCAGGACAAAGAAGGAAAGGACGCTTTCGACTATTGCCCCTTCGATGCTGAGTATGTGAAGGGTATGATGCGGAGACGAGGAGGTAAGTTTTAATCATCATATATATATATATATATATATATATATATATATTATATATATATATATATATATATATATGCCGATGTTGAAAGTCATAAGTATAAAAAAAACTATAAAATTATTCAATACATTCCAACTTTTTGTGAACATACATCGTAAACATGATACTTTGAATAGCTTCTACCATACCGAAAGAGCCTGGAAAGTGGCTGAATGTGGTCATACCTTTCGTTAATATTTCACTATTCATTCAAATTCGGAGGTATATATAATAAAGATAACACATATTGACCTTGTTGGGAAGTCCTCTCATACCTTTATGTTAATGAAAATATTTAACTATGAGCTTGTTATCGAAAGAAACGCGGTACGAGAGGACGTCCCAACATGGCTAATACGTATCACTAAATTATTAACTTCAGTTTTGTTTAAAGAAAACGCTGATCAGTGAATATCTGTTTCTTTAAACATGCAAGATACCATATCTATAGGGGGAGGGGGGATTGGACACTGTTCAATGTTTCTGTAAACTGTATCTGTATTTGTTGAATACAATCGTAATATAGCAGTTTATGCAAATCACTAAATCAACACGATTGTTCACTCTATAAAATGTCTTCACTTTTGCAGAGTGCTCACCTAAAATATTTTGATACTTTATAATTATAAATATGATCCGTGGGAAATCATCTTAGTTATTTCTATAGCTGTGAATTCCTCCGGGATTCACCTGGGATAAATTAAAACACTTAATTGAAGAGTGTAAAAAGGAGTGCCTCTGAGAACGCCGTATAACACCCATTGAATAGCCACACATCTTCGTACCTCTCTGCGAAAAAAACATATCGAAAGAATAGATCACAATAATTAATTCAGTGTTCCACGGTTGCTATCTGAATGCAGTTGTTTGCATATATTTTGCATATAAATCATCTATTACAGTTAGATTTGCCAACTTCCATATTCTTATGACTTATTATCGGTCGTGCTGGGATGGGCATCAAAGTGATTTGCATGTAAATCGATAGACAAGTCATGCCTCTACGATCTCATACAGACACCTATTTCCATTCTGCTGCCACCACACAACAACACTCTAATTGGGGTTTTGATTCTCTTGCAAGAGATTGTTAGATTTGGGCTTCCCGAGATAACAATGCGAATCGCCCGTTGGAATAGCTTTGCGATCACTAAAAGCCGAGCATAAATTGACTCATTTCCATTCCTTTACAAACAATAGCCGTGTGAGCTGCATTTATCAGAGTTTATAATCAACTCATTTGTCTTTCTATAACGACTTGAACATGTCCTATCAGAGATATTATTTGATCTAGATAATAAGACTTCCTACGAGGGTCTTGCTGATAGCTCGCCAAGGTTTAAGATGACAGTTCTGAAGAAGTATGGAAATATGAGTTCCTCTATAAGTGGCATGTTGGGCAGTATTCAATGCGGCATTGATTGGAATCGGAGAAGCGTAACGTTCATTCAGATGCAGGGATTGCAATGAACCACTTGTAAGATAATATCAACAAAATTTGAACATTTCGGTGTCATTCAAGTTACTGCAAAGTTTCCCTGAGATTGGCAACCAACTCCTGTCTACACTTAGCCACGACGTAGAGGTTGGTCGGGATAAACCCCACACGACATCACTCTGTGTGCGCCTCAAACCAAGGAGTTTTATTTTAAGTAGTCTCAAAAAGCAGAAACACTAAATAGGAAAGATTCATAGCTTAACAAATTGATGATGAAACTTAGCTTTATATTCATTGTGTTAAATAGTATTCATGAAATGGAAATAAGTTAATCGAAAATTGTCTTCGAAATTATGAAATACTACACTCTTCAAGCAGTACAAAAGGTCTGGCAGGAGAGAAACAAACAGTTTCCCCTGCTGCATGGGTAAAGGTGGCCGCGGGTTTAACCTGACCAGAGCTAACGTAGTGTAGCTCTGGCGGCCAGTGTAGGCACTGCCTTTACTTGCCGCCAGAGCTACACTATGTTAGCTCTGGTTGGGATAAATTCAAAGCCATCTTTACCCACTAGTTTTAAGTGTCTGTGACCCCCCCTGCAGGACTTTTGTGCGACCTGGACCTATGCTTGAAGAGTGAAACATTTATTACTCATGAAGCCATTTTTACATATTCTTATTTTCTCTTATGTGTATTTTAATTTCAAAAATATATAATAAAATAACCATAAATATAGACTTTGTTGTCAATTTGACGAGCTGTGAATATTTCTTGATACATATTTCTTCTCTCAGAACCCACGTTTACAAAAAAAACTTCGTTTGAGAGTGAGAATTCGTGGAAACTGTGTTTAACCATACAAACCTTTCAGTTGGAACACAGTGTAAACAGAGTTGGTGGCCAATCAATGTACTGCGTTTGTAGTACCTCATAACGTCTGTAGATGGCGCTCCAAGCGGCAGCAGACGACTTTCGAGAGCAACTCAAAGCGAGTTGTCAACACAAGCAAATGACGTGCCAGGCTAGCGTTACACTGCTTCTCCTCCGTGCTAATAGGTGGCGCGTAGTGGATGAACCATGGGGCCGGCTACAAAGGCCGAACCCATTACAACGTGAGAGCCGGAAGTGGTGAATTTAAAGGGCTTGTCAGGAAGGCACGGAGCGATCCAAGACCTTTTTACGCTCCTTTTAATGAAGTTTCATTCAGGGATTTTGGGGCAATTTGCCCGTCACATTCTTTTGGCTGTTGTTGGTGTTTTTACTTCTTCAGCAATGAAATAGGACTCAAAATCGTTCTCGTCAGTTGTGGCTGTAAAAGATTCAGCCTTCTGGAATATTCATTGATATTGGATCCAAATCGGAAATTCGAAAGGTTCATTAGCTGTAAAAATTCCCAAAACTTGATTTTCTTTTTTAATTTAACAGTTTCCGTAATGAGTCTGAAAGACCATAGAAATGTGAAGAGTGGAGTTCTTTGGACCTTTAGAATCCTTACCATAAGTGTTTTCTCACCCACAATTAAAAGTAATGGAATTCGCCTAAATTGTCATCCTAATGTGTTCGTTACAGATATCCCAGAGCACGAGAGGGCAGCACTGGAGTCGTACAAAACCAGACTGATGGCGGATTTGGAGTTGAATAGTGTCCTGCGGGGGCTTTTAAAGGAGCGAATCTTTACAAAAACGTTGAACTTTGAAGTTATGAAACGCCAAAGCCCTGAAAGGATTCCCAAGTTAATAAGCCTTCTGAGCATGCGCGGGGAGCGTGCGTTCAGGGCCTTCTGTCGCGTTCTAAAAAAAGATGGCGAGCATGAACTTGCGTATGGCCTTCTCAAGGCTGCCTACAGACGACAGGAGGAGATACTGGTGTGATAATTACACAGATGAGGGCGCCACAGGACAAATACAGACGGGAGACGCAATATCGAGGCTGATATTTCATCCATGAAGATCATAAGGAATACTGCGAATCATGTTGCATAATCAGAAATGTTCCTCTTTGCGTACAAAACAAATGAATGTATAAAAGCTATGTATATATTGTATTGATAGTTGTATTCTTGGACGGGTAAAATTCGGACTTGCGCATTCCGGGTAAATAATCATACTGCACTGTATCAGTCACAGCACGGGAATCAAGCGACTAACTAGTATATTCTGAACCAAATAAATTCACTAATATTTGTGTGCAATTGTCGAAATAAGTAGCATAAGATTTAATCCACGGGGTATCTTTCAGACCGTATTTGGCATTACGAATATTCAGTGTAAGCTACGTTAAGGAAATAATATTGTCTTTCCTGACTCTGAATGTGATCTTAGGATGCTAGCACTTGAACAACAGTCTGAGGCTCGGAGGCTACTGTCGACGACTAACGCAATCACTGAGATGCAAAATGACTCAGAGAAATAAATCATAACGCAAGATAATCAATGAGCCTTACACGATTTATAACGTGGATATGTTATCGATATCCTGGTGTCTTACGAACCAAATGAGATCTATTTTCAATTTTAGGAAGAGAACGACATTTTAATGAGGCTGTACATTTTACTGTATATTGTAAAACATACACAAATATACACACCCCCATGGGTGGAGAGACTTGTTCCGCTCTACGTTAAAGAAGACGTATATTGTTAAAACTGTTGTTTGTATTCAAGTGGGTGATAAGCTGTTTGTGTATCCTGTTAACTTTCCATATTTATTCATTATATTCTATTACTACGGTCGAGCCTGAAACTACCCCCTACATCCATGATAATGGAGAGTCTTCCTATTATAGTGAGCCCACGGACTTATGTATGTACTATTCATTTTAAGGATCCAATTTGTCACTATTGTTCTATTTAGTTTTCCTCCTATAATTATACTAGAATACACCATTGAAATATTGGTCTTCATCACCATCAACTAGACTATCAACTTTTATAATATAAGATCCTTATGCTACAAGGAGGAAAGCCAGAAACTAAGACTAAAACCAGAAGAGAGATCCAAGTTGTATTTGTTTAAATACATGAAATAACTGCCAATACCCAAATAAAATTCTACAAGAGGCAGAAAATGAATAGTTCTGGTTCCAAAGGTTCCTCGGGCCGGTTGTTCGTTATTCTTCACCCATCACCAGAGCTCCTCTAGAACCATAGTTTCCATTCAGGTGTCGACCACTGTTATGATGTGTCAAGTTCCTAGGTCTATGGAGTAGGCTGCATAGTCCAGTGTTGTAGGTGATATCCTGTTGCTTTGCCTGCAAATTGCTGGTTTATTCTATTTCAAATGCTATGTTTCTCTCGATATAATTCCATGACTGTAAATCGATCGATCTGCATGCAGTATAAACTATAGGTTAAATCATTATTGAGTGTATCTCAGTTATCGGATTTTGATAATCATGTGATGCTACAATATGGTAGAGTGAAAGACGTAAGGGAACTACTCTGTTAGATGACCAACTGAGATCAAATGACTGGTTCTCTAAAATCATATTAATACGGGAAAAATACCAAAGAAATTCATTGTAACAAGAAGGAAATTATCAAAGGTAAAAGTTGCAGGCTCATTAAGGTAAATCCATCATTGAATATCTTGGGAAATTTGAAGATTTGCAACCTTACGGGGAGTAAGTGAGAACACACATATCTTAATCTAGATCATTAAGCAATTTCTGAAGCCATGGCATGCCTTGTGGTTTGAGGATACTGTAACTTTCGGATCGTTAAATTTCTCTTCCTTGACGACCTCTTACTTTAGCAATTCCATTGGTACACGTCACCTTCAAACTCACTATATTTCCTTAGAGAAGCAATATGAAATAGCAATGCTGGAGATACTTTCAAAAGGATTTTCGACAGTACTTTACAAGATTATCTCTTTGCAGGACATATCTTCACATCTAGCCTTACACTATCTGCCTCTTACAAGTCGGTTAATACAGTCGTTTATTGTACAAAGAAATACTTACCATGTAGATGATAAAAAAGGCTTAATAAATATACATGGAATAAAACGTCTTTGAATTTGAATTTCAATTACAATCATTATAGATGACATTACAATTTGTATAATTGACCATGATTCGGGAAGCACTGTCCCCTAGGAACTGGAAATTTGTATTGGTAAACAATATTTGTGATATTGGCACTTAGCAAACACGATTCAGGCAATATTTATTTGTCTTGTATCTTTTGTAAAAGAGACTGGGCTGTCTTAACGTCAAAGTTGATTTTTTTGTATTTCAACTTGGAAGAAGATAAGCATATGATAGCTAGGCCTGCCAATGTATTATTGTGTATCCAGTTTTGATGTACTATGTTATCTAAGCTATATCTAAAACATTATTGAGGTGATATGAATGTATAACATACGAAATTGGAGCTGGAATACCATAGAATACAATGCAATCACTGTTATTTCTATGGAAATAATGTACACGGGTATCATAAAAGTATTACGCTCATACACTCAGTGATCCAATGCCAACACTGGCCAGTGGAAAAGGGTCTATTAGGTAACGTATGCATAGCCCTTAAGGCCAATGCCCATCTACTGATTTCGGAACATTTATGTACGTTTGTCGGCGATAAACGGAGGGTAATTTGTCTCAGCCAAGCCATCCTAATGGAGTCGGTAGATGTAGGACAGCTAAGCAAGACTACCCACCGATTAGTTGATAGGTGTAGACTGATTTCTTTAGGACTAATACCCACCAGCCCCTCTCCTCGAGGGCTGCGGGTCGAGCGAGGGGGTAACGTAATTTGCCTGCGACAACGTGACCGACTCCTATACGATTTGGGAACTAATCGTTCAACCCTAAATCGGTAGATGGGCATCCGGCTTTAGTTCCAATTCACCGTGGCTGATTTTGTGTAGGATTCATTTCAGATCCTATGCTGCATCAGGTTGATTCTCATCATCAGGTTTAAAAGAAATATCATCATTTCCCGTCATGTGTAATATCTTGGCCGTGTTTTTTGCTAAGATATGCATGATTTTCTTCTCCGTGTTTTCGTCTGTCCCGCCATCGCCAGTGCCAGGTGGTACTCCGGCATTCTGTGTTAGATTCGTGTTATTGAACACTCCTCCAAGCACTACATCCAAGCTTTCCCCAAATACTACATCGTCCATGTCTAACTTGAACAACACCCCAGTTACACTCTGTATGAGAGTCTCAGCAAAATTCACCATCGTATCGTCCTTGTATAAAATGCTGGTACGGTTGTCACAGAGACCAGGCTCATTGTACAAGTCATCCAGTGGGCACGATTCATAACGTTGATTCATAGCAATATCTGTGCTTACATCAATGAGCCAGCCAGGGGTGTCATATTTAGGAACCAGACTCGCGCAGGTTTCTTTCTGAAGCACGGCACATGCGAGTGGACTTATAATACTACGACCCGACACCCCAAAATCATCCGGAGCCACTCTATAGGTGTGTGTCCGAGTCACCAAGAAATCCGGACCGCCAGGAGAAGGCAGATTCAAATAGTAATTGGCATTTCTAAACATGTAACCAGTAGCTGGATGCTTGGAGGCATGGCTCTTTCCAATATCCGAAATCATCTCGAAGTAATCATAAGCTGTTCTAGGGATTATAACCTCGCTGAGGTCCATTGTCATCATTGCACGGTACCTGTAGAGGTTTCTGTACATGCAGTCATTGATGAGAACTGCATCCATTAATAGCTGAGTGAAGGACCCTTCATCATCCACAAAATCCGGTGCTGGGAACATAACCAAATCCTTGCTGTCGATGTATACATTAACAGCCTGCATAGCTGCCTCAGGTATTGAGCTGTTGTACATGGTAATCTCAGTAACACCAAGCATTTTGAGAATCTCAATCCACTCAATGAACTGTTGGGGAGAGAGCTCTCCATATTGGCGATTGATGCATACTCCTATTTCCATGGTGGAATTCAATCTCTCAGGAATCTGGACTTGGAGATAGGTGGACGGTTGAAGATCAAGCTCTCTGACTATAGATATGAACTTCGGTATTTGGATTTTCTCCGGGATACCACAGGAGAAGACCTCTCCCTGAAACTGTTTGCCACTCTGAGTATACCATGGACCTGCTTTCTGGCGAAGAGCTGGAACAGCAATGGGTTGGGCCACACCTGAGGTTAGCCACAGGAGACAGTACAGAGTCTGTTGAGCCCTGGGTAGGATACCCATAACCCTGACAGTTCTATGCTCAATTGTCTTACGGTCGTCGTAGTATGCAGAGTATAAGTAAATCTCCTTGTTCACAAAATCCTCCTTTACTACCTGCCAAACACCATTTACAATGGCGGGCTTTTTAGGTTTGATAAACTTGGTGCCATTTGTCAAAACCCTTACTGGAGTGGCAATTGAATGTTTTACAATGTAGCTCCTCCTGTCAACTACCTTTGACGTTTTTGGCAAATATAGAATTACGACGGTAGTTGTACACAGAAACAATACAAGGGTCACTGCCGATGACAAAGGTCCTCTCGTCATATTTAAGAATAGCTTCATTCTCAATCTGCGGAGGCTGCAAAACACAAAGAATTGAGGTAAGATTACAAAACCAAACTCCAAGATCTTATAATGATATTCTGGAAATTTGAATCATGGCGATACACTTAATCTTGATTCAATGCTAGAACGGCGGTTAAAATATTCAGTATAGTGAAATCATGGACAGCAGTAAAACAAATTACAAACATGGTTAATAGGAATACGATTTTAATGATAGAAATTCAATTGTCGCTAAAGCCTTATAATATGAAATTCACCCTAAGAAAGGGCGAATCGCATGACAGACATTGTGAGAAAAGTATATCAAAGGAGAACAGCAAGAATAACAAATGAAACATTGATAAGAAAGGTCAGAACATTTTTAGACATTGTTTAAGGCTCTTTCAGCATAGTATAAACAAAACATATTTTCATGAAACACGATAAAACCAACAGATTCAATCTGTATATATATACCACTAATTATAAAGTCTTCTAGAACAACGCCATGCTGGTAGGGACAAGCATAACATGGTGAGACTGCTTTCTAGAGACTTCAAATGGGAATAGTTTGTCATCTTAACCTCGAAATGTATGAAAATATCTTATTGATATAATTATTCATGCAATTGATAACATAATAAGCTGCTATAGATAAATAGAGAGTAGCAGTCAGACTTGTAATATAACACTCTCATTGGTTTGTATTATGATACTATCAGTCATATATAGGCCGCTTCTGAGACATCTGCCGTTCAACTGCGACCGCAATGAACTGCTTACACACCACTCGTGTGGCGCCATCCTCCCTGATTCAGAGGAACTACACAATCTGTATCACGCCTACACACTACACTGGCCATCAGAGATACACTACGTAAGGTCTGGTGGGGTTAAACCCCTGGGTACCTTGAACCACACTACACCGTCCACCAGAGCTACATTAAGTAAGTTCTGATGGAGTTGAATCCGTGGACACCTTGACACATTACCTGTAAGTGTTTTTCACTCTCCCTGCAGATCTTTCGTATGACCTGGACCTATGTTTGGAGAGTGTACCATTTCCTACTCTTGAAGCCAGTTTTCCTTTGGTGTATATTTTGAATAAAATAACCATTAAGGTAGACTTTATTACCAATTTTGTTACTTATAATTGTGTCTTAGGAAGTATATATATATTTCAGTTCTCAGAACCCACATAATACATAATAACTGAGTCTGAGAGTGGGAATTCATGGAAAAGACCTTGACTGAACCACACCAACCTATTTCATAGTCGAGGCAGAGTGGAGACAGAGGTGGCGCCAACCGCCAATAAAACCTACACACATTCACTGAAATACAGAATTATCGGCACTTACCCAGCAGTATCTAAATTAATTTCCTCTCAATCTATTCACAACCAAGTAACTATAGCAACATGTCAATTTAAATACTCAAAATACGGACATTCAATATTAAAACTTGTAACGGATACACTTGCGGAAGGCTATTTATATGCCGAAACGTAATGTCGCAAAACTGTGTTTCAACTTAAAGACACATGCGGGTAGGTATCACACCGTCCCTGTGTTTAATAAATTTAACACGGGTGCTGCTATCTGGTTTCATGAAAATATAGCAGTTTCCCATTGACACCAATAGATAAGCACTAACCTTCTTCAGATGGCCTTCCCATAGAAACTTGCATGGTGACATAGTATTTCTTTAGCATTTCTCATTTGTACATGTTCCCAACTATCATAATCCTGAGTTATTTGAAGATAGCAATAGAACATCAGTGTCATTTCTACATAGACATAAATAGTTATGCACTTACATCTTCAGATGGCCTTCCCATAGAAGTTAGCACGATGACAGGCCATTGTTTTTGCATTTTCTATTTGCTGATATATGGAACATATATTATCCTGAGTTATTTGCAAAAATCAATAGAATTTAGAAATCACTGCTCTACCAGCCCAGTGTACACTGTGCGACTCTAGGTACATAGGCCTCAGGTTGGCGAACCTTCAGGATCGAAAAGCGGCAAAACGCACAATGTAGACTGCAGGTTTCCCGCGAGTTTGAGACTGGGCGTACCCGGTATCCTGAATAGTAAGCGTTTTTAAATATCAAACATGTCTGATATTCGGTACACCCCGACTGAGATGTACCTATGCACCTTAAAACGCAAGCACTCCAGTTCCAAGCAGGGGTAGTTCAATCACGAAATCGATTATACCTTGTGATCTGAGGTACATGCTGAGTTTTGAGACTCGAGGTACAGGATCGCAAGCCCCCTAGTCGCACAGTGTGGACTGGAGCTTCTTAAGCCTCCCTCTTTAAAAAGCAATCATAAATGGGAAAACGAATGCTATAAATTCACAAGATGATTCTGATTGAAATATGGAAGACAAGTCACAACGTCCTTCATACACGAATGTAACATCAGGCATACAACTGTGAAACGGCAAAGTGACCCCTTGACGCTGCTTTCAATACAAAACTCCAGGTGACGCCACCGTCAGAACATCGACGTGATACAAAGACGAAGCAACAGAGCGGTCCAAACACCTCAAATGTTCTACCATCCGTCCATACAAAGTACCATTCTCTGAGGTCTCTTACTGTAACTTTTCTTGTTCACGATTTGAAAGTAAAGGTGGACCTTTAACGCGAAATCGGTCACAAATAAGACCGTAAAACTATTTCCTGTTTGATTCTTATTCTTAATGGATAGGTAATTGACAATGCTTTGCAGCTGCGGGACTGTAACATAAAATATATTCAGCAAAATTCAATACTATTGCTTGTCATAATAGGCCTAGTGTTCACATCTCTTCTTGCCAATAATCATCCCATTATTCCAGTTGTGAAAATCACCCAACATAGAAACTTCATTACTTTCTTGACCTTTCGAAACGATAAATAGCTATCGACTGTTGTTAAATTTTCTGTGTGTGCGACCCTTTCACACATTTCTATTGCAAACGTTTTCAGGCTTCATTCTAAACATGACACCCGATTTCTGGATATCAAATTCTGCTGACTACAGTTTCTACCTTTTTTTTAGCACACTGGGTTGCCATGGAGTACTAATTATGACCTTGGGGCGTAGTGGATTATAACAATTTATTTAAGAAACATTTTCATATCATAGTTTCAAATTCTAATGGCATTATATTGTAGGCATGGTGGATTGGAAGCCCTACGCAGTAGGGGATGATTGTCCTAAGGTGGTGATGGGTTGGTTCGAATTCCTGCCAATTTCCACTTTTCCTCAATTATCATAGCCATCTCATATGACCACTTTCTATATACTACTCACCCTCAGGCAGGAATTAGGCCCAGCGTCCACCTACTACGATAGAATCTTAGATCTCCCGATATGGCACCGATACAAAATGTCAAAATCGGTGCCGTATCGGGAAGATGCAAAATCGTAGACATATGTCTAGACATGCCAATCCACCACGCATTGTATGGGGTGTTTTATTGGTGTCTAATCACAGAAAGGTGGTCAACTGCCCCGATATTAGGTGACCTTCCGACGCGATTTTGATTTTGCATCGGGAGGTGCATTGTAGGCCATATCAGTGCCATATCATAGTAGGTGGACGCCGGGATCAATCAAATGAAATCGCACCAAAGTCCAAGCGATGGGAAAATTGCCCCTGTTCACCTGTTCACCTGAAGAATACATACACCAAAGATACAGACCGGCTAGCGGCAGGAAAGACCTTGTATGGTGGAGTCTCCCCTCAAAGACCAATATAAGGGCCGGCGTCAACTGACCAGCGATATGCCCTATGAGGTACCTCCCAAAAGAAAGTCAAAACCTCGTCCTAAGGTGACCTCTCATCGGGGCTGTTGACCACATCTTTGTGATTAGCCCTTTCCCTGCAGCACCCAGTTCCCCAACTTAGCATTACACAGCAGGCATTGTCTGCATATACGACCCTGCTACAGCAGGCACCTTTTATGGAAAATAGCAATGTCACATGATGTGTCATGTGATTTGAGTAATTTATCTTGGTAGCTGTTGATATTTTTTATACCAAATCAAAAGTCACTATAACAATTATTTCTTTATTTATTGAATTTTGTATATAAATATTGGAGGCATCATGCTGCGGTAGCCAGGGGAATGCCAGTAGGCATCATGCTGCAGTTAAAGGGTTAGGCTCTGATTATACAGTGGGGTCTACGATTTCCTCCCGAGAAAAACCCCATAACGTAAGGTCTATACGACATTTCAAGATGCTGAAATGGCGGTGGGTAATCGTAAGTATCGCAGGGTATCATGTCGGGAAATTTGCTCTCACGTGTTAGATACTGTTTAGAAAAAGATAAGATTTTGGGAAAAGATAGAACATATATGTCGATATATTTCAATATATAAATATATATTAAGGCTGTCGCAAGTCTACTGTGTAGCTCTCCGCAGCATATCTTTTCGTGACGTATCTAGGTGTGTATCTATCTCGTCACGTTTCTAGGTTAGTCGCTTGACTACCGCTTGACTACTGCATCTTTGGTCATCGCGTTACGTCACGTTCTTCTGTGTTTACCGTTATTCTGCTAGCTCCTGTGATACTAGAAGCACGTATTTTTAAACTCTGGATGAGTGGTCCGAGTTCTTTTGGTTATACGATAAATTTAACCACGATGGGAAGGAAGAGACAAGTTGCTCCTGCCACGACGGTAGATGAATTTGATAGTGCTAATTATCGGAGAATTTTAGCGGAATCTGAGGCTACGACCGGAGAGACTGACGGGGAGACTGAGGGAGACCGTTCTTCATCGAGACCCAGCCTTCCGTTGATGTCGAAAATGGAGGGAAGGATGGATAGACTAGAGGCGTCACTCTTCACAGTAATAGGTTTGCTGGAAGAAAAGAACGAGAAGAATTCGCTCCAAAAAGATGATCAAGATATCGCTTCTGCAAAGAAAAACGCCAGCTTACAAGATGATGGGTCAGCAAATCCGCCTACAGGAAAGCCTACCGAGACGTGTAAGCCAGTGGACAGCCAGTGGACAAAAGAGGGTAAATATTTGTCGAAACATTTCCTGGGGGAGAATGAAAAACTGTTGACAATTGAAAAATTGAATGTGATAAATTTGAAAATGCTCAAAAATTTGTTAACAAATGGTGAAAAAGCGATAGATTTTGTTGATCACTCGATATTGTTATCAGAAAAGGCCGAGTCTAAATTTTTCACAAATGAAGCACTATTGAAATACGATAATTCGGTAAAAGAAAGGGCAGAAAAAGATGGTATCCATGCATTTAAAGGTATCGATCCATCCGATATCGTAAGATATTTGTCATATGAAGGAACGGTGGGTGCTGCTATGGCCAAAAACAAAAGTAATAAGAAAAATGATCAGATCGGTATTTGCAAAATATTTAATACCACCAAAAACGGTTGCAAGTTTAACCCTTGCAAATACAAACATACTTGCTATGATTGCAACTCAAAGTCACACGGGCAGTCTGAGTGTGAATCAACCAAAAAGTATAATAAGTGAAGGTGGGGTGCGGATATCGCAAGTCGAGTAGATAACCGGAACGAGTTTTGTGACAAAGTATCGTTTGTGGAATTTGATGATTCTAAAAATAACTCGTTCTCCGATATATTTGCTTTTGAATCTGTAGCACCATCTGTTGATACGTTTGCGATTCATGATGAATCGCCGGTTGATAATCCTAATATCGTTTTTACGGGAGTTGATTCGAAATGCGATTTAGGTATTTGTTGTTGTACCCACAGGGTTGGGAAAAATTTATCACAAGTAAAGCCATGTCGTTTAAAATGATATTTATTCGGCAAAAGTTGTACTTCAAACTTAACTAAATCAGAAAAAGATTTTCTGTGGGACGGTTTTAACAAAGGTTTTAAAATCGTAAATGAAAATTGTGATACATCTTACGATTGCGATAATTATAACTCTATTCTTGATGAAAAGTTCAAAAATGAAATGTCTGAAATCGTTAGAAACGAACTAAAAGAGGAAAAAATTGGTATCGCAGAAGAAAAACCCGATTGTATTCATGCATTAGGGGCGGTTTTAAAATCGAACGGCAAGTTAAGACCGATTACCGATTGTTCCATGCCAGAAAAATTGAGCATAAACAATCATATGGATTCAACCTTTTCAGAAATTCGGTATAATAGCGTTTACAGTGCAGCAGATCGTTTAAATCGGGGCGATTTTATATCGATTGTGGATTTAAAATCGGCCTATAGGTCAATAAATGTTTTTTCAGACCATACACGCTACCAAGGTTTTAGATGGGATATCGGTTCTGGAGAGACGATATTTAACGATAATCGTTTGTGCTTCGGAACATATATATATATACCCGTATGCCCTGCAAGTTTAGTAATTTCTTTATTAGGTTTAAGTGTATCAAATCAATATAGTTTGACTTGAACAGAGCTTTTAGTGCCTGAAAAAAGGTCCTGTTCTATGTGTCCTGAGACAAATGAAGATAGCACCGCGAGATTATTTAACCCTGTAGCACTGCACGTAATCAAATGATGAAAACAAACCACCTGTGAGTGGCACAGTAGTAAAAGAAAGAGGATAAAAAAGGGGACGTGGTAGACCGCAACAATTCTATGTAGCGAACGAATCCGAAAAAAAAAGAATAATAAAAAAAGATGCCTGAGCTATAGAAATATCATGGGGAAAAATCATGACCATGGCAACCTTTTTTTTACAGGAAAATCCTTTACTACGCATGATGAAATGGAATGTTTGTCTAAGATATAGACCCTCCCGATAAGTTTCTGATATTTACTTTTTGTATCGGAGCCATATCGGTAAGTTTAAATTTCTATTATAGCAGGTGGACACCGGGCCTAAAGTAAAAATTAGTTATTCACCTTAAACAATATTTCTCTGTATGTTTGTTAGGCTATCAGTGTCAGTAAGGGTACCTCTGGAGGTCTTCTACATGAGGACAATATACAGAGCTCAGAGACAATGTTGGTCAGGATTAGGATTATTCACTAAATATTTTGGAAGGACACTAAAGGATCCGTCTTAATTTGGATACTTGCTATCCTTGTTTGAACAACGAAAACTATATATCATGTTGCAGAGGAATAATTACGCAATTACGGAATGCCAATAAATACATTTATTAAAACAAATAAATTATTTGACGAGTAGAAGCGTTTGAAGAAGCCGGTTCCGTGGTCACGTTACCTGAGAGTTAAGGTCTCACAAAAATGTATGACTATATTGTAGAATATCAAAGTAGAACATTGTTACAGTGGATTATTATTTTGTTATAATATCATAATATGATAAATGACTCTTTTCGCATTCCGTTCCTAATCATTATTGATTTTTAATTAAATTTGTTACACATACAGTCTCCCATATAGTTCTTGGTGCAAATGCTAATGCATGCAATTAGAAATTATGAAACTGAAGTGGACAAGTAATGTCCTTGTCTTCCAATATGTGGAAGGTTATATAAACGTAGTCAGTGATTAAGACACATGAAGATGACAAGGACTCTGATGACCTTTTGTGGGGTCTGGTTTTGAAGGTTACAAGTTTGATTATCAATGTTGCTATATTTTCAAACAAGAAATGGGAGTTTTTCATAAAAGGTGATTCCTGCAGCTGTGATGACTATAAAAATGGATTTAGCAGCAATAGGTGCTCCTGGATCTGCCCTCGAATTATGGCAAGCGATTTATCATTATAAGAATAAGGTGTAAGACTCATTGGAAATCTAAGGTAGAAGAAGTAATGACAGGACAACAACAAAAAGTCAACGAAAGGTGTTTACTGTCAATTTGAAAGTGTCAAAGATAAGCTAAGCATCATCTGAAACCAACAAAAATGGACACCAAGATCAGGTAAGATCATGTTAAGAGATTTATTGTTAGAGAAATAGGCTGGAGGCCCAGTGGTGGCGGATTAGTATTGAAAGGAACCCCCTATACTACAACAGATGGGAATCAAGGCCTGGAAAATATGAATTTGAAACTTACAATTTCCTATAGTTTGACCCTAAAACCAAGAATACAACACGAACCAACAGAAATTCAGCAAGCAAATCCCACAGAAAGCTGTTTTTATGAGATTCCTCACTGTATTATTTGTTGTGTATCACTCGTGTGCACCAACACAAGATGTAAGACACGATCACTATCACTGAGAACGAGAGTACGTGAGAACGATATTTCGTCACATTCTTGAGCATCCAATCACTCAGCTTAATATTGCATTCGAGTGTCCTGTATGGCAGCCCGTATCGGGTGAGGGCAGGAGGAAAGAGATAATATTCAGCCAACTCTGGGGCGAGCTTTCTGATACTACTCTATTCTTTGGTGCCTGGTCTGATGCTGACTGCCACACAGAACATGGGTTTGCACTAGGACTTATCATGCCTTCTCAAAAGGTTTAATCCCTTATTTCCCTCTCCAAACTACATTACCCAGCGTTTACATAAGACGACTAAATACGTGGTGAACGAGATCATCAAGCAAGCAGTCATCTGATGGTGGCAATGTCCACTGCAAACGTCATCAACCCTAGAATGTACTCCAGTGTTTACACTGACAACTAAGTTTTCACAGAATCGCCGACTGTCTTGGTGGCTTATTCAGCTGGCCCGAAATAGTCGTGGACATTAGAGCATGTCACAATGGGTGGTGCCAAATTGAATAATCTGACAGAATCAGATAATCTGTAGTCGCCATACGCTTGGCGTTTACATTAGACAATTTGGATCATTTTCCTGTTGTCAGGAAAGTCATCAGGTGTAGCGAAATACCAGATTCACCGGCCAGAATCATCTAGTGTAAACGTCGGGTAACACAAGGAGATAGTACCAATTATCACCAGTTACGTTGGAGCTAAGATATGGGATTCGATGCCACCCAATATCCAAAAAACCAATGATACTTCATACTATAACACTCGCCTGTTAAAGAATACTAATGTATGGCAATAGAGTGGCAAAATTTACCTAATTTCACCTACCAATATGAACCCTTGGCCGGGTAAAATGCTTTGTACATAGTACATGTTTCTCCTCTATCTGTGAATGCTATCTCAAGGTAATGTCCTGTAATGTAACGCTTTTCTCTACTATAATTCTTTGTGTCACTGTCTGTAGCAGTGTTATGTACTCTATGTTGTTACTTATATTGTACATGATCGTCGAATACATTATTTCAAACAAAAAAAAAAAAAAAATTAAAAAAAATATTTAAAAAAATATATATACTGACGACATGTAAAAGCGCCCAATGGGTGAATGTTGCCATGTTTACTTGAATAAAAAAATAAGAAAATAGAAAAAATCCCAAGATGTATGATGCACAAACTACCCAGGTGGAGATAATGGCCCAATGCATATCGGTCATCGCTGCATGTTTAAGAGCTGACGTATCTGTTACTGCAAACAGAGGGAATTGGACTCTTTGAGCCTTTTACCGTTTGAGCCTCCTGTCAGCGCGAAAACGGGGACGCTTTGAGCCTACCCCATGGACGCCTTGAGCCTACCCCATTTTAGTTCCGACTGGCGGGTTAGGGTCAGAAAAGGGTTGGGTAAGGGTTAGGGCATTTATTATAATTAGGTTATATGACTATAATTCAGTTCACTTTTCAAAGTTTTTACATCTAGTGGCTCAAGGCCACCAAAACGGGGTAGGCTCAAGGCGTCCACAGGGTAGGACCAACGCGTCCACAGAAAGGCTCAAGGCGTCCAGGGCTCAAATCGTCCCGGGCTCAAGGCGTCCATGAACCCAAACAGACCCGAAAACAAGTATTTTTTTTTTTTTTTATGAGATTTCTTTATTGACTGAGGTAGTTTACAACTTCAAGAGAATTTGACAATACTTGAACATGGAGTCAATAAAGCGGCCACGGTATCAGCTGCTATCATGGCAACTGGTTTTCATTACCAGGCCTACCGTAAAAAATAGCAATGGATGGAACTCTGTTAAATAGTGTTAAGATTTCCAAGGTCTAAGGAATATACATCATTTCTCACCTGTAGTACAACATAGTAATAAGAAGAAGACCTTGACACACAGAATCAGATCAAGTAAATAAAATGGCGCTAGACAAGTTGAGGTATGGTTTCCAATAACAATTTTTTAGTAATACTTTTAAAGTATTTTTAGGTTGGAATGTTGCGAGCTAGTGACGGAAGTTCATTCCAGGTACAGCCACCATGGAACTCTATCGACTTCATGTAGGCTAGACAATATGTATATGTACAGTATATACAGTATATGTAGCTGGAACTGCTGCATCAAAGTCTCGTTTCACAGAATCACAAATGCGATTAGAATCTATTTTTGGCGCAGCAATATAAGACTATGGGGAAATGTTAAGTCAAAGAGTAATTGGATTATTATACCGAACTTTAATATCAGAAGGTTTAGACCTAGATGAGAATAAAATTGTCACTTTTCTGAGTATGACTTCGTGAGCTTGTCAGAAACCTGGCTAGGACAAGTGTTTCAAGTTAATTGCTAATCATACTAATAGCAAAACTTTTAATTTACTGACCTTTTAAAGTGTATCGAATTACTTGCTAAACATACACTATTGTCTTGCTATACTTCCTAAAGAGCCGCACGCGCTTATAGTTAGTAATACTAATCAGAAATATATACGACACGTGATACCAAGTAATGGAGAATTCTTCCAAACTCTATAGTATCCTCATGAACTTCAATTATGATTCAAGGCTTTCCTGGAACAACTACATATTATTTAGGGAAGATAGACAACATCGAATAGGTGGGGCATAAAGGAGCCTTTTGTAAGGATGATCTTTAGAGTTCTAAGAAAAACTCCAAAGGATTTCGAGGAAAATACGTGATCTCTGTAGTGTTAAAAAAGGAAGAGTTGAATGTAAACTAATTGATGAAGACAGTGAGGACGGTATTGACAGGGAAAAACCAGCTGACTGCTTTCATGATTACTTCGTTAGTACAGGTGAATAGATTTGTGATCAATGCGACAAGAACTCTTTTGAAAGATCAATGAAACAGATAGCTGACCTGCCAAGTAGCTTAGAAGGTATGCCACTATAAATTGATGACAGGTGCGGTGAGAAAGCTGATAAAAGAACTATCAGTTCATAAACCTAGTACCATGGTTAAGCAACCAAAGTACGCTTATAAAACGTGTTTATTAGGGGGGGCGTCCACCAACCACGACAAGAGCAGACAAGAGCAGACAAGAAAGTTCCAATCGGTGCCTTGTCGCAGCATTGTCGTGAGGAGGGGAGTTGTTGTGAGCCCTTGTCGCAGCCTGTCGGAAGTGCACGCTCCACCTAAATATTCTATCGTAGACCTCTGCGATAACCTCCCGACACGCCACGACACGCCACGACACGGCTCCAAAATTGAACATGTTCGATTTTGTCGTAACCTTGCCGGAAAGCCCCCGACAGCCCCCTGACAAGCTTCATGTCGCAGCCTGTCGTGGCCTTGTCGTAGCCTCTTGTCGGGAACTGTGTTCCACCAACCACGACAAGGCTACGACAAGGCTTCCAATCGTAGAGCTGTCGTGGACCTTGTCAGAAAGCCATTGTCGTAGCCTTGTCGTGGTTGGTGGACGCCCCCCCCCCCCCTTACTAATGGCACATCTAAGTGTGGGGTTCTCCTGAGGTCTGTCCTTGGACCATTTCTTTTCCTGGTGTATGCAAGTGACATGTATGTGAACATACCAAATTGTAGAGCCATCCACTTTGCAGATGATTTGGTAGTATATGATCAACCCACATATTGTGAGATTTCAGCTCTAGCATGCATTGGAAAGTATACCAAGCTGGACAAGACCGACTGGTCTCAGGATAAAGAAATGTATAAAGGTTCTAACAAAAGAAGTTGATTTAAATCTCTAAAAACTATCGTAAACCTGGATCAATTTTGATCTAGACTGCCGTATGCCATGAAGGGAGTAAAGAAGAAACCAACAAGTTTTGGTCAAAGTCGTTGTTCTCCACGAGTTTGATGCGGAGTGATATGAACGAGGCGACAGCCGAGTGAATATCATGTAGCATTCAAACGAGTTGCAGAATGGATGACACACAGGATATAGACCATGGAGAACGGACCGCAATACTCGTAGGGGCATGGAGAACGAGTTCCCAATGTGAAGCCTATGGGCATTTATTCCAGGGGTGAGATAATTTGGCGTAGTGATTTCATGAGGTGAATCCGAGTGAAATCAAGAGCCGAAACTCCATGAGTGGTATGCGGTGGCCAGGTTTACGATAGTGTTTGTATTTATTTCATACCCTTCTTGGGCATTTTAGAATAATAAGAAAAAATGTGCTCACCGACCAACCCTTAGGCATGCTTTCGTTACTTGTTGTTCACAGGGGGAGCCTGTGATACTTCACAACGAAGTTATTTGCCAAGTCCGCAGTTGTTTGGTCTGCTCCGGGAGAAAATATACAGTAGAACCCCACTTAAGGGATCACCATCCGAGTAAAGTTGCCCCGTAAGGAGGATGTCTCCTTCTGCAGGGTTGAAATAAATTAAATAAAGATTTCTGTTCCGAGCAAACTCGCCCCTTACGCGGGATGTCCCCTTCAGCGAGGTGTCCCAGAAGCGGGGTTTTACTGTAGTTTACAATGGTTTCACTGTATCTATTCAAATCTAAATGTTTAAAAGTGTGTGAATAACTTGATTAGTTTTATATCATAGCATAAAAGACGAAAATGTTCATAAATATTGCTGTGCAATCCCTATTCTGCCGTCACTAAACACAAGGCCAAGTCACGTTGTTAAGCGCTCGTAAATAGGCTTTAATCTAAAGTCATCCTCGCCAATGTCGCGACTTGGAGTGACACACTACAGCCTGGGAGCTGTTTCAAAACGTGGGTTAAGTCTATGGTTTTGAAACAGCTCCCTGGAGCTGTATCATACGCATACAGGATTATTCAATTTGATGCGTTTTACTGATCTGATAACATAATTGTGGCTGGCAGGAGATGGACACGGCGGTCTGTATGAACTATTGGGATTGAAATTTGTTACCGCCACTTCCGATAGATTTGAATTGCAATACATCCCGGCGGGAGTAAGCTGGATTTTACCGCGTGAAGTAAAGTGTCACTGTCGCGTTCTTCGTCAACTCACTTCATCACCCATCAGGATATCTACACGCTAGCCTTAGGCCAAAAAAAATTGTTTCTCATCATCAAGCCATGAAAAATATGACGAGGGCGCTTTTTGTTGTTGCTTTTTTTGCTATATCAAAGATGGCCTTTGGAGTGTCATAAAATGGAGTTCAGACATACAGTAAAACCCCGCATAAGCAGACACCCTCCAATCCAGGCCAAAGTGTGCGCTTACGCGGGGTGTGCGCTTGTGCAGGGTTTCCAGGTTTTTGCTGGTTATACGTTTAATGCATTCCTGACATCAGAAACTTTAATTTGATACTGAATACACATACCTCTCATAATTTCTATCAATGTTCATCTTATCTTTTTAAAAAATCTTATAAATTCGTTTTTTTTCTGATGCGCGTGGTGATAAGGAAAAAGTTGTTTTTTAGTGGTTTTATGGCGGGATTCAAATATTAGAAATCACTTTCGCAAACTCCCTATGCTGATTTGTATGGATCATTTGAATTATTAATGTGAACCACCACGTCAAACCCGTACTCTACGCTTACTGTGGACCTGAATATCGCCAATCGCTCGCCCTTGTCGAACTGAGTGAGTGTGTGAGACCCCCGTCTGACAACCTCTCTTCTGAGACAGGCCGATGGCGAACCGTGATCATATTTCGATTTTTGTGAGTACCAACACATCTATAGTGCTCCAATTGCTTTAGACATGATAAGGTGAGATCAGGTTCTATTCAGAGACCGGTTTTGAATTTTAATTCTGCTCAAATCATCTTTACCGGCATTGAGTAGATACAATGCCAATTTAATGGCGAATTCTTTACCAATTCATTGAGCTTGACCTTTTCATCCCTTGTAAAATGTCCCTAGCTGCTACCCCCTATATAATAAAAGATTCAACAATATACAATATCCACAACACTTACTCTACTACCAGAACTTCCCGTAGTGGTTTCCTTATGTCATCTTTGTTAAAAAAGATTGCAATTCTGAAGGCGTGATCTATTTCAGCAGGCTTGGCAGAAGATGTATTGTTTGTCCAACCTAGAGCAAAACAGGAAGACATCCTAAATATGGTCAGGAAAGTTCAGTCAGGTCAGTCTGACATAAAAACTGATGAATTGTTACTGATAACCTGTGGCACTTCCTTCTCAGGCAGCGCATATCCATCAATTGAGGCCAATAACGCCACCTTCAATTTCCTATCACCAACAGAAATATTTGGACAATTAACGGTGTCACTGTACACGGAATGAATATATGTGTGTCTGGCTGAAGGCTAGCAAGTCAGCCATAACAGTTTGAGGTATTGAAAATCTTTCATCAATGCCTCCCAAATGAGATGCAGTGACTGACGATCAGGCCGAGGACCGACACAATTGATACACATTCTTAGACGGTATCCTCTTAGTAATCAAATATAAAAGGTCCGAGTTCTGTAGATCATATCAACCGTGTAATATTCTACAATTGTAACTGAGAAGTTTTGTGTAAGCGAGCCTTTACTTAGCAATAAAATGAGCTTTACAGGCTTTGAGCGATATTGTAGAAAATAGCATAGAGCTAATTCAATTCATTTCTCTGATATGAATATATTCTTTTCTATATATTCATTAGAAATCCATTGGTTTGTGAATTTGCCGATTCTGCTTTGTAGAAAGTTCACTTGTTGGATTTTCAGCTAATTTGGTCGTTAATTTGGTCATATATCATTCTTATTTAGGAATGAGGTCTTTAGATTCCCTAAACCTTTAAACGTATAGGGCGATTTTTCAATAGTTCATTGAGCTTAACCTTTCCGAGCCCTGGTAAAATGTCTCTGGCTGCGACCCCCTTGTAAAAGATTCAACAATGTCACTGAGGTTCAAATCAATCATTCTAGCCGTTCCTGAAGAAAATAAGGGACCAGCTACCAGAATCACGCCTTAAAATCCTCTACATTAATCCTCAGCCCAGAATCCTCTTTCAGTGAAAGCATAAGAGGTATAAGAGGGATCATAAGAGATAAGTGGGTGCTATTGGCATCAGGGCATTGGGGAAAACTCTTTATAGGCGTGCATGTTTCGGTGTCTAGACATTGAAACACAATTCCACATGTTTTTATGAATAATTGTTAGCTGGCGTTTATATCTTACGGCTAAATACGTGGCAACTGTAGATCATCAAGCCAATAGTCGTCAGGTGGTGGTGATGTCAACCACAAAAGTAGTCGAGCTCAGAATGCCCTTGAGCGTTTACCCGGCGTTTACATTAGACGATTATAGGCGCCGATTCTTCATTTTAGCGGAGCCTGACGACTTTCAGCAGTAAAAGGCTAGAAGTCATCTAATGTAAACGCCAAGTGCGTGGCGACTGCAGATCGTCTGGTTACGTCTGGTTATGCAATACGGCACCACCTCACGACTATTAGACACGCTCTGACCTCGGAGAGTATTTTAAGCCGGCTTGAATTAGTCGTCTACAGGGGCAGCGATTCTGTGAAAACACATAGTCGTCAGTGTGAACGCTCGGGTAAATTCTGATGTAGACGACTTTTGCGGTGGACATTGCCACCACCTGGCGACTGGCTGACGATCTACAGTCGCCATGTATTTAGTCGTCCAATGTAAACGCCGGGTCACACTGACAACTAAGTTTCCACAGAATCGCCCTCCATATAAATGACTAATTCAAGGCAGCTTGAAATAGTCGCCTGTGTCAGAATGTGTACAATGGTCGCCAGGTGGTGCCAAATTGGTAATCACACCTGCCGTTTACATTAGACGATTTCTAGCTTTTTACTGCTGAAAGTCGTCAGGAGGTGCAAAATGCCAGGATTGCCAACCAGAATCGTCTAGTGAAAACGCCAGGTCAGAGTGAAATAATGGTACTTCCTATGGGGATTTTGCTAAAACTGATGATATTCATATGGTAGTTATAGAACGAGATAGGGGGAATACAAACCCGGCATTTACACAAGACGATTATAGGCGGGGAATCTTGAATTTAGCACTACCTGACCACATTCAGCCATAAAATGCAATGAATCGTCTATTGTAAATGACAAGTGCGTGGCGACTACAGACCATTTGATTATGTCAGATTAACCCTTTAACAGCAGGAAGGTGCCCCCAGACATTTCCCTGGATACAGAAGGAAGATGCCTCCAGGCATTCCCCTGGCTTCAGCAGGAAGATGCCTCCAGGCATTCCCCTGGCTATGGCAGGAAGATGCCTCCAGGCATTCCCCAGGCAATGGCAGGAAGATGCCTCCAGGCATCTTAGAGGCATCATTGATACTTATATGCAAAATTCAATAGATAAAAAGATAATTGTTTGATTTGAGAGAAATTTTGACAATGTATAAGAGTGATATTGTATAAGAGTGATAATGAAATATGATAAGTCACCAAGGTAAATTACTTAAATCACATGACATTGCTAATTCCCAAGAATAGGTGCCTGCCATAGCAGGTTCGTTTGGGCAGGCAATGCCTGCCGTGTAATACTGAGCAGGAGAACTGGGTGCTGCGGGAAAGAGTTAAGCAGTTTGGCACCACCTGGCAATTAAGTAGGCCACGTGACAGCCAACGACTATTATTCGTCGTCTAGTCTTCTTGGGTCGACGACTATTGCGGCCGATATTGAATAATCGAGCTCCACCTACCTAAAGAAAAATCCCCATGGGGACAAACTCCAATAACACCTCACGAGGTGTGAAGCCACACCCAACACATCTTGGGGGAGAAAAACAGTCCACTCCACCTACTATAGGCTGGACGATCTATAGTTGTTACATTTTTAGACGGCTAGTGTAAATGCCGGGTTGGTCATATGGTTGCAACGTTTTACGTATAGGAAACTGCGCCTGGCAGAATACCTTTAACATTTGTTTTGTGCTCAATGTTGCTAGGACATGGTCACTAGATCAGATGATAATAGCTATTCGTTTGGTATACATTTTCAAATTTGGGTTACTGATACTTAATTTGTCATATATTACATACAATAATACTTATAAGTATTGCATATCATATAACTATTTGTATACTTACCTTCACATGTTTCTGAACAGGCTAAAATATATATTAAACAATGTCATGTTAGACGTTATCCACTAGTCTTCTTTGTGACTGTAAAGCAGAGATGCGGCGTTTCCACCCTCCGATAATGAGCACCTATTATGGCATTCCGCACCGCCGACCGATTATGCGACACATTTAGTGCAATAATCGTCAGGTGGTAACAGAAGCGGGAAATGATTTTTCTCTCCTGCCTTATGCAATATGGCACCACTGACCGATGTCTGCACCCACCAACAAAATCAAAGCAACCTGAAATAATAAGTGATTTTATTACCTAAACTCAGTGAGTGTCCACCACATTTTTGCCATGCAGGTCACCGATTATGTATCACCGACCTTTCACAAGGAGAACCACCGACCGACGTTTGTATGGCATTGAAATTATCGGTGGGTTTTTAGTCGGCAGGTGGAAACGAGGCATAAGTCCATCATCTGTTTCTGAATCTAGGATTCATTTCCGATGCACACAGGACCTCGCGCCACCCAGGAGTCTGTCTGGTCAGTCTACAGGAAGACATCAGTATTCACACCATACATAAGATGGTCCTATGATGCGTCACTGTCTGCGGGAAGGCAATCTGTAGATGTTAGATCACCCAGCCTTATCTACGTGTAAGACTTAGCCCTTTAGCTACGCTATGATGCCTGGAGGCATTCCCAGGCATAGTACGCTGTGATGTCTGAAGGCATTCCCAGGTACAGTACGCTGTGATGCCTGGAGGCATTCCCAGGCATAGTACGCTGTGATGCCTGGAGGCATTCCCAGGCATAGTACGCTGTGATACCTGGAGGCATTCCCAGGCATAGTACGCTGTGATACCTGGAGGCATTCCCAGGCATAGTACGCTGTGATGCCTGGAGGCATTCCCGGGCGTAGTACGCTGTGATGTCTGAAGGCATTCCCAGGTACAGTACGCTATGATGCCTGGAGGCATTCCCAGGCATAGTACGCTGTGATGCCTGGAGGCATTCCCAGGCATAGTACGCTGTGATACCTGGAGGCATTCCCAGGCATAGTACGCTGTGATGCCTGGAGGCATTCCCGGGCGTAGTACGCTATGATGCCTTGAGGCACCATTTCCGGAATCTAAGTAATTGTTATTTTAATGAAATAATAAGAATATTTTGATAATATTTTTCCAACCTATGTAAAACTATATCATAGTTGATATCATTACTACTATATAACTTTCTAACTATTTTGGATTAACATGGAGGTGTGATATAATGACATCACTGTGGATATTGTGAAAAACACTAGCGTACTACAGGGGTGAAAATGGTACTGCAGCAGCATACTTCAGAGTGTATATTTGGTACTATGCAGTCTAGTGAAACGGTTAATCATTTCTTTACAAGATTCATCACTCTCGTCAGTAGTCACATTTAACACTTTTAACTCTTGATTTGCAATGGTTCAAACTAGTTTTGAAGTTAATGATTTTTTTTCCTGTGACAGATAAGATTAGGAGAAAATCAATAGTGCTTTCTTTGGTCTGTCAAGACATTCCAAGAAACTAGAAACAGGTTCTATATTTACTCATCACTCCAAAGGAACCAATTATGAGAAATTTTCTTTTTCTCATTTTTACAGTAATGAAATTTATTTCTGAACAGGATTTAATGTGGCAACAAACATTAACTGAAATTGGTCAATTTCTCAATTATCCTCATGTTCGACATTAAGAACAATTTTGTAATGTACAGATAACGGAAAAGGAATTCACGCGAATTCCCAGTGATTAAAGTTGTAAATCTGAAAATAAATTCTATCTTCAATTGGTTTTCAGAGGAACAATTATGTTAAATCCACAACAGTCTTAAGTGAATCAAATGCTTATCTTCAGTTCCGTCTCGATAGCTGCCGGAGTAGGAAATACTTTTTAAAAATGTATCATTAACATAAATTTGCTCATGGAAACTTCTGTAAATGACTTTGTTCTTTTACCCTTGTCCAGTCCCTAGTTGGGTGCATTGTTCTACTTATCTCCCTAATAACAAGTGAAGAGTATACCGCTATCATTTCTAATCGATATAGATTTGGGGTATGCCTCAGAAAGATGTTTTATAGGAAGGAAAACCGTTTTCTTTAAACAAAGAGAAATTTTTTCATTACTTTCTTTTATATGTACTATAACACAAGACATTGGTGCTGCAAATTAATTACTGATTACCGGAGGATGTATATATCAGGTGCGTTTTTATAATACGCTAGAAAAGATCAATGCCCCAAGGTCTTGGATGATATTCATTCAAATGGTAAATATCATGTGGCAATGGTTAGGCCGCAAGCGCAACAGGCTGGTGATTGGTGACTGCAGACCTTTTGCAAGCTTGCTTCGAGACGTTTCGACCTACCAGTATCATAAAAGTCTGTTAACATTTTCTAGACATTCAATAGTAAAAAGCTATCATGTTCCATGAATGGGCCGTTACCGTAATATGTCTTTTGATTGGTTCCTCCGGAAATATAAAGACGTGTCACTGCGCGAAAACCACCAGTTTATATATTTACCATCCACCTAATACAAAGTGCCCATAGAAAACACATAGGGCGTGTGTATGGACATAGCCTGCGCATACGGATATGTTCTATGCTCCGGGTGGCGCATACGAAAAAATAGTGCGTATGGGAAAATAGCGCATAACTAAAACAAACTGATATTGATATGCCACTTGTCCAAAAAAGTGGATAATAAATACAATATTGACTGGTTTCAGATAAAAGCGGCTTTATGCTCCTCGGATGTGACTCTACGTAATATCCTCGCATACGCTCAGATATTACTACGCGTCAACTCCTCGGAGCATACGGCCGCTTGTATCTGAAACCAGTCAATATTGTGTATGTATACACCCCTCGTATATATAGGTATGATTTTGCGTATACAAGGTAGTCTTATTTTCCGTTGTGTATACGCCTCATCTATAGACGTGTAAAATGTATACGACCCACATATACATGTCCCGCACACGATATTTCTCTTCATATACTCTTTGCGGTAAATACAGCTATTACGCCGATGTATAGAAGAGGAAATGTGTCAATAATCAGCCAATACATGTACTTAATCGGTGGCGTATATATATATATATATATATATTTCGCCCAGTGTGTCGTGCCTCAGTAAATACCCATTGTGTGCTTCCGTTTAAGTTTCAAAAATCTGAATCCCAAACACATAACAATCCTACTACATTCCCCTAAGAAGTATTACACTGCAATATCAACATCGACATTTCAAACACATTATACTCCTACCACATTCCCGTCAATAGTATTACTCCGCAATATCGATATAGAGATAAAAGACACCTGTTCACGTAAACAACTCCGGCATAGTGATTCAATAGCAATCCGATAACGCTTGGCTTTGTCTCACACCAAAACTGGGGAGAATCGTCGGCTCCTCTGGGGGGAGCTGTTCTCCAGGCAGGATGGAGCGGGAATTAGGAGCACGGCGGCTGAAGGTGATGGAAAGGAGCAGCTCGTATTCAGAACTCGGGTATCTAGATAAAAATAGGAATGAGCAGATTTCCGTGCAGCGACTCACAACCAGGGCCTTCGTTCAGCTGCCAATCACTGTCATATTTACGCCGGCGGAATCCCATTAGATTCCTTATCATGTCAGTGTGCATTTAGGTCCGCGGGCGGGGGAGTGAAGGGCTGACCGGACAAGCCCTAGAGCTGGTCATATTCTTCACCCCGGAGCACCACATCTCCCCTCTATATAGGACACTAAGCACCTTTCTGTGTCTTCTGGCCCTATTTTCGCGATAACCGTAGAGAAAAGTATCCCACGAATATTTCATATCGGGTCCCATGTCGATGAATAAAAATAGACGTGAAAGAGGCCTTTTGCCTGGGTATTCATCGGCAATTGCATTATCACCCACTGTGGCTTTGGTGTCAGATACTGAGGAAGTGCACATTGCTAAATGGATGTAGGCGCTATTGGCTGGGTTGCCTTAACTCTCTTGTACCGTAGTCAAATACGGCACAGGTATGGAGTATCATAAATAAGTGAAAGGTTTTTGGATAATTCTGGTTATTTATTAAGTTTCGTGTTTTATTAATTATTCACAAATATGTATCAATGTGTTGTGTATTTATTATATTATTTAATAGTGTTTAGATAGCCACTGTATCAAGGTTCTAGCTATGTATCACTACCATGTATCACTTGAGGTTTGAGGTAGTACGCCACTGAGTAACTACAGCAGCGCCAGTGCTCCCATAGGCGGGATTCACCTGTACTACAGTGGTTAAAATAGAGAAACGTCACCTATGACTCATAGGGAAACCCCCTGCAGGCTTTCCCCGGTTCTAACTGAATATATTAACGCAGTCTCGCTGCCTATTGGTCTGGTGTGAGTTCATTGTGAAATTACCCATGATCCTCTAGTAAATCCTCACTCTCTGAGCTGGATCCGCAGTGAGAGGATCTTCAGTCTCTAAACACGCTTCGTGCTGAGTGCATGTGTCTCACCTACTCGAGCAGGGTGAGTACTATGCATACAGCATGCAGAATTGGTCTGAACTAGCGTTGTACTGCCAACTTCGCTGGCACACGTTAGACAGCAAGTAGCTCAGAATCCAGGGACTCTTCTGAGCGTACTGCCAATGCTACACGGTTCTGATATACTACAAACACCACAGGACTTATCTCACCTTCACTTCTCATCTGTGAGAGTGAAGTGATCTTTGGATCTGAGATCTTACATTATCAGGAAATCATCTAGGAACTGAGATTGGTTGACTTTCTCATAGGGACTTGAGTCATTTCGGGAAATATCATTATTGGTGAGTTATGCCATCTATCTTTGTTGTATGCCATCCACTTACTCATTGTGTCTATGTGAGATCATGTCTAGTCCATCTTAGACTATGATCTCACTCCACAGAACTATCTTATAGGAGACACTCATTGACTGTAACTATTGACACCAGAATGAGACACCTTGCCAGATTAGACCATGGGTCATATGAACTGGCTTTGCTGTCAATACTATGGAATTGTGAACTGTTGTGAATGTGAACACTGCTTATTAAATATATGAACCTTACTTCACTCTCTGACCTCTTTCCTATGAAGAAGACACGTAGAAATTAGCCAGATTATTATCAGATTACTTCTCAATATTAATTATCATATAATTAACAAATGATTAATGATTCAATATTCCCTATGGTCCTCGTTGTCGAATTGGATTTAATTTAGATTCTGGTAGACAATTCGACACACTGCTGAGCGATGCTTTTCCTCCCCACGTTAATTGGTTAATTAACATTAACTAATTAACCCAATAGATTCGTATTCACGTTTATAATTAAGATTCAAGCCTAATCCCCGCACTCTGTACTATAGCAGAACGGTGGGTTAGTTCTCCTACTGTCCACCAGACATCTCTGACAACTGGCATGTAGTTAGCAATAATCCGTATTCTCCTAGATGTCTGCACAACTCCGTACTTAAGAGTTTCCCATTAAATAGTCTATACCTCTACCTAAATTAGGTTACCACTTCCACAATTATATCATATCATTACGAATTAACCATACCACTACCAGAACACTGGTGGAGAACCCATTTATAATCATTTATAATCATTTATAGCCTTTTTGTAGTCGTTTATGGGCACTTATGGGCAATTGTAGGCTTTGTGTAGGCTCCTGTAAGCGTACATAGATTATTTATAGCTTATTCAAAGCTTATTTAATCGTTCTTTGTGCACATTTGTATGCCTTTGGTGACATTTGTATGCATTTGGTGACATTTGTATGCATTGTTGTAACATCTATATGCAGTTTGTGACATTTAAATGCCTTTGGATGCGTTTGGAGGCGTTTCTGGATAGTTTCTGAATGGTTGGGAACGTTTTATGAACGTTTTTGGTCGTTTTTGTGGACTCCAGAATAAGTCTCTTGGTATGTGGAAACGATTCTAGGCATTAGGAAACAGTTTTATGTATTTGGAAACAGTTATGAGCATTGGGAAACCGTTTTGTGTATTTGGAAACAGTTATGAGCATTAGGAAACGGTTTCATGTATTTGGAAACAGTTATGTGCATTGGGAAACGTTTTTATCTGCATTAGGAACATTTTTTATCTGCATTTGGAAACATTTTTGTCCACATTTGGAAACAGTTATGGGTATTGAGATACATTTATGAGCATTTATAAGACATTTAGGGATGTTTTAGAGTGATTTTTGCGTGTCTTCAGGGTCTGAGTGTCTGTATCTGGCAACTTTTATTTGAGAATGGCATATAAATTTATTTTTCTGACTCACCGTGACTCACTAGTATTTGATATGACTCTGATTCCTGATATCCCTGAGAGGGTCATGTCACCACATGACAGAGGTGTGACTAAAGGCCACGGTCCTCCTCTTGTCCACTGGTGATGACTCTCCTGTGACTGTGTCTCAGAACTCTCAACCTGTAGTAGATACACTGATTCCTGTAATCAGAACAGACCTCTTCTCTGACGCCCCCTGTCACCTAGGGCGCAATTAAAACAGTTCCGACTCTCCCATTGCCCCCGGTGCCATGCCCACGAGATCTCCTATTCGGACGTGACACCTGGAACATCTGTTTCTAACGAACTCCCGCCAGAATCGACCTCTGGTGAGACCTTGTTGGAATCAACTGACCAGGCCTCTATCCCTCTAACTGGTCTAGGAACTGTTGCTCGGTCTGTAAGGAAGACTAAACCCGGTCAAATTCTTGCAGGCGGGTCTACGACTCTAGTGTCCGGCGAACACAGCTCCTTCACAGCTACCGGTGTATGACACTTATGTCTGTCGTAGGTCAATTTCGCACACCTAGTCATAGCTCTAGTGTTAATCGGTCGGAATCATTAACTATGCGTGCATTCAGGATAATCAGGTCCCTGGTAGTCAGGATGACTATGTGCAGAGACCTCATGTGAACCTTGAAGAAAAAAAAAAAAAAAAAAAAAAAATTTAAAAAAAATGAAAAAGAGCTTACAGTGACTGAACTCGGCTTAAAATGTGCTGCTGGCTGGGTATGTGCTCCTCACAGTAATAAGAACAATACTTTTGAGCACTTTTCCTCAGCCCCCTCTCCTGCTACTACATCTACTGCACGGTTCCTCCATGCAGTAAGCAGGTAGAAATCGTGTTCTGCATCTCCTCGTCACCCCTTGCTGCTGAGATTCACGATAGCATGGATGTCATGCTGTCCCTGCCGTCTACAAAGCCTGCTTCCCGTTCCGGTGGGGAATCTACTGAGACGTCCGTATCATCGGGTGCGGCTCTCCCGCGATGTCGGCCGTAATTCCGTGACAAACGCGGAGTCTGCTGCGATGTTCGCCGGTGGCTGTACCCGTGGGCCAGGTGCCGCGACCTACTACCGCGACCTGTGGCTGCCCCCGGCCGCCTCCCGACGCCCGATGACGGCTCTACAACGCTCCGCTGCCGGGAGGTTGCTCTAGACCTCCCCGGAGACGGTCGCCCTCCCATCGGCAACTCCCATCCAGTGATGGGTGGTGCTTCACAGACTGAGTAATATTCAGCCTGGCAGGTCTACTAAAGAAATGACGATAATCTTCATTATTTTCTATTTTTGGATCCGTTTTGCCTGTCATGGGCCTGCAATCATGTCTGTGTCTTTTGATTTTAAAATAAGCACATTTTTCTGCTTTTTGTGGCACTAGTAATTGTTTTATTTTTCCGGATTATTTCTCATTATTTTCTAATATGAAAGTAAGGTACCTGTTTTGGTTCAGGTGGTTTTTCAGTTGTTTTTTTTTATTAGACTTGTACAAATCTTAGATTGATTCTTTTTAAACTGTGCCTTATTTTTGGTATTAATTCCGTTTTCATTGGTAAATTCATTCTATATTATGGGTAGCATTGGTGCCTACTGTTATTATAGAGGGCACTTGTATTTCGGCTATGGAGAGTCATATTTGGGCGAATGAGATACTATTTGCTTGTTTGTAGATGATGCCATCTTTCCCATACAGACTATTAGCTTGAAGCGTATGAGAAGGAATGCAGTATGCAGTAAACTCGTTTTTTCCAGTGAAGATCACTGGATGGCAGCCCCATATCCTACTCTCCAGATGTAACAGCTCCTGTTTGAGTGAAAACAGCTGTAAAAGGCTGTAGGTATGGTTTTCTGGCTTAATTATGCTAAACCCTTGGTTGAAATTGATATATTTTTGATGATACATATCATTATTACGTTTGTGACTTGCTTTAGATCATGGGCTGAGTCCTGTTGCCTGTCGAAATGGTTAGGCGTTTCTATGAGAACTAAGCTGGATATACGGTTTTTCTCGATTATTTCCAAATCTTTAGTCATGACCTATCGTTTTTAGAATTGGAACGTGTAGTAGGATACATCAGCCATATTCTGTAAAAGTTTCAGATTTTAAAAAAATGTTTTACTATGTGAAAAATTACTTTTTCGAATTTCTCTATATTCTAATGTAAAATCAGCGACATATTGGTCTCTACATCAAAATTTCACACAGTGACCCCCACTTTTTAAGTCAGATATATTAAGTAGACTACTTCAGGGTCATCGTGTTCAAATTTCAGGAAAATTGCATGAGTTTTAATTTTCAGGCTATATTGCCCACCTTGCCATTGGCGATAGTAACGGTGCGTTTATAAGCGTTCTAACGGTAGTAATACTTTTCTACTGTTTTTTTCTGGGTTTTGGCAAGCTTAGTTGTCAACGCATTCAACAAGAGAAATTTTCTGTAATAGCACGACTTTTAGGTTTTCTGATGATGAGTTTCACTGTAATAGTGAACCATGGTATTTTTCTGAAGTTATGGTCATTGATCATAGTGTTAATATTGGGTTGGTTTTACAGTCCCTAATTTATGCTGGGATTTCATTATCTTGGTTATTTAAATACTCCTAAAGGTTTGGAAACACAGGCCACCATTCTTTAATAGAGTATAGGGCTTCAGAAGCCCTCATAATGTTAAGACAAGTCGTTCCTTCCTGAAGTATTTTGAGATTACTACACATGCATTTATTTCTAACTTTCTAACTTAACAATACCCCTAAATTCACTCTTGTGGAGAGTGCACCTCTTTGAAATAAACTGAAGCATGCGAATCCGTTTTTAATAACATTAGCCAATAGCTTAATCTTCCATTACTTAATTAACTCCCACATTAGTACTCACTTTTATTTATTTGGAAAAAAAAAAAAAATTTATGCTGCAAGGTTCTTGCCTGAACCTAGACGCCTTCATCCAGTACTACATGTATGGTGGTACCTGTCGGTCGGGTAAGTACTGTTTTTTCTGCTGTTATATAATAGTATGAGTTCTGATAGTCATTTTGGCATTTCAGGTACATTTTAAAGTTTTCTTTTAATTTTATTGGCATAATTTGCATTGCTGTATTCTCAAATATGTTAAAAGTTGGTGCTTTGGTTTATCTTTTGGATACAACTCTTTAACCTAGTATTGTTGCTGAATTGGCTCAGTTACATAGGTCCATGCCAATTGAAGATACATGTGGTCATAGCTTAGATCAGCTGCGCTTTGCTACTACTGGTACAGTAATACCTTATTCTGTCAAAAATGTTAGTAAAGTAAAAAGGACATATAGTCCTGGGTCTCCTGCATCATCTGCTGACACGATTAGGCACTTGCCAAATTTACTGATGGCAAAAGTAATGGTTCCCAGGATATGACTATTGATATGATTCATGACGGGATGATAGGCACTAGCGCCCACCATGCGGCGCCCGTTTGCGGGTCCCCGTCAGGTACGATGCCCTCCAGGGGACATTTGCCTGAATGGTCGCATGAAGCCCAGGCTTCGTCCCGGTCCGCCGGGCAGATTTTAGAGGCTTATGCCTCGCCTCACCCGTGCGCGTTACCAGCTAACGGTAGAACGGGATGGTCTATCGAGGTTCCGGCCTCATATTCTGGTTCTAGGTCAGCCCTGACTGGATTCTCTTCTAACTCCCCTCCAAACCCTGGCGTAATTGCAGCCAATTAACGTCCAGGCGTAGCTCTGGAAGCTTTGGCTTCCGCTTCGGGTTCCTTGGCCCCCGCGATCCGTCCGCCGGTAATGCCATCCGAGGCTCCTGCCTCGCCGGTCGTTTTGTCCGCACTCGACTGTTTCGAAATCTATTACTACACCCCTCCTTCACGGTTCACACCCCAACTCGCGGGTCCAGGCCCGGGGTGCCGCGTCGAAAACGAGTGTGAATGGCCGGCATTGCTCGTATGAACCGCTGAATATAACCGGAGAGGGTAATATGGTAGGTACGGGCAGTACAAGCATGCCGACTCGTACCGATCCAGCCGACTCCGCGTCGGTACAAGGGGAAATCGGAGGCTCCCCTGGTGTTGAGCCTGGCATAGTCGCGCTGCCAGCAAAAAGACTCCTCAGCACGGACTCCCGGTCTCCGTGGCCGTTATTATCTGAGGAAGTTTAACCCTCCGAATTATTCGGAACCTCCCTAACGCTCACTGCTGGGATGCCAGTCGCCGCAGTGCCAGAAGTAATCTCCTTTGAGGGCGCGGGGTAAGCGTTCTTTTCTCTAAATTAAAATATGTAGATATGCTTGGTTTTATTTTTCATGCCTAGCCACGACGGGGTGGACGTGCAGGTCAGCCCTGCGCCTCGCGTGTCGCGTAAGGTTTCTGGCTAAATCGCACTGTAGTAGGAAGGCAGGCGTGGGCAGCCTCTGCCAAACGAAAGAGGTATATTTGTAAGGTTCGTAATACTTGGCTATTGGCTCCGGCGTAGCAGGCCTACCGACATCACTAAGGCTGTTTAGGTATTTACCTTTGTAATGTCCAGTTTTGTCCATTATGTTGCTATTTCCGTATCAATCGCTTGCGCTGTATGTTATTTGATGGTACCATCTTATTCCCCTCATTTTTCTGAGTAACTTTGGTCTTTAACTAATTTTAATCGGATCATTATTAAGCTCTCTATGATTTTTCAAAGTTTCTCCATAGAGCTAACACTGCCAAGGGTGAGCCTATGAGAAGTAGGCGCACCTACTCTAATTGCCCCACAACCGCTCGTATTCGATTATATAGCATTACTATGATAATTTATGTAAAAAAAAAAAATGGCCGCAGACCTTAGAAATTTCACCTGGGGGTACCTAAAATTTCGGATTTTGAACTACTTTTTCAGTCCCATTACCTACTTTAATGGCCCCATACCTACTTTAATGGCCCCAAACCTACTTTAATTGTCCATTACCTACTCTGTGTTTTCCTCTTTAGTTTTGTCCAAATTAGAATTTGCAAAAGTCCCCACTTAGTTTTACAAAGTCCCCACTTAGTTTGACCATCTTTTGTGGGATGTTCCTAAAGTTTGTGGGCCCTGTCCTAATATTTGGTAATGACATTGGAGTAATTCCCCCTTTAGCTCGCAGTATCGGTCACTTGTGCTGCAAAAGGGTATTTGGAGCAGTATTTGGGTGCAGTATGCTGCGGTATGATGTAGTATGGGCAGTATAACATTTTTTGTTTGAAAACCTATATTGTCAATTTCGACCCGAGGATTCCGAAAATCGCATCGGCAGATCGCTGCGGCGATCGGAAGTGCCTTAAAATCGCAATTCAAAGTTGCAATTTTTGAAATTTTGAAATTTTATATTTTTTATGGATAGCTGTAACTGTTGGCATGTCGGAACGCAAATCCGTTTGTTTATATCACCATTACTTTTGGAGATATAGCCGTTTTAGTGATCTTGGCTTTTTGCTTCCCTCCTCTCAGACGAGTCCAAATCTGCAGGAATTAACGCTCTAGGGTGCGTTTTAAGCGAGATAACGAACATATACCATTTTTGATCATTTTTATTTTTTTATTTCTAAAGCATCTACTATCCACTGTTTGTCACAATACAAACTATACCTACTGGTGCTCCTTCATGCCCGCATTGATGTTTCAATTTTTGCAACGTTGGGAGGCTTTATCTTAGTGAAATTTCAGAATACAATTTCGGTATTAAATAGGCACATTCTCGGACGACTTTTCATGATTCTAGTAAAGTTTTACAGTTTATTTCGTTATATTTATGATATCCTAACGGGATCTAAAAGTTTTTCTGTATGCACTGACTGACTGGTGGGTAGAGGGAATAGCCATATCCATTTGTATTTCACGGCATCGTGGTGCGGAACTACAGGTTGTCGTTAGCCTCGCTCTGGGGGTGTTAACGAGCTTTCCGCACTCCCTGAGCCCTTCGTAAAGATCCCCTCATGTCAGTATGGGGTGTGGTTTTGACGTGTAGTCGCCGCGTTGATGTTTGGTGTAATTGGATTTGAAAGCGAGGGTGAACACGTGTGCACGTACTGACCCCTCCTCGGGACACGGCTACCGCATGGCGATGGTGTCTCAAGACAGGTGGTGTCCTGCGATGACCAGTCTCGTTCAGACCTCGCCCTCGTGATGGTGGTGAGTAACGGACGTGTGAGGTACACATGTATAAATTTAGACCTGCTTAGTCAGCGCCATGATGACGTGGAGCTACCCCGAGTGAGTCACCCCGGGTCACGTGAACGGGTTGCGACCGAGGCTCGCCCCGCCCCCTGGAACATGACTGGTCGATGGCCACTTGATGTGAGGGTGGCGGCGTCCCGCGGGACCACGCCTTTTGGGTCCCTCCGACGGTCCTGGTGGGCTCGGATTGGCTGAAAACCTAAAAAGGTCATTTCTGGCCTAAATATTGCTCGCAGAGCGTTCTAAGTACTACCAATGAGATCGTCTCTGGGGCGATCGCCCACCACCCTGAATGTGACGCGGCCGACTTGGATTGGCTGTTGGTTGGGTGTGACGTGTAAATTCCGCGTTCACACCTCCTTGTATGGCTCACACCCTCCCCGCCCTCCCTCTGATACCTCCCTCTTGCCTCTATGAATATGGATGACTGAGGCGTGCTTTGGGCCTATTCCATATATAAGTTTAGCTCTAATTGATCTGCCTGTAGCTTATAATGTAAATTGATATCACTGCTCTCTTCTTTTAAGTTTTTCCAATAGTTTCATCAATATTTAGATTCTCTTTTGCGGGATTTTCACCGTAGTTCGGTATTTGGAAGTGCTTGCGGCGCCCCCGAACCCAGCCCCCCCCCCCCCCCCTCGTGGGTTTTCTCGCCGTATTCCGGTACATAGAGCCGGTGGCGGGACAGACACGTGCCGCTGGCGGGTGGCGCGTGCCACTGTCGTGTGGCGGTCGGGTGCCGTTTTTCACCCGCACACGTCGGCTGTTAGGGTGTTGGGACCGCGAATATAGACCCCCGGTGGCTCATGCGCCCACCCCCCTCCCGCCACCACCCATACACACACACCCTGACCCTATCTGCTGAAATTAGGGATGCATAGGGCTTCTACTACGTAATTTATTGCAGTATACTGCGTATTTCGGTTTTTCTGCCTAATATTCCCCCCCTTATTCATGGATATTTAAAATATTTTCTGGATCTGAATTTAAACAATTAATAGTCCTCCCGCTTATTACATTGAGTCTATAGCCAGCTTCCTATCACATAGATATTTGGGTCGTTTTCTATGCTGTAATGTATTTGAAAATTGATGATTTAATAATCAACTATTAGCATTATTTCAATGGCCATCAATATCGCGTGAATATTTGAATTGTTTTCTGCGTTATCTTGTTCTGGTGCAGACTTTCTTGTGTTTCAGAACTTTCTTAATGTCGGGCGTTATTTTATCCCTAGCTTACCTGTGACGATTCTATCAACGATTTGGTTATCGTTGTGATGAGCCTGTTGTATTCCAGACTAGTCTTTAGTGGTTATAGTCAGCTATTTGGAGATACCATTGTGAAATACTTTGCGTAATTATGACTCTGTCCAGGGTACCCCTACTCTTTGGAGTTAGTGGTAACCACTCTTATGTATTCTATATCGGATGTATAGGACTTAATTTGGAGTTGCGCTGATTCTCCTGCAGTTGTCTGCTGTGGATTTGATGGAATTAATTACAGAGCATTTAGTTTTGGGATTTGCTGTGATTTTTAACACCTCATTTTTCATATTAAGTTATTTGCTATGGGTTATAGGCTCCTATTGTGGTTTGTACCAAGAGACCTGTGCTATTGGTGGTTTTTGCACGCACATTGCCCCTGTTAGTCCATTTTCCTGGAGAATTTTGGTCCTGTTTCTAGAATATGTCCTAGCCCGTGATATATACAGTCAGCCCTTTAACATAAAAAAGGGGCCTGTTTCGAAACACTGCTGATTTCATATCCATCTGTGAATTTTATAGCTTTTTATTCAACTTCTTTATAGACTGTTATCACTATTAGTGTCCTGTGACCGGTCTTCTGGGCCTTGGGACGTTTCTGTGACCTTAATTGACCCTTGGCATTAATGACATTTTTGTTTATACATGACAACCTGCGGAACCTAACCTAAAACATTGAAGTAGGAGACTTCTGATATTTACATTACGTGTCGGTTCGTTTGAGTATTCAATATCAGCAAAATTATGCTAATTACTGCATAGTTTGTGTCTATCTATGGTTCCTGGTGCTTTACCATCAAGCTACTGTATATTGGGTTATCTGCACGGTCTATTGACAGCTAATCGCCCAGCTGGCCTCGATTAGGCTACCATCTCAGTCGTTTAGCTGCTAGGACCGCATATGGAATAGACTTGAATAGGTCTCCATGGCTTTTCCTAAATTATTCTGAAATTTTCTGAATTATCATTCTCTTTTCCCGTAATTACTCAGGTCTACATTTGTTCATTGATTTTTTTTGAATTTGCGGTTTGATCATTGTGTGGTCAGTTTCTCCTATGATTTGAGTGAATTTGTTGAGATTTTTCGCTGAGTGGACTTGCAGACTCCTCCATATCAGGGGTGAAATACATTGAGACGGGTCTGTGTTTTCCTTGTTTTTCAGGTCTGACTTTGGGCTTCTATATTATTGCCATTTCTGTATCTGTTCCTCAGATTACATATGTGGTCATCGTTTAATATCCTCGACTGGCCACCTGATTTGGTGAAATAGTATTGCCACAGTACATACCATGTGACAAATTGAGTATGATAAATATTTAGTGTGAATTTTTCTTTTTACCGTATATGTAATGCTTTTGACCAGGGTAATGATAGTGGCGTCATTAGCTGGTTACATAGCTGGATACATATTTGTCCTCGTTTAGGCAATTTAATTGGTATTTATGGAATATTCTCATACGTTTTCTTTGGAATGGATAAATGGGCATGGTTGCTACTCTGGGATGTCCATACGCTCAGATAGGATATTGACATCATGGTTCTACACGAGTATAGTTACGCGGCAGACACATACCATTTTTCATGCGGTGAAGGATGACGATATTCACGGCCTAATAGTTACAATATCCAATTTGCTCCTCCCTGTTTATAGTTTCTATTTCAGCCCCTTTACTATTGTCTTTGTTATTATTCAATAATTTTCTGGATTTCAATAGTATCAATATTGTGCAAGTACTTTGATTTTGGTAATCTGGTGTAGTGATTGTGGTGTCCTGTGCGTTGCTTACGTTGAGAATTTTTTTTTTATATACCTAAGACCTAACATGATATTTTGGTCATTTTTACTATTACTATTAATTTTTGATACCTAGCTGTGCATGGTAGCCAACCATGATGCCTCGCCTTCTACCACTAATAGGTATCTGAGTGTGATTGTACGGTCATTGGGTTTCTCGCAGATATTCTCTGTGTGGTCTCCCTTACGTCCATTGGAGGTGCCTGTTTTAAGAGCCCTCATGCCGAAGAGAGGGATCTCCTTCACGGTCCAGTTGGCATCAAAGGTCAAGGTTATTGCCGCACATTCTTCTAATTTTCAGGTTTTCTGCATTTTTATATTTCCATATTCTTTTACAGCTGCCCAGGCATTGGCACTGTCTCTGGATGACTGCTAGACTTATTTGGCATCCATTTGTATTAGTGACCTCCTTTTCATTAACAGGTGGTTCTGACTGTCATGCTAGACAGAAACATTAGTCTAAGCAAGTAGACACCTTAACTCTGGTGATATGTTCTGGTTTCAGGATATTTATTTTAACACAATCATTGATCTGTGTTAGCATAGAGAAGTGAAGTCAAGGAATTGGTTGCCTGAAGGTTTTTCGGTCTTAAGGCATATTGAGTTCATTGCCTGGCCTCTAGCCAGCTTCTCCGTGTCAGGAGATTGTTGGTTGGTAGACTACGAGAGCCCTGCTCGTGTTGGCAGGGGACCTCGCTTCCAGTAGGTATTATGGTCTTTGCCGATGTATCCCACACTTCTCGGGATTCATCTCCTTGGCCCGGCTTGTCTGCTTCTAGGCCGGTACCGCTTCTACGGTGCCCACGTCGTTTCTTTGATTGGTAAATGCAGCTTGGTTGTCTGTTGATACAGGCATCACTTTTGTATGTGCCTTGATTGGAGCTGAAAGAACTGCCGCAGCTACCACATTGCTTAGATCTGTGGCCTCTTGTGCTTCGGCACCTCCCTTGGCACCTCCCTCTGTCGGGATGACGGGGCTACTTGCCTCCAATTCCCCTAACCCATGTCTATGAACACTTGTCGTAGACATTCTGTTCTCATTGAACATTTCCTTCGGGAAATTTATATGGCTTTGGCTGTATAATGTGGATGCATGTCAGTACTGCATGTATACCATTCTCACATAAAAGTAGGTACTAGAATTAAGTCCTTGCTGCCTGACTGTCAAGGCTGAAAAACAAAATAAGTTTGTGTGCCGTATTACTGCATGCTTTCACTATATAACCCTTTTTCCCGTGTTTGGTGTTTTTGTTGGTTTCTAACCCGAGTAACTATTTTCAAAATTTAAGATAAGTGATAAGGAACGAGTTGTTGTAAACACACTAGATGTCCATAATGTGGACATATACCGTGTTTCCAATCCCAAACCCCGAAGAGTGTACCGTAGTCAAATACGGCACAGGTATGGAGTATCATAAATAAGTGAAAGGTTTTTGGATAATTCTGGTTATTTATTAAGTTTCGTGTTTTATTAATTATTCACAAATATGTATCAATGTGTTGTGTATTTATTATATTATTTAATAGTGTTTAGATAGCCACTGTATCAAGGTTCTAGCTATGTATCACTACCATGTATCACTTGAGGTTTGAGGTAGTACGCCACTGAGTAACTACAGCAGCGCCAGTGCTCCCATAGGCGGGATTCACCTGTACTACAGTGGTTAAAATAGAGAAACGTCACCTATGACTCATAGGGAAACCCCCTGCAGGCTTTCCCCGGTTCTAACTGAATATATTAACGCAGTCTCGCTGCCTATTGGTCTGGTGTGAGTTCATTGTGAAATTACCCATGATCCTCTAGTAAATCCTCACTCTCTGAGCTGGATCCGCAGTGAGAGGATCTTCAGTCTCTAAACACGCTTCGTGCTGAGTGCATGTGTCTCACCTACTCGAGCAGGGTGAGTACTATGCATACAGCATGCAGAATTGGTCTGAACTAGCGTTGTACTGCCAACTTCGCTGGCACACGTTAGACAGCAAGTAGCTCAGAATCCAGGGACTCTTCTGAGCGTACTGCCAATGCTACACGGTTCTGATATACTACAAACACCACAGGACTTATCTCACCTTCACTTCTCATCTGTGAGAGTGAAGTGATCTTTGGATCTGAGATCTTACATTATCAGGAAATCATCTAGGAACTGAGATTGGTTGACTTTCTCATAGGGACTTGAGTCATTTCGGGAAATATCATTATTGGTGAGTTATGCCATCTATCTTTGTTGTATGCCATCCACTTACTCATTGTGTCTATGTGAGATCATGTCTAGTCCATCTTAGACTATGATCTCACTCCACAGAACTATCTTATAGGAGACACTCATTGACTGTAACTATTGACACCAGAATGAGACACCTTGCCAGATTAGACCATGGGTCATATGAACTGGCTTTGCTGTCAATACTATGGAATTGTGAACTGTTGTGAATGTGAACACTGCTTATTAAATATATGAACCTTACTTCACTCTCTGACCTCTTTCCTATGAAGAAGACACGTAGAAATTAGCCAGATTATTATCAGATTACTTCTCAATATTAATTATCATATAATTAACAAATGATTAATGATTCAATATTCCCTATGGTCCTCGTTGTCGAATTGGATTTAATTTAGATTCTGGTAGACAATTCGACACACTGCTGAGCGATGCTTTTCCTCCCCACGTTAATTGGTTAATTAACATTAACTAATTAACCCAATAGATTCGTATTCACGTTTATAATTAAGATTCAAGCCTAATCCCCGCACTCTGTACTATAGCAGAACGGTGGGTTAGTTCTCCTACTGTCCACCAGACATCTCTGACAACTGGCATGTAGTTAGCAATAATCCGTATTCTCCTAGATGTCTGCACAACTCCGTACTTAAGAGTTTCCCATTAAATAGTCTATACCTCTACCTAAATTAGGTTACCACTTCCACAATTATATCATATCATTACGAATTAACCATACCACTACCAGAACACTCTAGCTACGCTATGATACCCGGAGGCATTCCTGGCGAGAGAACGCCGTAATGCCTGGAGGCATTCCCATGCGTAGAAAGCAATGATGCCTTGAAGCATTATTGTCGAATTTTAAGTAATTGCCATTTTTTTAATGAAATCATGCGAATATTTTTCCAACCTATGTGAAACTATATCATATCATAATTGATATCATTACTATTATATAACAACCTAATTATTTTGGATTACCATGCAGGAGTGATATAAAGACTTCACTGTGGATATTGTAAAAAGCGCCAGCGTACTACTATAGAGAAAACCGATGAAAGTTTAGGGTCAGAGCTAGTTTCCCATCGAGTATGAATTGCGTGGTAATTCACAAGGTGAAGCCGCATGCATTTCGTAGAGATTCGAACTAGATGGGATCGAGCGATGACCCTAAACCTGAATGGGTTTCTGAATTTATCTTACATTGACAAATAGGCTAACATTTGTGACATAATCCCCCATTCGATATTTTTCTAAAATATCTCATGGACGTTGGATACGAGTTCCCAAAGATAATTATATGGAGAAAAAATACCAGGAGGATGGTCATGGCCCAATAGATTGTAGGTCAACTCTCGACTGCAGAGCCGTCCCAAGGCGCTAGAAAATATCATGTAAGGAGGTCAGGGTGAAGGTCGGGGTTTGCTGTGAATGCAATCATTGGCTAGTCGGTCTACTGTATTCCTTATATGGAATTAGTGTAATGGGACAACTCCATGGTGCCAGGGTTGAAATAAAGGGGTGAACATAATACTGCAGCGACGTGTTTCAGGCCATGCATTTGGTACTTACATAGAACTGCATCCAGAATCCTAAAAATACATAATACTCCCCAAGTTATATGCTGCAATCGTCATCGAGGCGAAGCCGAGTGACGATTAGGGCCCACCCAAACGAGTGGAGTATTGGTTATTTTACAATTTGAGTGCTGTTATCCCCCCCCCCCCTTTTTACTTTTAGGAACGTTTAAATCGTTTGTGATATCTTGTCTTCTCTCTGAAATCCTGGCGGCTGCTTGGTCAATCGCCTATGACTCCCATCTCGTATTCACTATGCCACAACCATGGCATTGTATTGTCACTTTATTGGGGTTATCGTTGATTATTTCTTTTCTGATGTTAGAGGGGGTGTCCACCAAGCTGTCGACGTGAACCGACGCGCCCCGATATTGCCCTCCTGATACAAAATCCATATCGTAGCAAAATTGTAGAGCTTATCGGGGCAGTTGGTCAGGTTTCTACGATAACGCTACCGACGCGGCCCGACGCACTATGACGCGAACCGACGCGAGCCGATAAAAAAACCATATCGTAGAGGGTCTATGACAATCGAACATGTATCAATTGTCGTAGCACGTCGGGCCGCGTTGGTGCGTGTCGGCATGTATAGATGACACTTTAAACGGGAAACATATGGAAAAATCAATGGAAAATCATGAAATTTTCAGAATACCTAGGATATATGATGCTAATGTGGTTCCGCAAAAATGGTGAAAGTTGATGGTAGATAAGGGTCTTAAATCGATCAAATTATACTTTAACTGGGAATTGATTTTTTCATTAAATATTAATAGGCAATATTATATATACTATTGTTTTGTATTTACAGGTATAATATCAACCATTGATATATTATTTCTGGAATTATAAAGACAATAATGTTAATCACGCTGGTTGCGTCATGAGCCATATCGGGGTGTATCGGGACCATGGTACCTTTTTTATGCACCCTCCCAACACGTTACGACGCGTCCCGACGCGAACCGACGCGAACCAACGCGCTACGATACACCTCCCGACGAGCTACGATATGGTCATTTTGTATCGGCTCGCGTCGGCTTGCGTCGGCGGTGGGTGCGGGGTCTTATTCGTAGGATTAAACTTGTGCCAGGGCTGAGATAATATGCAGCGTAGTGAAAGGGTTAAGTGACGAGGATCATTCAAACGTAGAATCCTGTGAGGGCCCATTCGTGGCTGCTCGGCTATAACGCTGTGCAGCTGCACGTGTCGATGCTAGTTCTGAGGGTGGCTCTGTTGGCACCAAAGTATGCGTCTCCAGGGAGATGGCAGTGTGCCTCCAGGGTGTGTGCGTGAGAGTTAAAGGACCTGCTCCTTAAATCAGAGAGGTCCTGTTTAACAGAGCGGCTCTACACCCAACACGCCTTCGGTGATCAAGCCCGGAAAGTAGAAGGATGCCGATTTTTTTCCTCTCTTTTTGTGAGCTTGGCTTCCTTTATTTGACTACTGATTTACACTTTGTTATTTATTTGTTTATTCGAATGTATTGTTACTCAGGGGAAATTAAATTGGTAAGAAAATTATTTATATAGAACGTCCTGACCATTCTGTACAAGCTACAAATTTACGGTACGTACGCATTATACAAAACCGGGTAGCATAAGACCTATCAAGCATGGTAGGTCGTTCTATATTTACTATTTACCCGAAATCAAGGAAAATCATTAATTTCGTTTGGCTTAATAAATAATATTTTGATAAACGTTTGCGGAAGTGTTCCGTATTTTCCCGTATGGAACAGCGTTCCGTACGGTATTGTTTACGTTATATGGCGAAAAGTGCGTATTTACAGTATATACGGCATGGTTATATAGTAAGATGATATATCGCTGCTGTATGTACCTCCTCGGTGGATGCGTAAGTGTATTTATCCTACCCCTAATACAAAATCCAATAGGCTTAACTTCGGGTTTCCGTATGCCACGCTGATTGGCATACGGAGTCTTATATGCCACTAGTGGCATACAGCATTGTTATTACGTAATATTCCAAAATCGAGGAGATAGGGTATGATAAAATCAAAACCTGATTCGTTTTAATCTTGGCCACCGCTTTCCACTCCTGAAGTTTTGGCTCCGGGCTTCACTCTGCTTCGCCTCATGAAGTCACTTTGCCAAACTCCACTTGTGGAATACGGTGGCCAAGATTAAGCCTCATCCAGTTTTACGATAATATGAGTTGTCGAGTCTAGTCGAGTCAAGCGTGGAAGATCGCCCGGAAACGAGCGAGCATCATGTAATGTGCTTTAAATACAGTTTAAGAAAATAGATTTAGACAATTATTGATTGTTTTGTAGACAGGTGGCCGTAAACCACGAGAGGTTGACGCGTTATAATACACGAGCGCCAGCAAGTTTATTACGACGTCAACCTCAAGTGGTTTACAGAGCTGCTGTCCACAAAACCAGCGTATGTTGTGTTCCTTATCCATTTTCCACAATGAATTAAATTCAGGTATTGCCATATTTAAGGGTATATCACTAGGGACTGGTTTTTTTTCTCTGTAGCATGAATGGACCCCCCCCCCCCCGTATACCATGGCTTTGAGGCCGTATACCATAGTTTTTAATCCGTATACCATGGTTATGGTATCTGACGGTTTTTTAACAATGGGTGGTGGTTCACGGAGTCCCCATACATTTTCAATGGGTACTTTGTATTCAATGGATAATAGAATTACATATCTTCTTCCAGTATCATCAACCAGTTGTGCATCTCAGTTTTAACCCAAAACATCGTTATCAGTAGTATTCTTATACAGCTGATCTATAAAATAACTTAAACTAGCTTCAGCTTGACTAGCAATTCCTGCAATATGGGGAATATCTCCATCACATATCTGATCTGATATATCATTCTTCATTCCAACTATCAATATCCAATTTACCATGTTCACATTGACACATGCTAATAATTAATCCGTAACAAGACTTACGCCATTCATTACAAAGATCCCTTTTGGTATACTTGTAGAAATTGTCCCGGGCATCCGTATACATTTTGTTACGACACAGCTGGTGAGGAAAACAATGTTGTGGTAAATACGGATTTTTTTACGGATATTTAATTACAATAAGGCTAAGACTGGCTTGTGTGAAACAGGATCGGTTCTGGGATTAAAAAACAGGCGTTTGGGACTCTGGAAAGTGATATGTGGTAATTTTAGCGGCACCATGCTTTATCGTGAACTATCACATGGGAACCGACTTCCCCACAACCCTCCATCTTGATCGACATTCTATCTATATCTACGCAGTTCCTCTTAACCATCGTCATTGCCTTATCTGCATATATCTTAACTTCTTTTATTGATATATAAGTATTCAATCTTTACCTGCCTTACGGATTCTATGAATATCCCCAGACCACAAAAGATTTTGAGTAAACAATAAGTTGTCTTAGAATTAAAACAAATAATTACAAGTTGAATATTATTAACTATATAGTCAGGTCCACGCCTTAATGAGGTAGCAGATGAAATCAGATAGGTTCTCTACCGTAACTGGGTATTAGAGAGATACGTGAGAGAATGTATTGTAGATCCAGGTCAAGTTACATAATGTATGTATTGTTGAACCAAATTGATTAGCATATGTTTGAGACCTTATTGCTGGAGGAAATCCGAGTATAAGCCATTTTCCATTGGCCGATTATGCAGCACCGATCTGCAGTCAAGAACAACCGAGCAGGTTTTTTTTCTACACCGACGCTAGATCGGTGAATGGAAACAACTTTGCATTTTAAATGGTCACTGATGAATTTGACAAATATAACGCAATAAGGCCGCCACCGACAAACTTGGTCAAAGACTGACTGAACCTATACGCTTTGATTTCATCGGTGAGGCTCAAGATTTCAGCATGACCATGAAATCGGTATCCGTATAGGCACCTGTAAAATACCTGATACCGACATGCAGTCGGTGGCACCACTAACAGACTTTTAGGAGAACTGGAATGATCGGTCCCATTTTCATCGGCAAGTGAAAAATGTCTTTTATAGAGTACATCTTTCCTGAATGAAGCATAAAGCCCGAATCATATTTCATGTAGTATCAGGCCTGGCGTCCACCTACTGCGATAGAAATTTAGACCTACCGATATGGCCCCGATACAAAAAGCAAATATCGGAGACATATCCGGAAGGTGCAAAATCGTAAACTTATGTCTAGACATACCAATCCACCTCGCATTGTTTGGGTTTTATCAGTGTCTAATCGCAGAAACGTGGTCATCTGCCCCGATATTAGGTGACCTTCCGATGCGATTTTGATTTTTTTCGGGAAGTGCATCGTAGACCATATCAGAGCCATATCGTAGTAGGTGGACGCCGGGCCTTAGATTCATCTCGTGTATCCGACACAAACTGCTCTATATCATAGGAGAACGAATAGCTCCTCCCTCCACTTAAGGACATCCTTGAATGGTGTAACCAGAAATGAAATGAGGCCAAGATGCCAAAACTGTGCCCTAGGCGGGACATGAGTAATAGAATAATAATATAAACTCCATAACACCATGATTTTTTCATGGCCTACATTCTCTTTATCCAATAATAATAGATACAGACTCCTCAATCCAAAGCATGACGTGTGCTTCAATTCTTGACCATTCCAATCATGATAAATAACACAGCAGACGACATTATTGTATCACGAACTGGGCAACCTCTAAACGATGCCCCAACATCCTATAACGGAATTAGGGGATTCGTTTTCATTCAACGAAAGCAGTGAAACCACTTTTATCATTATGGATCTAAATATATAGTCTATAGTTCCTTTAGAGTATATTCATTTTTTATTTACCTCTTAGTTTTGGTTATGCTTTATTAATATGCGATATATCTTAAACATACCAGTAAAGCTCTTTTGCTCCCATTCAAAGACACTAATCACCTCAAATTATGAAAAGAAAAACTTCCTTTTGAAATATTGAATTGTCATAATGAGAGAGTAACACGTGTTTGATTCATTTTTACCTCACACGCAAACAGGTGTCTGGTTTCTCGACATTGGTGCCTATCGGCTGAGGGATTACGCTCCAGACAACCGACTCAGTGGTGTCCGCAACCAATGATACTTCAGAGCCTCAGGGACTACGACCAAAGGCCCGTTTCCAGTGGCCGATTTCCCGTCACCGATCTAGAGTCAGGAACCACTGACGGACTTTTGGCACTGCTGACCCAAAATCGGTCAATGGAAAAGATGCAGCTTGTGAAATGACCCACGACCTTTTTCTGCTTAGATTATGCAATGTGGCACCACCTACCACTGAGTGAAAGCTTGGATAAGGCCCATTTCCATTGGCCCATTTCCCATCACTGATCTACAGTCAGGGACCACCGACAGACTTTTGGCACTGTGGACCCAATATTGGTCAATGGAAACAACCAAGGTCTTGAAATGCCCCACAACTTTTTCTGCTTAGATTATGCAATGTGGCACCATCCACCACTGAGTGAAAGCTTGGTCACTGAGTGAATTCTACTACCCTCAGCGATTTTTCTATACTGATGCACAGTCAGTGGCACCACCGCAGACTTTCTGGGTAACTCAAAAAGTCTAAGCAATCTTCGTCGGCCAATGGAAACGGGCCTTTACTGGGTGAAATCTACTACCCTCACCGATGTTTCCATACTGATGCAAAGTCGGTGGCACCGCTGATAGACTTTCTGGGTAACTCAAAAAGTCTATGCCAATTTCGTCTGCCATTTGAAACGGGCCTTTAAGTGTACAACCCACTTCCACCCCCTTCGCACTTCCGAACCTCATCAGAGTCGCCTGCCATCTAGACACAGCCCCCTCTTTACCCACACAAGTGTCCATGGCGTATCATACAAGCTGTCTCACTAAAGGCCCGTTTCCATTGGCCGATTTCCCATTACAGATCTACAGTCAGGAACCACTGACAGACTTTTGGCACTGTGGACCCAATATCGGTCAATGGAAACAACCAAGCTCGTAAAATGCCCCACGACTTTTTCTGCTTAGATTATGCAATGTGGCACCACCCACCACTGAGTGAAAGCTTGGTCACTGAGTGAAATCTACTACCCTCAGCGATTTTTCTATACCGATGCACAGTCAGTGGCACCACCGCAGACTTTCTGTGTAACTCAAAAAGTCTAAGCAATCTTCGTCGGCCAATGGAAACGGGCCTTTACTGGGTGAAATCTACTACCCTCACCGATGTTTCCATACTGATGCAAAGTCGGTGGCACCGCTGATAGACTTTCTGGGTAACTCAAAAAGTCTATGCCAATTTCGTCTGCCATTTGAAACGGGCCTTTAAGTGTACAACCCACTTCCACCCCCTTCGCACTTCCGAACCTCATCAGAGTCGCCTGCCATCTAGACACAGCCCCCTCTTTACCCACACAAGTGTCCATGGCGTATCATACAAGCTGTCTCACTAAAGGCCCGTTTCCATTGGCCGATTTCCCATTACAGATCTACAGTCAGGAACCACTGACAGACTTTTGGCACTGTGGACCCAATATCGGTCAATGGAAACAACCAAGCTCGTAAAATGCCCCACGACTTTTTCTGCTTAGATTATGCAATGTGGCACCACCCACCACTGAGTGAAAGCTTGGTCACTGAGTGAAATCTACTACCCTCAGCGATTTTTCTATACCGATGCACAGTCAGTGGCACCACCGCAGACTTTCTGTGTAACTCAAAAAGTCTAAGCAATCTTCGTCGGCCAATGGAAACGGGCCTTTACTGGGTGAAATCTACTACCCTCACCGATGTTTCTATACTGATGCAAAGTCAGTGGCACCACCGCAGACTTTCTGTGTAACTCAAAAAGTCTATGCCAATTTCGTCTGCCATTGGAAACGGGCCTTTAATTGTACAACCCACTTCCACCCCTTTCGCACTTCCGAACCTCATCTAGACACAGCCCCCTCTTTACCCACACAAGTGTCCATGGCGTATCCTACAAGCTGTCTCACTAACGGAGTCCAGTGGGGAGATATAGCTAGAACTCCACCTTTCCCAGCTTTCTTTCTCGCAGCTTGCTCTATCTGCTATTCCCGTCACGTCCTCTTTAAGAAGCCCCGAAGGTCTTTTTCTGTAGCTTTTTTAATGGTGCCATTGCAAAGGATCTGCAGTGAATTAAACGATTCAGCGTGTCTTCATTTCGCGGGCTTTCGCGGGGGTACTTATAATGATGAGCGAAGCCAAATCGCCTGTCTCAAAAGGAAGTTTCGGGAAATTCGTGCGGGAAGTGGTAAGGTCAGCTACTCTGAAAAACGTATCTTGAATGACAATCATATAAGAAAATGCTGTGCAACCACGCCGTTAGGTATCTAAGGAATGCATTAGTTTGGTGCATATATAACATTCAAGCAGGTTTTATCTTCGTGTTTTTTTTAATTGTTTAATTTAAGCAGTTGATGTATGAGAAGTGTCAACTACGTACTTCCTGTCTCATAGGATATGCACACTCTATGTTCATCTAGTTTCAGACTTCTCATAACATCTTTACAATATGTATGGATATTTATATCATGAGTAACAGTATGACACAATATTAATACAATGTCATGTTCTCCTTGAGTAGTATCAAGTGGTTGCATGTGCTTTTGTTATAGAATTTCTGTGAGATCCTTGCTAAATGTTTTTCAAAATGATGCCCTGTAATTCCATAAGTGCAAAAATGGTTTTTCTTTTAAGTCGTCGTTCTCTCGTTTTCACAAAAGGTCTCAATCCCTGTAATTCCGACTGTATAGTCTGTTCCATACCATGACTTCTCGGTATATTGGCGATTTATACTTTTCCTTTCTGAATTCGCCCTTGAGAGATAGATATTATCCTTGTTTTTTGGGGTGTTTTTTTTTAGGGGGAGGGGGTGTCTTATTCCTCACAATTCAACACGAGGGTGGTCTTCCATTATTGCTTCACATAACATCTAGATGGAAGACGCTTACTGCTTGGGCAGTTGGTGCTTTAAAATCCAGGAGAAGAATGATATGCCCTCCACCACAATATTATGATAAATTTTGGATGAGATAAGATATGAAATTGGTATGAGTTTATCTCACTTTCTACCCTTGTCAAATGGTTCACGGTTTCAATCATGTTGATTTACAGTTATTAAGGATACATTTCTGATTAAGGTCATTTTTCATTCTTGCCTTAAAGCAGTCTTTACTAGGAGCATTTTTCACCTAAGCACTAAGTTTATTCCAGAAGTTTCTCATACGGTAACATAGTGGCTTCTTGTAAAACTCTATTTGCGGTCTTTCAAGTTTAAATCGTAGTTTATTTCTGAATGGGATTTGTCTCGTCTACTATATCATCTAAAACATCCTGAGGAAGAATATTACCAGTTTGATTGATATATTCCTTTCTAGTTGAGGACCTCGTGTTGTATTGAGTTATCTGATCACTATTAGTTTGGGATTGTTTCCAATTTTACCAGACTTCTGAGTAGACCAATCAACAACACATTTCTCTTATACATGGTGAATTTAGTTGAAAGTTCTGCAGTAAGTCAGTATTTATTATTATCCTATGATGTTGGGAATATCCTTTATCTCACCCCAGATATTTTTTCTCCATAGACTTAACATTGGGAACTCGTATCTAAAGCCCATTAGATATTTAGGAAAAATATCCAATGGGGGATAATGTCACAAATGTTAGCCCATTAGTCAATATTAAAGGTGAGATAAATTCAGAAACCCATTCAAGTTTAGGGTCAGAGCTCGATCCCATCTCATTTGAATCACATAGTAATTCACAAGGCGAAATAATGGAAAGATTTTATACGTAGGTAACGTAGGGATTCGAAACAAATAACACGCATAATAGAGACGTTATCTAGTCAGAACAAACAACGAAATCGCGCCTAGACTAAAAGGATTTAATCAAACAAGCACAGAGATTGGTCATGTGCTGACGCTGTTGTCACCTTTATAGGAACTAGAACAAAGAAGTAGGCGTAAAGAAAGAGCTCTAAGTAAACAGTCTAATTCTCGCTCCTTCTCCATGCGACATGGCCCCCAGTCATCACGGTAAATAAACATTGCCTTCATTATCAGACACTACAGGCCCGGCTCGTCACTCTCTAACCGCAACCTTCGTGCCTTACCACATACAAACCTTGACAGATGATACGATTGGAGAGTGCCGTGTGTGGAGAGTCTTCATTGAAGGTGGTCTGGACCAGCAAACTTTATAAACTAATTGCTGGTCAGGATTTTGTGGGGTCTGATTTAAAAATAAAACAAAACCAGAATGTCCTGACCACGAACTATATATAGATGTTGGTCTTAAGCTGGTGTCTCACTATCCCGACATACTACGAAAAGTTCTAGGATTTTGCTATGAAAAGAAATTGTTAAAGCCAGCCCCCACCTACCACGATTCTGGTCCCGACACTGCCTTCCCGACACCATACCGATTCTATCATGAGTTCAGCAAAAATCGTCGTAGGTGGAACAGGTTTCTGCGATTCAGTCTACGATACCTCACGATAGGCTGTGATTGAAAACACCAATCGTAGAGGTCCCGATGAAATCCAACATGTTGGATGTTTTGTAGCCTGTCGTAGCCTATTGGACGTGATTTAACAAGAAAATATCTCTTGCGGGTGAGATGATTGGCGGACAATTTTTATAATTGGCGGAGAATGTAAATTCTCGAATTAGGTAGGGCGCATAAAGATGTATAATCGCTGTAAATAGGATATCATTTGATGAAGTTTAAGTGTCTGAAAATAATAGTTTTATATTGGAATTATTATTCTACCACAGTTATATTGTTCAATTCGATTGTTTTAGTGTTTGAAAATAATACCGTAATATATTGTAAATTAAGCCTTTAATATTAAGTGTATAAATTGCTTACGCGCCTGACCAAGTTCATATGCAGTTTTGTTTACAGTACGATTGAATTTCAACAACATTGTACATATTATATCATAGAATATAAATAATATAAAGGTGTCGGTGTGGATTAGGAGGGATGAATAGGTCACATATAGCAGGGAATGCTTCCGACACACTCAGATGTGGTTTGGCCTCGAACATGGAACATGGTCGATTTTGTCCGAACGCCTGCGACACAACCATCCTGTCGGAACGCTGTCAGAGTGTCGAAGCGTATTGGAAAATACGTCGTAATCTCTCGGGAAGTCAATTGTAAGGCCTATCAAGTGGCAGAATCGGCGATGGAGGGCGCAAGGCTTAAATCCAGATTAGAAATCGCAGACGAATCGGAGCATCGTGTGACGTATACTCAACAGAAAATTATAAGATTTTTCAATTGAGTAAAGGAGACATATATAGGCAAACTTGTACCGCTAATATGCTGATAGTCGCCTTAATCTAGGTGCCTCAAATAAATCATTTTAGAATTTGACTTGATACCGAGGTTTTAGTGTCTAAACAAATTAATATTCATTTGAATTCATGATCACGGAAAATTTCCTGAATTATAGTGTAATGTTTATTGAGAACTAAAAATGCTACCTCAGGATCTGTATTGGTGCTGAGTGAGCTGCTCTGGACCTGATCACCGATATAGTGGTACTCGACCATCTACGCTAAGGCCCGTTTCCATTGACGAAGATTGCTTAGATTTTTTGAGTTACACAGAAAGTCTGTCAGTGGTGCCACTGACTGTGTGTCGGTATAGAAAAATCGCTGAGGGTAGTAGATTTCACTCAGTGACCTAGCTTTCACTCGGTGGTAGGTGGTGCCACATTGCATAATCTAAGCAGAAAAAGTCGTGGGGCACTTCACGACCTTGGTTGTTTCCATTGACCGATATTGGGTCCACAGTGCCAAAAGTCTGTCAGTGGTTCCTGACTGTAGATCGGTGACGGGAAATCGGCCAATGGAAATGGGCCTTATTTCACATTTGGCATCGTAGCGCATCGGGAGGTCGTCAATTTCTATTAGAGGAGGTCGACTCCCGGCCTCTTTCTAAATTATAGGTTCCCAGGCTCTTTGTGTTTATGCACTCTATTAAGCTCTGTGGCTCCTTGGTTTTTTTTTCTTTTTGGTATTATTTCTTTCCTAACATGACCTCATATTCTCATGGAGATTTATTGTCTCTCAATTGTTCATAGGAAATGAATCATCACAGAGCAAGACCAATGAATATCTTCAGAAAATGAATGGTTACTCCCGGTAGCCTTGACATGCGGCAACCGGACGGTCGCTTACTTCATATCTATCGGTAGTTCCCGACTGTAGATCGGAGCCAAATAGTGGACCAATAGAAACAAGGTTTATGTCGGCCTATGGAAATGTCGTTTAACAATGTCATTATTTTACCTTCACGTTCAGAGCATGAAGATTAACAGCTTTTGAGAAGGTGCCCGACGCTGTTCTAACGGCTGTCCCTTGTAGTAATATCTCATACATCTAGGGCTTTCAACTTTCACACTGTTATTAAGCGTATACTATACTGGTGGACCCCTCTCATAATGTCTCACACTCTCTAAGTCGTATTCTTTATCCTACCCCTCATATAAATCTCCATAGACTTAACATGGTGGGCCTGTATGTCACGGTTATGCCATAAAATATCTATATACCACTGGTGACATTTGAAGTTAAAAAAATGTGACAGGGTAGGATAAAATCTAAATATCACTCAATTTAATATAATTGCTTACATGCCATTCGTTACCTTCTGCTACAGATATCACTCAGCTCCACTTCGTGATATCATTCCGCGAAGACAACTCATGCCATATAAACAAGCATATGAAATTTCGTGACGTTTCATGATAGTACTCTCATTACGCTCAATGGAGAAGAATTCTTAACAAACTAGGCTTAGAGCTTTAAGAATCCACTGGCCTGCCTCCCATGCTAAAGACGTACATCAATGCAACCCAAAGATTCCTATAATCTCAATGATGCTACCTAGCGGGAATACTGTGTGCCAGTGGATTCTCATGGCTCTAAGCCTAGTTAGTTAAGAACTCTTCTCCCAAAGTGCGCAGTGAGAACCTTGTACAGAATACGACTTAAAGAGTGTGAGATCGTATGAGAGGGTTGCCTAGAGACTGCCTTCTCAACAAAGTGTCCTTTGTCCTTCACCTTATGCTCCCGTTATTCTAATGTGTGATGATAACTAGGAACAAATAGTATGTCAATTATTGATGAATGAGCGTGCAATTATAAATAAATAACAATTAAAAGTTTTGGGTGACATTCAGTCAATGTCTCAGATAGTTTTCTGTAATCCACTTGCGCCCAGTAAAATTGCAATTTCTGTAGCTGCCTATCTTGGATCCAAACATATCAAGCACCAGCGGGTCTTGAGGTATTTTGGTCTTGAGTGATTGGTCATGGTCAGCTGGACATGCCTCTAAGACACTGAGACACTGGACCCCTGCTCTGTTCTCACTATCACAGTAGATAATATGCAGATAGTGAAGGGACAGTTTTCTGGAAGCATGCTGGAAGTCTATATGTGACCACTCTAACCTCTAGGCGATGTATATACATAGCGCGTCCAAGCACGCTCTATTAAAATGTCCGGTCTGGTGAATATGTAGACCATCCACACCAGGATGCCCCCTGGTGCCCAATATCAATTACTAATTTGAAGTGCCTGCAGCCAACACCGGCCCAGCCTGCTGGACGTCACAAAACATCATTAGTGCCAGGCTCGACCATGCCTTTAGGGTATAGCTGGTGTTGATATCTTTACAATCTGTCTTTGAATTCAACCAGGCTGAACTCGCTGTCCAGAACGGGAGGTTTAGGTGTGACTGAGGCACAATGAAGAAGTTATCCCACTTAGTTTGATTTCATAGAGAGAGAAGATAACACATATATAAATATAGATGCTGGCGTTTCCATTAGACGATTAAAGGAGGTGATTCTTGAAGTTTGCACCACCTGACGACTTTCAGCCATAAAAAGCTAGAAATCGTCTAGTGTGAACGCCAAGCATGTGGCGACTGCAGATCATCTGATTATATCTGAATATATCAGATTACACAATTTGGCGCCATCTGCTGATTATGTAGACCCCTCGAGATGGCCGACGACTATTTCAAGCCAACTTGAATTAGTCGTCTAGACCGCTGGAACCCAGTCGTCGACCACCTCTCGCCTTTGCCCAAAAATGAGTGTCTTGTGTCAACAACCACAACTTTTTACTTAACCTGGAAGCTGGTATTTTATGATTTTCTTTTATATCTACTGTCCTAGTGTGTGTCCTCTCTTGTCTTGCCAACAGTGTACATATTCTGTTAGGGTATGATCGTTTCTATACTTCTATAATGCTGAATATGACAGATGCCGAACATATCCAAAATGGGTATATGTAGACTCAAATGAGTACATGTTTAAATGAAATGTATTATATAGTAATTTTCTTACTCAGCTAGACTGATTTATTTATAAAAAATCTCCGTATAAAGTACTATGGGAACAGGTAGGGTGTAGAAAATCAACTTAGATAATAGTTGAAGCCCCGACCTTTTATTGGTCGTCATCCTTATGGTACTCACAATGAACTGTTATGAAAAATATTACAGATGTATATGATGTAAATGAGGACTCAATAGAGAAGATAAACAAAAACAAAAAAACTTTCTTTATCTGCAATTTCCCATTGGGTAATAAATACATTCACCTCTAGTTTAACAAAGGTTAACCTTCCAGAATCGTCACCTGTAATCGTCTAGGATAAACGCCTGCTTCGGTTGACAGCAGGAAGTAATATGTTCCTCATTTAAATGAACTTAAAACCTCTAGTGTAAATACTTGATCCGCTTCTTTGGTCGGCGATTCTCAATGATTATATTGCAAAATCGAGTACCATCCGGCAACTATTGGCCGGACGATCTACAGTCGTCATGTTCATAGTCGTCTGATATAAACGCCGGGTCACCCGGCGTTTTCACTAGACGACTATAGGCAGCGATTCTTGAATCTAGCAGCGGCTGACGACTTTCAGCAGTAAAAGGCTTGAAGTCGTCTAATATAAACACCAAGCGTGTGGCGACTGCAGATCGTCTGATTATATCATATTACACAATTCAGCACCACTTCACGACTATTGGTCACGCTCTGACGCCCGCGACTATTTCAAGCAGGTTTGAAATAGTTGTCTACATTGGTGGCGACTCTGTGGATACTTAAAGTCGTCAGTGTAAACGCTCAAGTCTTTTCTGAGGCAGACGACTTTTGCGGTGGACATTGCCACCACCTGACGACTATTGGCTGACGATCTTCAGTCGCCACGTACTTAGTCGTCTAATGTAAACGCCGGGATACTTGTAAATAAGTGAGCATTGCTATAAGACGCATCCCGGAATGTCAGTATGTCAGAAAGGAAGCTACGAGTAAGATGTCATGTTTCCTTTTCTACAATGGATAAGAAACATGCCTAAAAGACTGCCTGGAATGTTTTTTTTTAACTTATAGCAAAATATAGGCAAAATCTGTTTGTTGCTCAAAACTTCTGATGCTCGTGGGACATCCTAGGATATTCACCTTTTGAGCAGTAGCAGAAAATATATGACATCCATTAGTTAAGCGGTTTTTAGTCATAATCTCTTTGAATTATAAACTTATCCTGTTCAAACATCCTTTGATGGCAGTAAACAGATATCCTCAATCAAAAACCCCCTCACATCTTCTCTGGTTACCACCATCACATGAGAGTTTCTTACCTTTAATGCATCTTGCTCAAAGTCTTCATGATTATTCCATTAACCAAATGAGTTTGATATTTCAGACGTCATATCTCAGATATATTTCTTAAGGTTTGTACTACTCAACATTGAAATCATAAAATTATGTCCTGTTATGTATGCAATTAATGAAACAGACACTTCCCTGTGTCAATTATAACCTGTCTGCGAATGTCACTCAAATACGACCCTCTCACGGGGGGGGGGGGTAGTATTATCAAGAGACGTCACGAGTTTGAGGCTGAGTTTATTTATGCCACGCATCTTGTTGGCTCCATAATTTCACGAGTTGAAGACGAGTGACATTACGGAGCCAACAAAATGAGTGGCATAAATAAGCTCAAACTCAAACGAGTGGCGTCTAGATTTTATCCTACCCCGTTTCCATATATTTTCAGTATCAGAAAGTAGTGGCATAAACAACATTTTATGTCACACCCGTAAAATAAACAAATCCCATATTAAGCCTTTGGCGTTTTTTATTAGGGGTAGGATAATCACCGACTACGGCCCACTACGGTGCACTTCGTCGTACTACAATATTTTATAGGGCATATATTCTAGTCTCTGCTATTCGAAAAGCGTGTGTAATCAATGTCATTGCGACCGATGTCAGCATGGCGGACAACGCCGGTTTGTGACTTGAAACTCGCAATAAAGGCCCCCTGTAACAACTACAAGTGCCTACTGACCAAATATTGAGGTTTCTAACATATCGCGGTCACCTTAGAGGGGACCCCCACCTACCACGATAGGCCACGACATGCTTCCCGATTGCTACGATTTGAAATGGGGAAATCGTGACCTATCGGGAGGTCCCCGATTGTTTCAAATTGTTGAAATCTTGGGAGGACCAAAACATAAACCATGGTCACGATTGGCTCACGTTTCAATTGGTGATTTACAGTAGATCTCAGGCATGATTTTAATATTGATATATACTATAATTTTGGAAACATTGAATGAATCCGAAAGATTTTCTACATCTATTTACAATAGCTTATGATATTATTTTCAAACACTAAAACAATCAAATTGAACAATATAACTGTGGTAGAATATTAATTCCAATATGAAACTATTATTTTCAGACACTTAGACTTCATGAAATAATATCATATTTACATCGATTATATATCTATATGCGCCCTACCTAATTCCAGAATTTCATAATTTTCCGCTAATTATTTCATCCACAAGAGGTATTTTCCTGTTAAATCACCTCCAATACACTACGACAGTCTACAAAATTTCCAACATGTTGAAAGTTATCGGGACCTCTACGATTGGCGTTTTCAATCGCAGCCTATCATGAGCTGTCGTAGACGGAATCGCAGAAACCTGTCCCACCTACCACGATTTTGGTTGACCTCACGATAGAATCGGAATGGTGTCGGGAAGGCCGTCGTAAGGCCAATCGGGACCGGAATCGTGGTAGGTGGGGGCCGGCTTTAATACAGTTTAAATTGCTCAAATATGTGAAATGACTCAATAGTAATAACAAGCCTTGGTTTGCAACAGCCGGCGCACAGACAGGCCGGATGTGAAAGTTGCACATGCACAAAGAAATTTAAATGAACCTCACTCTCCCAATCGTAGTCACTTGCCGACTTCAGCCGCTTCGAACCAATGTGCATCTAGGACTACGATTCGGAGAGTGATGTCAATTTACATACTTTTGGGCATGTGCATCAGGAACATCCCTCACGACTTACAGTTAGTATCAGACAGTGTCAACATGGAGGGGTTGTCACTCAAGGACTCTGTAAATGGCGTTTTCTGATCAAATTGAGGTGTGTAATAATAGGAAAATGACTAGACTGTGGACAGAACTATATCTTAATTCTTGGTCACCTGTGGCAGACATTGGCCCCTCTGACTGGGTCATTGGGACGAATGTCCGCCACAGGTGACCTGGAACTAAGACATAGTTCGCCCACAGTCTGGTCATTTTCTCTTAATACTGTCTCATACTTCAATTGTCATTTGGGATGTCACACCTACATTTAGGGAAAATATGGGGAAAACCATTCACTTCCAGACTACTCTGTTTAAAGCATATGTTAGATAATTTGGCTTGAAAATTGAAACCCATGTTATTTTTCTGATAGTTGAATATGATGAGCCTAAAGTATTATAGAATACATATCTAGCTTAATCTGGGGTAACCAGGATAGATTTTGATTTAGAGGTTGATATTGGGATGATGTTATGATAAACTATATAGCTGTTTTTCACATAGTATAACCCATGTCATTCCATCAAAGCTTTTAGAGAACCTAGTAAATGTAGAGTACTATAAGGATCGTCTCTACAACCGTTCTTGTTTTGAGAATTAAAAAAAAAAGAATTAAGTACATTTCACATGTAAATCAGTCATATCAAATTGGCTTAATTCACTTACACATGTATTTGGATTGGATAAATTGGGCACAATGTTATATTTACTCATTTGGAAGTAGAATAAATCCCAAAGGAACCAGTTTTGACGTTTACTTGATGATATCTATAAATCACCGGGTGGCGCCACCGTGAATTGTAGGATATGTCTTTAAGTTGAATTAAATCGTCATCCAGGCCCCCCCCCCCCCCCCCTGAACCAAAGACAAAAAAGAAGTTCAGTTACTCTTAAATTAAGCTAGGATTTGATAAAGATGGTATAGAAATAAGAATTCTACTGAAACTATCCATCCATCACTTCTTTATCTAATGTCATTGTTTTTGTCCGATTTTTGTCAAGGCATCCACCATTTCTCCACCAAATATCTCACATCTGGGTGTTTCATGAATACGAATTCAACAGCCTTCACACATTTGTCTGGTTTTTTTTAGCAAAAACTTTATTAAGTCCAAACATTTTACAAAGCTTCTTGCGTTATGCTTCATCATGTACATTTTGTATCATAAAACCGTTCATCTTGCAAAGTGAATAGAGTCTGAAGTTGGTTTTGCTCCCTTTTCTTGTCTGTATTCTTTAAATTTTGATTGTGTGACTCATACTTACATTTGTCTGTTACTGATGCACCCTCACTTAACGACTACTTAACGACATTGTAGTGACGGGCGACATAGGATGCATGTTCATAATTTCACTGATATAACTTGATGGTTTATGCCCCTCTATTTGGATAAGAGAACTATATCAGTTTATATCCTGGCATGCATGCGAAATGCAACTCTTTTTACCAATAATAAAAATGTTTAACAGAATATCACTACCGCCCTGCAATTCTGTCATTTGCAAGCATTTCTTTACACAATAGAAGCAGTCCTAGCCAGTAACCTTGTCATTTGAAAAACTTTATAAATGAAACTCTATTGCTACTGCCTCCAGAATAGAAAACGTGATTTAGGTAGCTTATGTTGAATTAATGCAATGTAATTTGTGCATAGTGATGGCCATAAATGTTGGGTTTTGACGCCCCCGTAGCAACTGAGCTGGCAATATCAGAACATGATCAGATAGAGTGGTCTGTAAACACCGAGGCAGTGGTGCGGGAGCAAGAGAATGCAGATGAAATGGCCCGAACCCCAGACTATTAACCGTCCTATGGCACCACCAGAGAACTCATGCTGGTTATGATAAGATTAAAAAAGTGGTCAATGAATATGCAATAGGAATAAGGAAAATCTATGGGAAAACAAAAGAATGGGCAACGTCTCCGGTATGGCCCCTAGACAGGTCGCTTTATAATGTTGAATTCATTACCATAAAATCTGCGACCATTTCTATGCTAACACGGTAATTTTCTCTTCAGGGTCTGCTGACTATTCTTATTGTTCTGGCCAGGGTGAGCTTTGACCAGCACACCTCTCCAATCGTAAAGCACGCGTCTATTGCTTAGTATGCCTTCTTATCTTCCTTACATCCTTTCTTCTTGATTTCATAGGAATAAGTAATAGGCAAAACCAATGTAGCCTACGAGGTTATGTAATTTGCCGACTCCTATATGATTTGAGAACTAATTGTTCAAACCTGAATCGGTAGATGTGTATTGGGCTTTAAAGACATATCAATGCCGATATGAATCAATCTATAAGGTTATTTTTTTAGATAGCATGGATCTGGATATATCCGTTGACAGCATCTAAGCATCTTAAACAATCTATAAGGTTATGCCTCACAGCTTACAGCAGTCACTTCCCATCCTAAGATACATCTATATATAAAGTAAATAATTCTTCCAATTAATTTGAATTCGTCCCAGTGCGTCATTAAAATCTGGAAAAATAATTACAATTTCCAGAAATATCGTCCTCAGGTGTGCACCCACAGGATATGCAGTCTATTCTAAAATGTATGCACATTCTGTATATTGACTAGAATATGATGCACAAGGCCGATCTTTTGTAAGTCGCCAGCTCATTGTGGCATACACAATGTACTGGAACGGTGTTGATCTCGTTAACATGTACACGTTCCTGTGTATTCTATTCGTAGCGTGAGAACATGAGAATGTTAACAAATGAATTGTAACTCGAAACGACTCTCGCTATTACCAATTTAACATGATAACTATCACATATTTGGAATCCTTGCGACAGGTCAGGATAATTGGAAACAAGAAATGACAGGTATGTTACACAGATATTAGAGACAAGTCAGGGCAGCATGGGTTAGCTTCTTCCCGTCCTAAAAGTTTGTGAGTCGTGAACCTATAAAAGCCCGTTTATTTGGCGGACGAAAACGGCGAAGATTTTTCGAGTTTTACTAAAAGCCCGTTTCCATTGAGTGATATTACGTCAGCAGTGCTAAGGGGCCGTCGGTGCTTCCTTGACTGTAGATCAGTGACAGCCAATGAAAGCATACAACTGTACCCTAACACACTTAAAGAGTCTACAAACCAGCCATGAGGATCTTTATCAAGAACTCATTATAGACGTGTAGTATGAAAGATGTTTCCCCTCCGCTGTCATGCTCGACACATGTATGAGAATGTGTACACACTGAATCTTCAGAGGCCGAGAGACATGACTGCAAGACCCCACACTCCCACCTTACAAATTGCTTGATAAGGGCAGCTATGCTATAAAGGTATAAACGTTAATTTCAGATACCGCTTATCTTTCAGTAGTTATATATACAAAAGAATAACAAAAAGCAACAACTGAATAGCAACGGACACACGAAGGAAATAAGCCGAGTAAGTTTCATGTTTAAAACAATAGTATTCTATACGATAACTTAGAATTTTTAAGGAGAATCTCTAACTCGAATACACACGGTACATCATGGTCTTAGATATCAGAAAGATTGAACATACCTTGCCATCTATGTCCGATGAATATCCACAGAGAGAGACGGTATGCTTTGTCTGCTGAGATGCTGTTTATTCAGAATGTCTCCAGGTAACGCCGTTTTGAAGAGCGCGACTACATAATTTCACCAGCATCTCATTAACCTAATTGCATAAATGACGAATATTTCCGCCCAAGAAATTCATATGTTAGGACATTCATGTATATTTTACAATATCCAACATAAGTTCCCAGAATGATTAACTCCAATATTCCGAAATTATGTATTCAGAGGAGACGGAATGAGATTACCAACCAACTTTGGGCATCTATATGGTTTTCAGAAGAGCTCAACTTTTGTATAAATCATATATTATATGAATACAAGAAACATCCTTCGAATTCCTCTTTCGAAGAGTAGAAATCCAGAATATTTATTCTAGTCTGATTTGTCATGTCTACTTCTCCAAACTCTTCTATTTAGTCTGGTATAGCCTGTGTTTATGTTGGTTTCTACATGTAACCCAGTGGAAGAACTACCCTGTGGTAGAACTGGCTCACTATTACGATAAATTTAAAAAACAAAAACAAAAAAAACTATCTAATTCAACCTTGCCATCAATAAACTAGGAGGAAAGAGTACGTTCATTCTTGGTGAATTAATTATAGAAGATTAACAATTAAAGGTTTGGGTTACATTCATTTTCTGTAACACACATGCACCAAGTCAACTTGCCATTTCTACAATTGCCTTTCGAGGATTCAAATAAATCAAGCAATAGTGGGTCAATAAGGTGTGATAGTTTCAGGTGGGTACGCTTTTAGAACACTGAGACATTAGCCCTCTGCACCTTTCCCATTGTTTAATAGTTGGCACGCAGATAGCAAAGGGATTGCTTTTGCAGCAAGCTCAAAGTCCAAGTGACCACTCTAACCTTCAAGCAGAGTACATGAACGTGTTACCCACGCTCAATAAAGCGTTATCAGCGCTAAATCGAGACACCTCAATATAAACGGTGTGTCTCGGCACTGGTGAAAGTTTATCACAATACATTACATTTGACTGTAATCAGAGCGGAACATTCTCTGAGACAAGTTTTGTCATTTGTATTACGCCATGCCTTCTCTGTTGCACCTATCAGTAATGTTGTGATAAATAACATGCTCTTTCACCTTCAGCATTGTCCAACGACTCATATATCAGGATTGCCGCCATGGCTTTGCGGTAATGGCTGGAATAAGGAGAAGGATGTATGATGAATGTGACCCGCCTCACAAATGGTCAGTCGTTACCTTGTGTCAATAAGACTGAGCATCCTGGGAAGGAGTCCATCATGTACCGTTTGTTTTATGCTGGTTTTATGATGGTTCCTTGGAGTTGCTTGCTCTTCGACTGCTATCTACAGGGGGAAGTTTAAGGCCGAGCCCCCACCTACCACGATTTTGGTCCCGATTGGCCTTACGACGGCCTTTCCGACACCATTCCGATTCTATCGTGAGGTCAGCCAAAATCGTGGTAGGTGGGACAGGTTTCAACTATTTCGTCTACAATAGCTCACGATAGGCTGCGATTGAAAACGCCTATCGTAGAGGTCCCGATAACTTCCAACATGTTGGAAATTTCGTAGCCTGCGAGTATGATTCTAGATAATGTTAAGATAAGATAATGTTAGAGGTTTAATGAAGGAAACGGTTGACCAGTATTGTGTGACGATTGTAAATGCTTCGTCGTTGAATACTCAATGCTGTTTCAGTTTATTAAAGCAACTTAATAAGAACTTATAGTTAGTTATCTGTGCCTCTGGTTATGGATGTGTGAGGTTACCGTGCATCTCTGACTAAATCACAGCAAGCGACTTAATTCTTACATGAGATGACGAAGAAAGCCAGGAAATTATTTGATCTTCACGTGATTTGACGATCATCATTCCCCAAGTTTCAGGTAATATTTTAAGACCTGACAACGGTATAATAATGCAAAACATATATATGTATACATACATATATTTGGCTAATACAGTTTTCTTTTAAACTTCTCCAAACTAGAATCACGAGTTGAGAATTATTGACATTATTGAAAAGAGGTCCTGGCAACATTCAATCTTGAACTTACTATTTATATGAATATATCATGTGGCTCGCCCTGTAGTTACTTGCTTGTCATTGAGGCATGTTTAGTTTGCTTTTAGACTACCTAACGCACCTATCCAAGAGGCGATATATGTGCGCGATGAGAGATTTAATTAGTAATATTAGTACACAAAATATGAAATTGAAATTTCTCAACTTGATATTCATCATTCTACATATTCTGAGATGATTTCCCGTCCAGTTATACTTCTCACTAAGTTGAATGGATTTATGTATAGCTCTTCATCAGTAAAAGCCAGAATTCAATCTTGGCACTTCTTAGGTTATCATTTTGTGAACAAAGTATATATCTAAAGTGCAAATTGCACCATTCAAGCGAAAAGCATTTCTTGTTAAATGAGCCGAACTCTGCAATGTCATTTATCATGATGCTAAGCAGAGAAGCGTGATACAGGTGCGCCATTTAGTCTAGCAAACTGTATCTGTCTTTTGATAATGTATAAAACATGTGTATGGCAGATAATGAGTTAATTACTGCGCAGTCGCCAGCAGAAATCCATTTTCGAAATGATTACTATCTGGAAACGTTATAGGGCAGAAAATTAACCTATAATTCGCCATGATTAAATGTTATCCAGTGCACAGATTAGGTCCCCTGTCCAAAACATATTGGTACAGGCAAAGGGATATTCTGAGCGACCATGAACTTTGCGAATCAAGCCAGTTTCCCTCACAAGATTCACCTAATAAAGTATCACATTTCACTATATATAACGGTGCACGGATATCTTACAATTACTAACTTCTGGTACAAGTAAAAACTGTATTTAACAGAGTGTGCAATAAGTCGTTTTGCTGTAAAGTGTGCAATAAGGTGTACATATAACTACGAGCTTTGATGTCAATAGGTGTTGCTATGCGTCTTGCTAAGCTTGTCGCTAAGTGACAACGTCACTGATACGTCATAATGCCGCATCTATATCCCTTTATCAATCCCCAGACCTATGTTCTGTCTGGCTACTCCATACATATATTACTGAAGCTGTGCTTAGAGAATGTAAATATTAGGCGCAAAGGACTGTGGGGTACCTGACAGGAGCGTGGTTTCTCTACATGTTTGCAATGAATTGGCAGGGACTGGATTTACGAATTATAACCGATTTTGGGTTAGCAGTGCCAAAAATCTATCGATGGTTGCTGACTCTAGATCGGTGACAGGAAATCAGCCAATGGAAACGGGTCTTCCGAGAACAACCTGTGTGGTGAATTAAAGGCATATCGGACAATTTACCTTGACAATTAAAACCCATCTCAATTTCTTAGAAATTGAATACACTGATCTCCAGGTTTTATAGAACACACCGTTAATAAAAAAAGATAGGGGTCACCGTGCTAGATTTTGATTTAGAGATAAATATCATGATACTATTATATAATGGAATGTATAATATTTCTTAACAGCTGTTTTCACATAGTAGAACCCATTTTATTTTCTTCCGACATTCATGAAATATTGCAAATGTGGAGTACTACATGTTTTAGGTATAAAAATCGTGGGTCACCGTCACTATTTTTGAAAGAATTGAAGAAAAACATATTTTTCAGTACAGTTCCAATTCAAATCAGTCAAATGTCAATAGGCTTAAATTATCTATTGGGTAATTGTCTAATTCAATAATGTTTTATACTTCATTTATTTGGTATTAGAATACCAAAGGAACCGATTTGATTTAGTAATTATCAGTAATTGAAAATCACCAGGCGGCGTCACACTGTTTTGTCGGATATGCCTTTAACTGTGCTACTGGACATTTGAAAATACGAGTACATTTTCGCTACACCTTTGTGGGCCATACTTATATTCCTTACTTTATTTAGGGGACTCGGGACCAATGCTTAGTCCATCACTCTATTTGGGATCCTCAGGAACCAGCAGATGACTAACAACAAGAAGATCCCCTGCTATATCCGCTATATATCACGTACCTGCGGGGGCGCATTATTCCCTCATCGCTTAGCTGAGACTGTTGGTGAATGGTAGTATCGCTGTTGTGCATCAATATATCCCAAACACTATCTCCAATACATCTCCCATTTACTATTAAGATAAGGAGACACACTAATGGACATCCCTTAGTAATAGGCGACCAGAGAAGACAGTGCCTCCACCTTTTTTTACTGGCGACATGGTATCAAAATGAGATCTCCCTGATGGTATATGTTTTGCTTTTTTTGAGGGAGACATAAATTATATTTCCTGTTGCCGGAAGGAAGTGGAATGGCACCCTGTCATATTGTTACCGATCGGAGTTTCACATTCTACCAGGGAAATTATTGTTCTGAGACTGAGAGATGAAAATCTTCTTTTTTTTCAAAAAGCTATGTATCGGGGATAATTAACGTTCTGCCGGTCTCATTTGTCGACAGATGGTCATTAGAGGTGTGCTTTCACTTTCCTATACAGCCACAGAAAAAAAACGAGGAAATGAAGTAAAAACAAAAAAAACTAAAGATATATGAGGGATTCGCAGTACCCGTAAAAGAGATGCTTTCGTGGACGTGACTCGTGGTAATCCTCCGACCACAAGCCGGGCCACGGGTCTGATTTCCGCTAGGTGGCGGGAGTGGTCAGTGGGTGATGGATGAGGGTGGCCTGAGGAGATGGGGGTAGGTGGGGCACAGCGGCTAATGTGGCAGGAGCATGGGGTGGCCAACTGAAGGTGGGACCGGCTCTAAGGGACGGCTGAAGAAGCTACTGTCGGAAGATAGCAAGAGTCTGATCGATCAACTGCAGTTGGAGACACATCGTGTAGCACGTTGACCCCCTACGCAGTGTCGCTAACCCTGAGAGAGACTACTAAATGGACCCTCCCTATTGGCCCACCCAGAGAAGAAAGGTGTGTAGGTTGTACTTTTGTGTCAATGCGTGTGTCATTAAGGTTAGTGGGGACTTTATTGAGGGCACCATTTGTCACCCAAGTCCCTTTGCGGCTACTTTCATGAATAGGTTAAATGCATGTGTAATACTAGAAGATTGAGCCAAATACAAATTTCAAACATCAACAATATATATATATACAATTATAATTATATATGCCTCTCAGCAAAAGTATTGAAAGTTGATAAGAGTAATTTATAATTATTGCCAATATAAAGAGTATACATGCAAAATAAAATCAATGTTATCTTATACTAAGTAAGAAGGTATTACCTAGCGGTAGGAATGTACAGCATATGGAACATTGGTTACCCATGGCCTTTGGTCAGGGGTGGTCATTGCCCCCCCTGGTGAAACCACTCTTCACTAGCGCACCCCTGCGCCACCTCTCCGCTCTCGGCCGTACTAAACATCAAAGTGCGCGAGTGCGACACTGTCCTCTGTCTCATTCGCTTCACTGGTCTCATTCGCTCAACACCTATTTTTTCTATCGCTCCTTGGCTTATCGCCCTCCGTACCTTCGGTCTCCGTATTCCCCTGAATATCGGCAGACGAGGACAGGGATACCAAGCGATTCAGTGATTTAAGGAATTATAGTCTAGTTATGTTGACCAGAAGCGCTGTGGCGGCATCCGCACCCGCGGAGGCCGAGACGGACTCGGAAATAACGATACGACAGCCGGCGGCCGAGAGCGACCACGTGGACTCGGTATCTCAACAGGGAACGAGCGCGAGCGCACGGACTCGGACTTCGCGCATCACAGCCCTGGAGGCCAACCTCGGAGGGGTCAGGACGGACTTCAACGAGGTAAAGACGGACGTCGGTGAAGTAAGGACGGATATGAGCAAAATATCGCGCCAGATGGACGGCATGATGGACGCGATCATGCAAATCTCCAGGCCGACCTCGCGCCGGGCCGGCTCACGGGCTTCCTCAGCGGCCGAACGGACAAGAGACTGGGCCCAGGATCAAAACGAGCGCCTCCTCCCCGCTCCCAGGGCACTCCGAGAGGCCTACACGACCGAGGAACACCTCCAGCGTGAATTCGGCCGTGAGGCCATGCGACACGACCGCACAACGGGTAAGAGCCTACTTTCTGATTTAAATGCCCGGAGGCCGACGGCGAAGCCGTACATGTTCATGGACAGAGATGGGGTGTACACGCTGCACCAGAAACTGGACCTACGGTCGAGCCTCGGGCCTCTGGAGTACATTTCATGTTTTGTGGCCTTATTAAATGACGATCGCGCCTTGCACCCCGAGGACAAGGAGCATATGTTCAAACACTTATACCAGGTGACGGTTGACGCGCAGGCACGGCCGTGGGCCGGCGTCAGACGCTGGTCAAACTACGTTTTCGACCAGGTCGAGTCGGGCAGGATGCGGTGGTCGGATCACGGCCGGATACAGGAAGAACGTGTCCGGCTCGCGATGACCAGTGCCCACACGTCTAACAACAGTCAAAACACGGAGACCGGACGTGCCCGGGGGAGCGAGGCCCCGTGCCGGGACTTCAATGGAGAGAGGGGGTGCCGCCACCGCAGCGACCACACTGAAGGGGGCATCCGGTGGTTGCACGTGTGCACGTTTTGCGACTCTGTGGGCAGGAAGTGCGGTCACTCGGTGCACGCCTGCAACCGCAAGCTGACTTACGGACACGGGTACGACAACACGGCGGCTCCCCCTGTACCCACACCACGGCGGGTACCCCAGGCGGGGTATCAACTGCAGGCTACTACGAGGCTGGCGGCAGCGCAGAGTGTGGTACACCAACCCCAGCAGAGTTAAAAAAACGGGCCGGCCGCGCCCCGCCAGTAGACGAGGCGCGAAACAAAGATGAAAGGGGGGCTGGCAGGACAGAGTGTTATGTAACGAAGCCGGCTCCCCCACGTGACGTCATCGATCACGTGACCCCCTCGGCACGTGGCCGAGGGGCAGACATAAACAACAACAAGGACGGGGGGAATACACTCCCGGAGGAGATACCCCCCTTTCTACCGGCGGCGGTCGCCCCCGGCCCTGTGGAGGATGATGGTCTCAGTCGCTTGCCGGGTGTTAGTGTTAGTGCGCCGGGCCGAGATCAGGAATCTAACACTCCCGATTTTAAAGCACTTCGGGACGTCTGCGAAACAGGAGTCCACCGGGAGGGAGTGAGGACGGACCCGTTAGCCTTCAAGCAACATCGCCGGGAGACATGGCCGGAGTTCACGGCCGTGGGGCCCGCCAGGCACGCGGAGATATACCGGGCCGTGCGTGACACGGGAATCCCCAACGCACTCGGCGCTAGGGTCGAGGTGCCTTCCGACCTTAACCTACCTGCGTGGGAGCATTACCTAGGGCACGTGGAGGAGGCGCAGGAGCTCCTAGGCTTCCTGCGATACGGTTTCCCCCTGGGATACCTGGGACCGGAGAGTGATACCAGGGGGGTGGCCAACCACCCCAGCGCAACCTCTCACCCCGTGCAGGTAGAGAAGTTTCTGGGAAAGGAGGCAGGCTTTACCAATATGATGGGCCCGTTCGCCGAACCGCCTTTTAGCCCGTGGTGTCACGTGTCGCCACTCATGACACGGGAAAAGCGCGGGACGGACGACCGGCGCATCATTACCGATATGACTTTCCCGAGGGAGTGCAGCGTGAACTCGTTCATCATTAAGAACTCGGTCTACGGACTGGAGCGAGAACACGGCCTCCCTACGGTGGACGAGTTTGTGGCCAAGCTCGTCAAGGCAGGCACGTCGGCCTACATGTCGTCCATCGACGTGTCGCGTGCCTACAAGAACTTTAGGTGCGATCCCCTCGATTGGCCTCTGTTATGTTTCACGTGGGAGGGCGGGCACTACTGCGATACGGCCATGCCGTTCGGCGCCCGTGCCTCCTCCTACCACATGCAGTGTGTGGCGGAGGCCATCGTGGGGATACTATCATCAAAGGGAGTTACGGCCGCGATGTACCTCGTCGACCTCATCATTCTCTCCGAGGACCGAGGTAAGGCGGCCGTGGACTTCAGGATCGCGCGGGACCTTTTCTCGGAATTGGGCCTACCCGAGGCACGTGATAAAGCGCAGGAGCCGAGCCAGACCGTGACGTGGTTGGGGATAGAGATCGACGCCCGTGCCATGACTCTATCGATCCCCACGGCCAAGCTGGAGGACATCCGTGGTCACGTGTCGGCCGTAGCCAAGCGCCGGACGTTGACAAAACGGCAGCTTCAGTCGGTGCTCGGCCGGATATTACACGTGGCGAGGTGTATACGTCCGGCGCGGGCATTCGTCTCGAAGCTACTCGAGGCCCTCCGGGGGATGAGAGGCTTCTACATGAACATCAATTCCGAGATGCGCCAGGATCTCGACTGGTTCGTTAAGTTTGCTCGGGGCTGGAACGGCCGCGCTCTCATCCCTCGAGGTCCCCCGACGCGGAGGATCACAGTAGATGCGTGCCTGTCGGGCGTCGGAGGAACCGACGGCCGCTTCTCGTACTCCGGCCAGGTGTGCCCCGTCCTCGATCCCGTGGAGTGCATCTCGGAGCTCGAGGCTCTGAATACCATCTACGCACTCCACACATTCATCACCGATAGGGATCGGGGATCACGGATTGAGGTGTTCTGTGATAACCTCGGAACTGTACAGACCCTCAATAGCGGGCGTGCCCGTAACCCTGTCCTGGCGGAGTGTGCCCGCCAGGCATGGATGGTGCAGGCACGTCTTCAGCCATATCCCCGGGGTGCAAAACGTCATCGCAGATGCCCTGAGCAGAGCCCATCTGTCGAGGACGGAATACGATAAGGCCACTTCCCTCATTCACATTCATGAGTTGTACCCTATCGTACCGTGTACCCATGCCTCTTTTGTACCCGTACTCCGTCTCTTCTGCAGATCGGGCGCTTCTCTTACTCCAGGCGAAGGCATCTGCGAGGCAGTCAGAGGCGCGTGCCCCAGGTACGCTCGCAAACCAGCGATCCGCAGTCACCACCTACCTGGCGTTCTGCAACCGGATGAGGACGGACCCCCGGGCACCGACCGTGAGCCTGATCACGTCGTACCTGGAATACGTGGCCGACCACGCCCCCTCGCCGGCCACGGTCGCCAACCAGTTATCACACGTCCGGGCACACCTCCGACTGACGGGGGGGGACGTGCGGCCAACAGAGGATCACCGGGTGAAGCGTGCCCTCGAGGGCATGAGGAGAAACAAGCTTTACGTGCCAAACGTGAAGGCCCCCATACCAATGGATGTGTTCAGGGCGGTCCTCGATGCCCTGACGGGATCGCCTCTCCATACGGCAATGAGGGCGGGCATGCTGCTCATTTTCTACGCGGCCCTACGGCAGGGGGAGGTGGCCCCGCAGTCGGCTCGGGCATTCGATCCGGCTCGGAACCTCACTCGCGGGGACGTGGTCCTCGGCCGCCGGCACGTCACTATCACCATCAAGGCGGCCAAAAATCTTCAATACGTAGGGCAACAGAAAGTGATGCGCCTCGAGGCCGCGGACGATATCCGGGTGTGCCCGGTAGACGCGGTTCGAGACCTACTACGGGCGGCCCCTACGGCTTCACTGCGGGACCCGTTTCTGACACTGCCCGATGGGACGACCATCACATCACGGGTTATGACCAACGAATGGGACCGCCTCCTACAGGCCACAGGCCAAACTGTGAAGACATACACCCTCCACAGCCTCAGGAAGGCCGCTGCCACTCAGGCCTTTGAGGCCGGGATACCTGAACTTAACATCCAGAGGTATGGAGGGTGGAGGTCCCAGGCTCACAGGGACTACATCAAAGTATCAGACCAAGAGACTGTCAACAAGTCTCTCATTGAGTCTCTCTCCTTCAAAAACTGACTATAAAAAACTTTCCCACCCTCCTCTTCCCTTAAATATTGGCTTCTTGGCTATTTCTATTATTTTATTATTACATGTTATGTTTAACTATGTAATATCACATAATCTTCATTTATCTTATATCAAATATTATCACAATTGACAAACACATATCTATGTCAATTTCAATATTTGTCATATTGTCACAAATCTTATCACAATTGACAAACACATATCTATGTCAATTGCTATATTTGTCTTATTATTGATACTCATGTATTTCTCTTATTCATATCAATAAGACTCATAAAATTAAATAAAATTTTATAAGCCCACTACGGCCTCCACTCTGTTTCATTGGGGATCTGGGGTAATGGCTGAACAATGTTTATTACTACATATGAATGGACAGCTCCCCAGGTGACCAGTAACAATGAACTGCAGTTGGAGATACATCTTGTAGCACGTTGACCCCCTACGCAGTGTCGCATACCCTGAGAGAGACTACTAAATGGACCCTCCCTATTGGCCCACCCTGAGAAGAAAGGTGTGTAGGAAGTACCTTTGTGTCAATGCGTGTGTCATTAAGGTTAGTGGGGACTTTATTGAGGGCACCATTTGTCACCTAAGTCCCGTTGTGGCTACTTTCATGAATAGGTTAAATGCATGTGTAATACTAGAAGATATAGCCAAATACAAATTTCAAACATCAACAATTGGGACGCGTTGTTCATATATATATGTTTATATTTATATATGCCTCTCAGCAAAAGTATTGAAAGTTGATAAGAGTAATTTATAATTATTGCCAATATAAAGAGTATACATGCAAAATAAAATCAATGTTACGTCGTCAACTACGAGGAGATTACAGTCACTCATATACAAAACCAGTCGTTATTGTATTTATTACCCACCTACAAGATTGATAACAAGTCTATTGCAATTAAAATGTTTTTGCAAGACATTTACTACCAGACACCACAGCAATGTTAAGCATGGCAGTAATTTGGTGTAGACTTTCACCAATATTATAGTTCGCCATTAATCTGTACTTTTAGCATGCAAAATATGTTATTACAGGGATTTCTGATGGTAAATGAGATTATTATGATTGATTCTAAATAATTAATATTGAATGAACATTCAAGCAACTTATTTCGAAGTACATGATGATTCGACCTCATTATGGACAGGACTATTTCTCCAGAATACCATAATCTCCAGGTAGCTGTTTCCAGGCGCCCTATGCATCTCCTACGGAGATTCTGTAATCGGTGGCTAATAAAACACCATAATCCACCTTATAAGTGTGAAGGAACTTTTTATAAGTGTGAAACAATTTGCAGAAGAACATTTACGGGCAGCGATTGGAAATGTGTAGTCGTGAGGAGGCGTGCCAGCTCAGGCATGGATGGAGGTACTGATTAATCAGGAGGCAGGCAGAGGGATGACCAGCTGCTAGTAGTGTCTGGAATCCTGGATGGACATGCAGCATGGATGAATTGGTAGCCTAGACTGACAGACAAACTGGAAGGACTGGTCGCCTGGACAGAAGGTTAACTTGGCTGGTCTTGGCTCCTGGAGAGACTAATGGCTATACTGACTGGAAGCCTGCTAAAAAAAGCAGATAAAACCTTAAGTTCACAGTCAGAGCTAATTTCCAATCGAATTTGAATAGCGTAGTAATTCACAAGGTAAAGCTGATTGTGACATAATCCCCCATTGAGTTTTCTTTTCTAAATACGCCATGGGCATTGAGTATGAGTTCCCAATGTAAAGTCTAAAGGGAGAAAATGCCAGGGTGGGATTGAAAATTTGGGAAAATTGATGCCAAAACATCTTCTATTGCATTTAACATTCCATGATATGTGTTCTTTCAATAAAATATTCCGTGGAATGTCTGCTCTCCTTTAAACGTTCACTCAGACAATCATTGTCATTTTAGAATGCTATGAATACCTTCTCAAAGCGTCTACCACAATTTTCACCGGCTTCACCGCATGTAAAAACATTATCATTATTCCTCGGTCCACTATCAGCCAATCTTTTAATGTCTCATGTATCAACAAACATATCTGGGTCCCTCAATCTTTTGTCCATCTTTACCAAATTACCAGTATACCATGTGGATATAGATATTCACAATATACTTCTTTTATTGCTACCAGATCTTTTATTTTATCTTTGTCTCGGCCTTGATACTAGATTTCCATACAAATGTGTGCAGAATACTTTTTATCTCACCCCTGGTATTTTTTCCCCATAGACTTAACATTGGAAACTCGTACTCGACCCCCGTGGAGTATTATTAAAAAATACTCAATAGGGGATGATGTCACACATTTAAGCCAAATAGTCCGTGATATAGGGGTGAGATAAAATCTGAACCGCACTCGATCCATAGCCACTGACAATATGCCATGAGTTTTGGTTGCGGAGTAATCCACGAGGCAAAGACGAGTGAGATTATGTAGCAAACCAAAACTCATGGCATATTGTCAGTGGATATGGATCTCGATGCAGTTCCTTATTAATACCGCTGAGGGTAGAAGATTCATACTTACCTTGACTATCCATATCAGTTGTACAAGATGAAATACCGAGAATTTGCCGCCCATAATCCCGACGCATAAACTCGTACAATTGCTTCTGACTGTGACCTCATGCAATTAATTTCATTAATCTTTGCTCTCAAAGACGGATTTGATTTCATATCTTTAGTCTATAAAGCCTATAATACATCGACATCGGGAATATAATGTCTGTCTTATAGACTTAAAAGGTGCTTACCATAAAGTTATCATTGTTGCAGGTTATGGGAATTTGAGAAGTTACTGTATTAGATTTGATGCTATTGACGTATACCTTATCTACCTTTAGAAACCAAACACCTGTGGCATTTCGTGTGATGTATGTGAATAGTGAATGTGTATGCGAGTCTGCCAAGGCAACAGCTGCCTTTTGCCCTGACCAAGTGTATCTAATGTTGTCTGACCACCTTTGAGGTCGTTTTCCTGATATACTGCTCATAAGGGAAATAAAAAAGGGTGTTAAATTGCAACTCATCAGCTCAGGTACATTAGGAGGGTTAGTCTGTGAATACTAATTCATGTTTTCAGAGTAAATTTTATGTGATTCAGTGAGATGGTATAGAACAAGTTATAATTGTCTCTAAAGTGACATCCAACAGAATACAATCAATTCAAGCTAATCGTTTAACATGAGACCAAAAGATAACGGTAAATCAAGCTGTCATGATATATTGTGGGCGATCGGTACAAAGATACAACACTAGTTGACTCACGAGAGCAGTATCAACTGATGATATTTGTCATGAATTTTGCATATCCAGATTGTCGATATTCCATGTGAATAACCTTATTTTTTACATTTAGAATATGATATATTTACGAGTCAGATATAGCCTCATATGTGGAAATGTTACATTGTCAGACAAGATAGGAGTCTAGATCCAAGATCAAAGGACAGATATGTTTTCGCTAAACTCCATCATATCAACCATGCATACATGTTATTATTGAAGGCAGGGTTTAATAGAGACCCCTAGTTTGAGACTTTAAGGAATGGTCACTGGCTCTCGCGAAGATTCATAGCCAAATGAATGCTGTTTACACTTGCAACATTTAATATAATAGCCATCAATTCCGAGATACAGCCTGTAATTATCGCTCAGCGATTTCATTTATGATGTGTCGAATTTTGGTCACAATACAAAGTGCTCCATTACCCCTTATCTCTGGCCATAAAAGATAGGCCGGAGCTTGGGTAACCACAATTTATTTTAATTTTATTAAGATGATATCATTGATAAGATTAATAATAAGTGACTTATAGAGCTGGTGAGTCGATTATAAGAAAATAGATAAAATATGAGAAATATATTAAATAAAAGCCAACACTTCCAGTATTGTAAAATAGGTATGGTTCAGGTGGGAAGTGAAAAATTGTTGTGAGTGGGTGAGTGAATGGACGAGTGATTGGTTGATTAGATTAAGATTTGAGTTCATAATATATGCCTGGTGGGCGTTAGATAGCCATCCTCCTTAGCTGTATGCTGAACTCTAACATCATCGCCTGGTATGCCTGATTCACTGCTGCCTTTCTGAAGGCCATAACACACTCTACGATTTCGGAACATTCATGTCCCATTATCAACGTTAAGCTCAGGCGAGGCCTCGAAACCTCGTTCAGTGTGGTGCCCCACTGATTTGCTACATAATCTCACTTTGCCTCCTGAGATTACTCCGCAACCAAAACTCATGGCTTATAGTCAGTTGCATATAGTCAGTTGATCTCGATGCAGTTCCTTGTCAATACACTGTGGCCGTAGGTGCTGCCACCTCGCTCTTCCACCGAGTCACGTAGTAGAGTACCCGCAGTGCCAAACGTAACGTGCACTTCACCAGTGATCCCTGTAATCCGAGGACGACGTTCTAGAGGAGGTGCATCGGCACAGCTAGCTCAAGGTCAGGGGGGGGGGGGGTACTGGACTTGTTGCAGTGTATTGCATTTATTGTCATCTTCGCCCAGAAGTCCTAGATCGGCGTAGCGTTTCCCTCTATTATTGCAGATGGGTCGTTATCCTACCCCTAATATAAAATCCCTAACATTGAGTTTCTGTATGCCACGCTGCCTGGCATACGGAGTTTTATATGCCACTAGTGGCATACAGAATTCTTATCACGTAATATTCCAAAAGGAGACGGGGTAGGATAAAATCAAAACCTGATTCGTTTTAATAGTGGCCACCGTATGCCACTCCTGGAGTTTTGGCTCCGGACTTCACTCGACTTCGCCTCATGAAATCACTATGCCAAACTCCAGTCGTGGCATATGGTGGGCTAGATTAAAACTCATCCACTTTTACGAGAGTACGTGAGACAAATGGTTGGTCTCTGGTGGTATAGGTGTGTAGGTGGCCACCTACATGAGGTATGCCATGAGGATACTCAAGGTCGGTGACCGGGGCTCAGTTCCCATCATCCGTCAGGACACAAGGTGATGTCTTCATGGCAGAGTGCTGGATTGCGACCGTGCCTGGAGCATGCGTCTTGTTTGGTGACAGAATTAAGATCATGATTAGTGAAATGAGCACGGCTGAGGGTAATGGCGATCATGTTCTGAACCCCGGGGAGGTGGGAGAAGATCAGCTTGACCTTTTTTTTTCTTTTTTTTTAATAGAATTTCTTTATTAACCTTTGGTTTTATACAGCTTTCATCCGTTTACATGTTGTACAGTAATGGTTAATAAAGGGGCATGGGTGTCAGCCACATACAGGTAGGCTGGTTTTCAGCACCCTGCCCTTGGGTAGAATAATTCCCTTTAGAGTATATCATTTTTTTGACCAGCCATATCAGGTTAATTGGACTAATAGCAAATATTCATTTCAACTTACAGTCTAATGAGTGATTTCCCGGTTACGCCCGCTACAGAGATTACAGCGGGTTACAGCTCGTAACAAACTTATTTGAGCAATACATATAAAGTCAAATGTTAAGAAGTCTCAATACTATCTTGAGCAATGTAAAGACTCGATACAGACCTTGGAGGCGTACCTGGGGGCCGTGGGAAAATATTTCGTGGTGCGTGAGGCTGGACGATACGATATAATTGAATCATGAACGACATACTGGACTACCTTTATCATTCAGGGGGCTGTGAATAAAGTTTGTTCGTTTCTGGTGAAGCGCTGGACGAAACGATAACTCCAACGATAAATGACATGTTGGACGTTGTTTTTTTTACATTCATTGTTGTATGACAGAAGAAATGATATTTTCTGAATGAACGTATTTGTATACAACACCTTGTAAGAGGTTTAGATTACTCTAATTGTCAAAATATCTGTTGTTTACAACGTATTTGTATACAACACCTTGTAAGAGGTTTAGATTACTCTAATTGTCAAAATATCTGTTGTTTACAACGTATTATTTTATACAACACTATAGCCCCAAAGACAATCCTGGGGTACTTTTTTTTCTCGTTCGTAGTTTATTCAACAGCCCCCAGGGTAGCATAAAACTTGTCGTTGGCATCAGCATTATGGTCCTTACAATATGTCGTACAATCGTTGTACAATTGACCTATTTCCAAGTGCTTATACATTCCCTATATTAACGCCCATACCCACCAATGCATATCGTGCGTTGCAGTGGTATATTTGAGACCAGCAGAATGAGTGGTACAGTACTTGTATATCTGTGTGAATGGTCAAACATTTCTCAAAAATCAATTTGATGTTGAAGTTTAGTATATATGTTTGGTGGTCGCCGCCTGACTAGCAGGTTGGAAGACCCCTTCCCGGAACACTACAAACACATACATAGGTCGGTTCAGTTTTCCGTAGGATTGCACGAACCTAGGAACACAAAACACATGTTTAATAAACAGGAATGTTTATTAACACTACTTCTTGAAAAAATCTGGTAGATCATTCCCACAAGTACAGTACCCCAACATGGTGTGCCAGGTAATGCTGGAGAGGCTAATCTGAAAGACTCGCCTAACCACCAGAAAGGTTACAAGAACCCACCTGCAAAGTGAGGGTCAAAGGGTCCGCTCTCAGGGAGAGACACGCGAGGACAGCCTGTCGACCTACTGTGAAAGCTGAGTATATATACCCAGCGTTACGTAATCCCAGCCCCCACCGCGTCACTCTCGTGTGCGGCGTTGCCCGGAATCACTACACAGTAAAGATTGACTCTCCACACCACCTTCCGTAGAATGTATGTAAAACTGCTAGATTCCTGCTCCACTACATATGTATCACATATGAATAGAAATCTCTGTTGAAAATATCTTTTAATTTGGAATGGATTGTGTGCATGAAAAACGAGTTTAATATTGACTACAACAACTCTAGAGGTGTCGTCCAGGACGACAAATGGACAATATTTTCAAAATGAACGATTTCTTATGCTACACCACCTACGACATTTCTCGTCTCTTCAAAGGCTCGTACAGCCACGACATACTTTTTTATCCTACGTTTTGATACCAACGATATTTTTTGTATCGTAGAACTATTATTCAACGGCCCCCTGTACCGTCCATGACTAGCAGGCACACTCCGCCAGAACTGGGTATGGTCTGTGATCGGACTGTGGACGGACTGGAGTGCCCTTTTATTCAGCAAGTGTTCTGGCAACCGTTTTACCGTGATCCCATATCTCAATGAGTTTGACCTTTGGGATGGAGAATGCCATTGCACGTGTATTAATCCGTATCCCCAGCAAGACGATGTCTCTATAAGGAGTTCTCAGGCCGTCTTGTAGTCCCTCTCAGCTGTCGCCCTGTCACGAGATGAAATAATGAAATTGTCAAAATACAAGTCAGATCCAATGCCCTTGCAGGTGAGAATGTCGACTATAGTGGCGGCGACACACTGCATATGGTATGAGGGAGCACGAGCGCCAAAATGCATAGCTGTATCGCAGTAATTGGAATGAAACTCATGAGATGAAAATAACTTGGTCCTTATTCCACCGAGTTTGACCGCAGAGAAATTCACAAAGCGAAGGTGAGTGAATCACTCTGCGACCAAACTACTTCACAAGGTGAAGGTGTTTGAATTACATAGCAATTCAAACGAGATGAGATCAAGCTCTGACCCTAAACTTGAATGGATTTTTTTTAGGAATTAATCACACCCTTCACATTGACTAGTGATCTAACATTTGTGACATAATCCCCCATTGGATATTTTTCCTAAATATCTCATGGGCGTTGGATATGAGTTCCCAATGTTAAGTCTATGGAGGAAAAATACCAGGGATGAGAAAATAATTCTTGCCCCATTTAAAACAGAGCAACGGCCAATCCAGGGATCGCACTCTAAGGTCTGGCGTCCACCTACTACGATATGGCTCCGATATGGTCTACGATGCACCTCCCGAGGAAAAAATATCAAAATCGCGTGGGAAGGTCACCTAATATCGGGGCAGTTGACCACGTTTCTGAGATTATGCACCGAAAAAACCCTTTAGAATGCGTGGTGGACTGGTATGTCTAGACTTCATGTCTACGATTTTGCACCTTCCCGATATGTCTCCAATATTTGCATTTGGTATCGGTACCATATCGGTAGGTCTAAATTTCTATCGTAGTAGGTGGTGCCCTGTTTGGTCATGGTCGTAGTAGGTGGACGCCAGGCCTTAGCCATACACGGAATTCTTCACGATATGGGCATGTATGCAGCTATCCCTACTAAATGTCCTATCAGTATTCACCCTCCATAGCCTCGGAGTAAAGGGTGTTACCTTCATCGTCGGCTGGTGTTGAGAGGTGATATGACTGGTCTGTGGGGGGCCTCCTGGCCTTAGGTACATGTGCGGTGCCTTTGTAGTTCACCTTCTGGTTGCAGGAAAGGAAGCAGTGTCTGCATTGCCTACCCACGGACAAACATATACCCACCGTACTCCATTGCTGTCATGACTGTGGCCATGCCTGCATCCCCTATCCAAGTGGATAATCGCGACAGGCCAGCTCCCAACCACGGGACTGGGGGATGTCTGGGCCGTAGTTGGCAGTTGTGGAGGCCGTCATAGCCACACTCGCTAATCCTGGATATGGGCGTGATCTGACCAGGAAAGTCGCTTCAGTTCCAACTGATCAAATACTCCGATTCATGGGCGAAATTATGCATCCACGGAGACCTCTCGGAGATATTTGAACAAATAATTGAAGTCATCAGGGTTCAGTGCATGATCAACAGAGAGTAAATACATAGTGTCGCTGATATACTCCACTGGGCCTAGGCCTCCCCTCAGTTCCGGCATCTGTGAGATTGTATAGATGTGTATAGATTGTATAGATGTGGTCGATATACCTCTATGGCTTGCTTATTTGACAATTAGATCAGTTCTTGCTTACCGTTTGCGAGGTTGTGATGGATAGCCTTTTATTCTACCCCTAATATAAAATCCCATTGGCTTAACATTGAGGTTCTGTATGTCACGCTGACTGGCATACAGAGTTTTATATGCCACTAGTGGCATACAGAATTTTTATCACGAATAAAATCAAAACCTGATTCGTTTTAATCTTGGCCACCGCATGCCACTCCTGAAATTTTGGCTCCGGACTTCACTCGGTTTCGCCTCATGAAGTCACTATGCCAAACTCCAGTCATGGCATACGGTGGCCAAGATTAAATCTCATCCAGTTTTACGATAGTAGTATACTTCCATGTCCAGATATCCCTCTGTAGTTAAGTGGGCTCTTAGCTGGCGTTGTGGTGGTGGTGGTGGCGCCCTGTTTGGTCATGGTGCCTCAGGGTACATGCTTCGGCAGGATCCCTGGACATGCCCACCTGCCTGGCACTGATGACCTCTGACCCCGAGAGAGCTTCAATATGTCATGGAGGTTGTCTTCCATCTTGTGATGCATCTTCCCCAATTATATCACCCCTGGAATAAATGTCCATAGGTTTAACATTGTGAACTCGTTCTCCATGCCCCTACAAGTATTACAGCCCGTTCTCCATGGTCTATATCCTGTGTGTTGTCTGGATTTTTAGTGTGTATAGGGGTGAGATAAATACAGAAAGCAACTCGTTTTAAGTCAAAGAAGTCGTTCTCCAACTCGTTGGAATGCTACTTGATATTCACCCGGCTGTCGCCCCGTTCATAGCACACTGCATCAAACTCGTGGAGAACGACGACTTTCACCAAAACTTGTTGGTTTCGTCTTTAGTCTTCGTGCATTCCTCCAAGTCCGACCTTTAAGGTGTCAATTCGTGAGGATCATACAGCGCTGTGAGGGAACTGAATAGATATATAGACAATAATCGAATGTTTTGTGGACAGGCGGTCGTCAACCACGAGTGGTTGACGCGTGGTAATACACAAGCGCTACAGAGCTGCCTGTGTACATAGCCATCGTTTGTTGTACTTATTATTCATCTTTTTGAATGAATTGACAACAGTGATTGCCATATTAAAGGTTATAATAATAGGGACGATCGTTTTGTTCATTGGCACAAAGGGACTATTTTCCCATATGCCATGGCTTTGAATGTCGTATACCACGGATTTGAATCCGAAAACCACACTTCTGGTATCCGACAGGTTTTATATAATGCGTCGTGGTATGCTGAGTCACCATACATTTTCAATGGGAAAATATGTATACCATAGATAATAATTACACAATAATGATTGGTTTTGTGTATGAGTGGCCGTAATCTCCGAGTAGTTGACGCGTAGTAATATCCGAGCGATTAGCGAGGATATTACGTCGTCAACTACGAGTCGTTATTGTATTTATTACCGACCTACAAGATTTATAACAAATCTATTACAATTAAAAAGTTTCTGTAAGCCATTTAGTTCCAGACATCACAGCACTGTCAAGTGTGGCAGTAATTCGGTGTAGACTTACACATATAACATAGTTCGCCATTAACCTGTACTTTTAGCATGCAAAGTGTGTTATGACAGTGATTTCTGATGGTAAATGAGATAATTATGATCGATTCTAGATAACTAGCATAGAATGATCATTCAAGAATCTTATTTCGAAGTACATAATGATTCAACCTCATTATGGACAGGACAATTTTTCCGGAATCTCCTGCAGGAGTTTCTGACTTGTCAGAATCTCTGGGTAGCTGTTTCCAGGTGCCCTATACATTCCCTATGGAGAATCCGTAATCGGTGGGTAATAAAGACTTGTCCCGGTCCTCGAGGAAACACACCTGACCTCCTCGTACCCCTGGTCACAGACCTCTTTCAAATAAGGCAAATCAAGAATCACCTGTAATACTAACTTATATAAATATTCCAAGGATACGTTTCCTCGTATATATATATATATTTTTTTTTTTTAAGTTTTATTTATCCTGGAGCTCAGGTTAGGTGACCAGCACCTATCTTCCACCAACTCCAACAATCAAATTCCGTGTACTCGAGTCACCCAACTAATGGGTTTACATGATCGAGCATGGTTGTAATACAAACATAAGGAAAGCATATATACATAGTATAAGTAGATTGAATAATTGATGTTATCTGTTACATACGTAGTAGGAGAAGAATTATATGATAATCTAGATTACGTCATAGGACTAGGCAGGTGGCCCACTAACAACAATTCAATATAAGATAAAGTTATAAGTATAAAACAAATTAAGATAGCAAAATAGTTGGTAAAATTGATATGCACCTTATAGATATAGCATCTGATAGCATTCAAGTCGGTTAGCTAGGGGTTTGTATACCTTACAAGTTGACCATTTAGCTTAGCCTTGTCCAAGAATAAGCAGATTTAACGAATTTGTCCAAGAATAAATGGATTTATTTAAAGATGAACATGGGAGTATGGTGTAGAAGATAAAGCATAGATGGTGATGCAGGTGCAGGTGCATGGACTGGTGTAGTGCATATGTATGACACCAGGGGATGAAATGACCACACCTGACCAAAGGCCATAGGTAACCAATACAGGTGTTGCCGTTCAGCGCCGCCTAACGCCCCACTGATTATTTACGCGGCCGTTCGGACAAACACGGCCGAGTCCGGCCACTTGTATAGGGAACACAACAGTCACACCTAAAGTGTGAACGGTGGGTGTGATTGCAGGAGTGTTGTTTTTTTGACAGATTAGATTCTTGTAACAAACTTGGGTATTGTATCAACAAGTCTGAGCTGTATAAATTTATAGTTGATAATCATCTTGGTTTTAAATAGAAGAAAGATAAGCATATATCAGCTAGGTCTCCCAATGTATTAGTGTGTATCCAGTTTAGGTATCCCTGTGTTATCTAAGGTATATCTATGGTATCATTGAGGTGACATGCATGTATGATACATCAAATTAGAGCTGGAATACCATGGAATATGATGCAATCGGTTTTATTTCCATGGAAATAATATGCATGGGTATTATATACATATAATGCTTATACAAACAGTCACCCAATGATAAATAATACGTTGCCAGGGCTATGTTTGGCCGCACACATTGCGTAATAAAGCAGACAAGGCACATCGCTGGCCAGTGGAAAAAGGCCTATTGTAAAGACTAGAGGCCTAGACTATAGCTAGGTGTAGACCTTCAGAAAAAGGGAGTAAGAACTCAGACACAGATAAACTATGTACTACAATGACTATGAGTAAAGAACTTAACTGATTTAATGACAGGTTCATCCAGCTTATATACAGTCAGCAGGTGGCACCATGGTACAGGGTGAGCTTTAGACTCTAGTACAGTCCGTTGTCGCCAGGGCCAGGGCACACAGGCTCAAATACAGACTGTTTTGCGCTGCCATTTTAAGGTGGGAATTCCTACCTTCTTCCCAACATGCACTTGGATAATGGCGGATCGCTGGTACTAAGCTGGCGCGTCTGATTTGCCGGCAACCAGTATGTTACTCTCCAAGCATAGGTCCTACAGTTTGACAACTGTAAAATCGCCTTCACGTGTAGTGGGATATTCTCAGGCTCCGGTTGTTGCTATAATTAGAAAAGCCAGTCACAATACTGCTACCTCTACCAGGCGCCCAAACGGGACTGGCCAATCACAGCCATGCTCTGTTAGACCTTCACGTACTGTAACCCGGAGGCGGCGTGGTGCGTGAACGGACTAGGTGAGCTTGTAAACTCTGTGCTGGGATTGGCTGTTGAGGCTACAGCCAATGAGAACTGACCAGTCTTGTTCCGGCCTGTCTCACATGTCAGGAGGGCCACTCATGTCACTACAACTTATAGGTGTCATGTCAGCACACTCTGCCCCCATGTGGCCTGACCGGGAACTAAAGTGAACGATAATAAGGGTAAACACGCCATTCACTACACGGCTGCTATATGGTCAATATCAAGACAGGGAGGAGGTGCTATAAAATGCTGACTATCCTAATGCAGTCATTTTCAGACTAATAGATACAGACAATTTAGATGACTGAGTCTCTTTGCATAGAAACCAATATGATTGGTCACGATAGGGATATGTAGACTGGAGCTTTACACAATTTTCAGTAATGAACTAAAGATAGTATATCACCAACGGTAAAATCGGTATTTATGTGTGATCATCTAATGCTGTAAGATAATCTTCTGCCCTGATTTGATAGATTCTTTGTGATGTATCTAAATGAGGAAGGAAAGGCTAAAGGCTTTTATTTTTCCTTTGTATGGCTTAGGTGTTCTGTAGAGGTTCTGTGGTGTTCTGATTATTACTGTTCTCTATTTTGCCAAACCGCGTACTGAAGCGATTCAATCTTTTGCCACCCTTCAGCCTTAGGCTAACAATCTATAATTGATGGTAAATGGCAGTGTGCGAAATCTTTGAACATAATCCCATGGTTTCTTGTTTCAACCCTAGGGCTTTACACTGCAAACATCACATATTCACTCAGGGTCATTTTTTTACAAACTCTGCTCTTTGAGATGTTTGTACCATCAGTCTTCTTCCGTCACTAAGCCATACAAATCACGTGTTTAATGTAGATGGATTCTAACAGCTTAACTTCCTGCTCCTTGTCTACTTTTAATCATTAATTGCTTGTAGTTCCCTTTCCAAATTTGTTAGAATTCTGCTAGTATTCATTAATTGCAGATAGTTATTAAATATTAGGAAGTGATCTGGCGCCAGTAGTTGGAATGCCCTGTCAACTTGTTCTCAAAATATTAAAACCACAGAAGCCTTCAAAGAAAGATTAGAAACTGAACTTTAAGGTGACATCACAACACCAAGGAAATGTCAGACATTTATGTACGCTTAAGCTATCTGAACATCATACTTGTATTTGTTCTTATGTAGCCTTGTAGGTACGACAAGAGTTGTATACACGTGATATTGATACGTAATCATGTAACGCTTTCCAGTTTCAGAAAATCTCACCTCAGCGAGAGTACGCTTAGGTATTTAAATAAAAAAGAAAAGAAAATTCTGCATGACAGTTATACTCTGTCATTGAAATCGCTGCGGTGTCAACGCTGTCTTAAGCATCTATAGATCTATGCAATCGGCATCGGTTAACTGGAGAATAAAGCGCCAAATTAAAAGCAATTTATATGGTTTGAATTCCTGAACACAACCTAAAATACTCAATTCCATGAACTGCTTCTTCAAAGACAAGAGATTCCACGAATCGAACGTAATGACTAACACAGAAGGACGACTATGAATATACGTAATAAACGAGATAGATTTATATAGTAATTAGAATGTAAATGTAATTAAATATAACAGAAAGTCACGAGCTATTGAGAAGCCCTACGGAGTAAGGGAGATTTGAGTAGAAGGGAGTGAAGAGTTTTTGTAGGGTGGGTGGGTCGTTCCTTTCGGTTGGCCTTCCAGGGTTGAAGTGGACGCAGACGGGGTGCGTAGTGGGGTGGTCACGTGACCGGAACCACGTGACCGGAACCACGTGAGTAGCGTCCTTAGTTACCGTCCTTTGTTATCGCATAACCGCCAATTTTTCCAGTTAACCCTAATGTAATGTCATAAGCGACAATGGGAAAATCTATTTTTATAAAATTTTGAGCTTGGGATCAGTTCTCAACAAACTTCTAATGACTACATGGTATATATACATATATATATATATATGTATATATATATTTATATATATATATATATATATATATATATATATATATATATATATATATATATATATATATATATATATATACATAGTGTAAATGGAAGAACGGACTCTGTCCAAATTCGATTTACTGAATTTAAAAACAAAAACAATTTCAATTGGAAATTTCACATAACCAACAAATGCAAGCTTGACGTTTCAGGTTTATAGATATTTTCATTTCTTATTACTATGGCATGGATACTGACCGTGCAGAAAAGCCAACTGATATGTTCTGAGCATTTGCCAGCTGAGCTAAATCTTCTGAAAACGGTACAAACTGCTCCACAGGAATCTTATTTTCGAAGTAAATCTATTTTATTACACATGATAAAAAGCAGCAATGAACCGACACCCGGCAAGGTAGACGAACTAAATCTCTGTAGATTTCAATTGCAAGCTATAGCTCTTGAAACCCAAGCAGACCTACCCCTTGAGTATTAACTTATTTTCCATAAATTGCACATTTCCTCCTAATCCAAGTATTCCTTGGAGAAACCACCTTAATCCTTACGTCACTCACTATCAGAATTAGATACAGCTACCTCCTATCTCAAACCACCACCTATCCACTCATGACTGGTGCCCTAAGTCCGTCCCCCTATACCCCACCTCGATGGCGGGTGGACGGGTAGATTGGCAACTGACCCCTGTCTACGCTGAGCTACGATATAGGGGTTGGTCGGGTTAAATCGCATATGGTATCTGTGGTGTGCCTCCAACCAAGTAATTTTGTTATATGTTCTAAAAGAAAACATGCGTAATAGGAAATATTCATAACTAACACATTGATAAAGAATCAAGCTCTATGTTCATTATATCTTCTTTTTTTAAATACACAGGAAAGGAATTAAGAAAATGGAAAATTGGTTTCGAGATTATAAAAAAAAACAGCCAAAGGGTCTCACAGGAGAGTAATAGACATTTCCCTTTACGTTGGTTCCCCTGGTATTCGCTAGGAGGCCCGACGGAATGTTAGTACAACCACATACACAAGCGGGCACCAGCCAATTTCCCTGTCGTGGGTTAAGACGGCCACGGATTTAACCCGACTAGGGCTACAGTAGTGTAGCTCTGGGGACCAGTGTAGTGGGAGGGTGAGAGGAGAGGGTTGTGTGACAAATGCTGCCGTTCGTGAACGGTCTCATTGCTGGCCGTCCATGCGACAGACTCCTGTTGGTCTCCCACCCTCCACACAGCGCTGCAGTCGCCTGTTGACCATTTCTTTTCGGCAAGTCTCTCGCTTTCCCGTAGATTGGCCGCCACCTCTGTCTACACTACGTTCCAACTAAGAGGCTGGTAACGTTAAACCATGGGCATGTCCACGGTTTCTCACTCTCAGACCAAACCACTTTGTCCTAAATAGGTTCTGGGATCCAAAATACTTGCAAAGAAATCTCCATATATTAATAAATTGATAAAGAACCTTATCTCTGTGGCCATTTTATTAAAAATACACATTAAAAGATGAGAACATGGAAAAGTGACTTCCAGGGTAAGAATGTGGGTCATGGCAGGGTCAAGGGGGCATGGCCAGAGAGTGGTCGGACCACAGTGTAAAAATAGATACACAGAGTAAAAATAGATACCAAACCTTAAAGCCCTAACTCCCAAACTAAAAATAGCTAAAGTGAAGTTCCTTTACCCACTGCAATGGCATAAGATACGCGCTACCACGCCATGTCAAGGCCCCTGTCAATCTAATGTGACCAGAGCTAACGTAGTGTAGCTCGGGTGGCCAGTGTAGCTTTCCCGACGTTTACACTAGACGATGTGACGACTGTAGATCGTCTAGGCTATAGTCATCAGGGACCTGTTTCACTAGTTTCGTGACAAGTCTGCGACACCATACAGACATTGGGGTTGTCTAGTTTCGTGATAACACAAGTAGCTGCCCTTAGGAAAAAACAAACCCCAAACATAAGAATTAGACAAATCTACACATGTATCATAGCCCTGTTTCACTAGTTTTGTGATAAGAGTGTTAGACAGACATGAAAAGTGGCACTAACAGTGCAAGCAAGAACAAACAAAACGAATTCTTATGTAAAGTTCTTATTAAACAGGTCCCAGGTGCTACTCGATTATACGCAATGTCGGCCGCAATAGTCGTCAACTAAGTCATTTCCTCAAGCGTTTACACTACGATTTATATTCATTCATTTGGAACATATTACCTCTCTGCCTTTATACTAGACGATTATGAGCGGTGATTCTTTAGGGTTAACCCTATCTAAACTACATGTGAATGTATCTATTTCACCTTAGAAAATCGTGGGTAAAGAAGGGTTAAGTAAAGAGTTGTGGAGTTTGACACAGAACACCTGTTTTGGGGCAAAATGAGAGGTGGTCGATGACTGAGATTTGACAGAATCGTCAGCTGTCTCGACGACTAATTCAAGCCAGCTTGGAATAGTTGTCGGCCATCAAATAGTCTACAGAATCGCCTGGTGGTGCCAAATTGCATGATCTGATGTAATCTGCCATAATCAGACTATCTGTAGACTATTTATTAGAGCGTGCTTGCACACCTATAAACATCATCTATAGACCAACAGGTTAGAGTGGTCACATATAATATACACACTTTCAGCGTGCTCCCAGAAAACTATCCCTTCACTATCTGCATGTTATTCACTGTGATAGTGTGAAAGGAGCAGGGTGCCAGTGTCTCAGGGTGTTAGAGGCATGCTCAGCTGACGATGACCAATCACTTGAGTCCGAAATACCTCATTGACCTATTGGTGCTTGACCTTGATATTTTTGGATCCTAGACTCAGGTGGTTGCAGAAATAACAGATTGACTGGGTTCCATTAGCTTACAGAAAACTATCCATAGACTGAATGTAACTCAAACCGTTTAATTGTTGTTCATGTTTAATTGCATGCTCATTCATCTATGATGAACATTCCATTTGCTCCTAGTTTACTCTTGATGATGTTAAGCATTTTACACGGAAAGTGGTGGTGGTGCTAAATATCGCTGCCAATAATCGTCTTGTGTAAACGCCGGGTGAGACCAACTACAGGCATTCATGTTGTTATGGATCGAAAGCTTGATGTGCCAATAAAGACGATAGTGAAAGTGTTAGGGGCCCGATGTACAGGACCCTGATCCACAGCCACCAACCTTTCACCGTGCCTTGAATGAGGAAAATAAGTGACAAAAAGGAATATTGCACGTAGGTTGTAGAGTTGTTGAACAGCGCTACTTCCACTCTCCCTTTTTAAGGAAAGGTCCTTTTTGAATGCATAGTCTGCAAACTTCACATAATGCATAGGATCACAAAAACATCCCGGCGTGAAAACAACGTTTATTAGAGCGTGCTTGCACGCCCTAAATACATCATCTAGAGGTTAGAGGGGTTCATATAAACTTTCAGGTTACTGCATACAAATTATCCCTTCACTATATGTGTGCTATTCACTGTGATATTGAGAATAGAGCAGGGATCCAGAGTCACAGTCTCTTAGAGGTGTGCCCAGCTGACCATGACCAATCACTCAAGACCAAACACTGGTGCCTGATTTGTTTGGATCCTAGATAGGCAGTTGCAGAAATTGCAAGTTGACTGGATGCAATTGGGTTACAGAACACTATCCATAGGCTAAATCTAACTTATATCTTTTAATTGTAATTCATTTATAATAGCACGCTCATTCATCTAGGATGAACATACTATTTGCTCCTAGTTTGTGAAAGGTGTTAAACTATCACTTGGTTCTTGAGACTTGCATGGTGATAAGTTAGTTACTTAAGTTAGTGACTTGACAGGACTGCCTATCGCCCAATATTGGCATTGGACTGATAACGGGGATGTTTTAGTTACTTATATTGTTAAGATATATTTAAAAACTCCGGGGTCGAATGAAAGAACAGATAGAACAGATAGAAGATAAAGGGGATGTTTTAGTTACTTATATTGTTAAGATATATTTAAAAACTCCGGGATCGAATGAAAGAACAGATAGAACAGATAGAAGATAAAGAGGATGTTTTAGTTACTTATATTGTTAAGATATATTTAAAAACTCCGGGATCGAATGAAAGAACAGATAGAACAGATAGAAAGCATAGCTAATTCTTTCTGAGCGTGGGCTACACGCTCATAAACTCTGCTCAATGGTTAAAGTGGTCACATAGACTTTGAGCTTGCCGCAAAAAAACCTGACCCTTCACCATCTGCATGTTAACACTGTGACATTGGGAAAGGAGCAGAGGGCCAGTGTCTCAGTGTCTTAAAGGCGTGCCCACCTGACAAGTGCAAGTGGGTTAGAGAAAATATTACCCAAACCCTTTAGTTGTTATTTATCTATAATTCCTTGCCCATTCATCGAGGATAAACATACCATTATGTGTGTTATACGCATGAAGCCCATTCTTTGAGCAATGAAAATAAGGGATGACTAAAGAGAGGTTACACATATTAGTTTACAGAAACACTGATAACTGACAAAAATTAGTGTAGTTTATGGTGTTAATTTCAGGTGGATTTTTTATGTGCTCATACGCTGAAAATATCTTTCTTTTTCTGGCATCCGGACGATTGGATAGTGACTAGGAAGGTAGTTCCTGTGGGTGGGGAGTGATGTCTTTTGGAGGTATTTTAGACCTTAGCATATGCGCAGCAACGTTGATATGATCTATTAGAAAATGGACTTATAGTCAACGTAATTGTCCTGATTTTCAAACATTTCTCCGAAACTGACAGTCTTTAATTTTTCATCCGGGGCATCTAACTTATTAGATAATACGCAGTCTCTATACTAAACTTACGGCGCATACAGATCACTACTGAGTAGAATAGGGAATGCCGTGTTCTACTCAGTATAGAATACGGCTTTTACTGCCACCCGACGGGCACTACGGTGAGTTTGAATTATCTGTCCGATTTTTTTTTCTGAAGATCAGTCAAAATAGGGGTAAAAAAAACATTATCATGATTTTGATCTGTATGGCCGTATTGTCCTTGAATAGCGTAAATCTTTTTCCTAGTCGTCCGGATGTTTCGCTCTAACCCTTTTAAACCTTGGTGGTGGTGTTATTATCTCCGAAGTTGTGGGAAACAAAATATACACCACAACACCCCCACAGAGGGCAGCACTGCCACCAACCCCACAGGTGAATAGGGCCTGACTGACAAGTGTAGGGTAAAGTGATTGGTGTACATAATTAACCAATAATCAGAGCGTTGGATCATAGACATATGACCATTAGAACCAATGGGAGACAAGCTTACTACTGGCCGTCATCGTGTTCGCCGCATAAAACGCCGGCGAAACCTGGTCGGGTCATACATCAGTCGCTAGCGCTGTGTGCCTCGTATACTTCAAATTGTCCTTGTAGTTGGCACTATGAAATTCTCCTCACCATTGTTCGGTGTTTAACTATGCGCCATCTTCGCGGAAAATACGGCCACGCAGATAATGATAACATTTTGTATATCTTGACCAATCATAACAGTGTTAAACATGCCACAAACTACTTCATACAACAGAAAAACGGCTTGAGTGGTATTAATTTTTCCTATTTCCCTCTGCAAAATGTAATTATTCGGTCTTAATCTGAACATTTCTTCTTTTGACGAGTCTGGGGACTACGAGTGCAGTCCCATATTTACTCTGAAGGGAAAAAAACAGCCTCGGGTAAATGTCTTCAGGGGAACAATCCCAGTTGCTCAAATCGTCATTTTATTATCAATTTTTATCGTGTGACATTATTTAAGTGGAACACTTGTTTTTCGATAAGTTGTTTTCCTTTCTCGTCTCAGATTGCTGCTGAGCACGACTGTGCTCATCCTCCGCATATTGATCATCTCCCACTCAAATATAAATGGTTCATACATCTTCAGCTATAGTTCGAAACTATTATATTTATAATTCTATTTCTATGCCTCACGTAAATTGCAATGTCCCTTTTTTCGTTGCGTTGAAGTTTTACATGGCGTATAACTAGCTTATTGATATTTTCATGTACTTGTCACTTCAGTCATGGGTAACTACTTATCCTTTTGCTTTGATAATTACAATTTAACATCAAGGCCAATTTTAGCCACAATTATGTTTCCTTTTTCAAGAAGAGAATTATCAACATATAAGTAGCCTCATTGGTTTGTTAACTGTCAGCTCTCAATATTCGTGTTGAACCTTAGACCAACCACGAATACGTTTCTGATTCTATCTTGGCTTTGAAATATTTATCTGTTCATTACCCATTGAGTATGAGTTACCGCACTCGCAAGCCCGTTGAGAACGTGTTCCTAGTGTTAAGCCTATGGAAGTTTGTACCAGGCTAAGATAAATGGTATGAAACTGTAGATAAGATTATAGTGATATACCGTCGACGTTTACAGTATTATTATATACCTGTGGCTGTATGAACCACATATACTGCCCGCTCCTACCCATGGCGTATTTATACCCGTACGCCACATTGTGACGTACGGGGTATGTGATCACGTGACCAGGTAAGATTTCGCCATTTTTAGGTATATAATAATACGAAAACAGGCTGACTGTCTTCGTACGTCAAAATACTTGGTGAAATTGTTGATCACATACATCCCTCTGCCTACGGCATCGGGATGTATGTGATCAACAATTTTTCACCGCGTATTTTTGACGTACGAAGACAGTAAGCAAGTTTCCGTATAGTATCCCGTCTATTTTGCTGAAAATATTTACAGTGTTGTGAAGGACATCTCACTTTGAACGTATCGTGTCAGACTGCTACTAATTAGGAATAAAGAAACAAATCTTCCAGGAGACGTTGTTTGTCAGTGGTCTTTTCCCGCTAGTAAGGGGAATTCCCACTTAAAAACGAATGGTTTCTAAATGGCGATTAATGGGATATGATATATGGAAAATGTCTGGATTTTCTCTTTAGTTGCTAAAGGGCAAATATTCCACATACATTAGCATGTGATATATAACACATTACATTTTTATGTTGCATCACTGCACAGCAGGGGGAAAGGTAGGAGGTATGTATACATACTCCCGGTCTAACATCTGAGATGGTAAGGCAAATGGGAATTCATCTGTAATGACTAATGCCGAGAGAGGTTGGAAAAATATTTGAGGTTTAATGAAAATATTGTAGAAATATATTACGATTGGGGGAGGTTGAGGGAGTAGGCCATTGTCCATGGGTTCCTAGTAGAGGTGAGTGATGGCCATGTGGCATCTTGAATGTGAGAACAGTGGCGTCTAGTATGGTGGTTGGAGAGTGTAATCCTTTGATACATGGATTACACCAAACACATTAGTCTTGACGCCTGGCCTACGTCCTCATGTATTAAGCCAGGTAACGCCCACCATTGTCTTTGCTGCATTGCAGGATTGCCTTAAGGTGGTACCTGACCAAAAGTCGTCAGATTTCTCGCTTGTTTCCCGGTAGGGGATGTAGCAAAATCTGTAAATCTTTTAAAGGAACATTCTTTTGAAAGGTTGGTATCACTGTATTTTGCATTATCGTTCATTGTAAACAGGTGTAACTAACTTATATGGGGAACCTCGTGGGAGGGAAAGGTTGTGCTGGCTCTCCTTGCCATAGCAAATGGGCCGGGAACCATCGAAAGTTCAGGGTCGTTCACTCATTACTCAACCTGTGCGTTACCTGTCCCACTGTCATAAGTCTACAAACATGTTGACCATATGCTCTGTCTTCTTGTATGTACAACTATAGGAATATTAGAAAAAGGCCACTAAGAAGCCGATACGTGGTAAACATTGTTTTAATAAAGCTAAGCTCCCAAACCCAATTAGGATAGCAGTCGAGTCGTACTTGTTCAAACCACTTACAAGTATATTAGAATATTCATTATGACCAAGTGTATGTCCTATAAGCTAGTGAGATAGATATGATTGATTATTTTGATGCGACTTGGTGATCCGGCCGAGAAAGCCCTCAGGTGGTCAACCTAAGGGCGAAAAATGCCTTTATTGTCCTATCTTGTCCTGTAAACGATTCCATAAAGAAATAAACATTTTTTCATGAAACTAAATGATGTCTTATACATCATTGATTCCGTATTTATGACAAAACATTTTATCATTCAGTGTGTCGGTGGCTGCAGATATCATTAGGGTCTGCCTGTTGCTATCAAAGGCCTCGCTTATACCCAGACAGGGGAGGCAGTCTGCTCAGCCTGGAAGAGTGGCTGGAGCTTGGGAGAGGGATATAACTCAGGAGAGGAGGTTCTCCTTGTGTGAGCGCCGGGGTATCGTGTCTCCAGCTAGGTGGTTGTATGTAACTTTATCTCATCCCTGGTATTATTTCTCCATAGACTTAACATCGGGAACTCGAATCTAAAGCCTGATGTCCATCTACCGATTCAGCGATTAGTTTGCAAATCGTATAGATTAGTTTGCAAATCGTTTGTCGCCGATAAAAGTACATGAATGTTCCGAAATCGGTAGATGGGCATTGAGCTTAACGCCCATTAGATATTTAGGAAAAACATCCAATGGGGGATTATGTCACAAATGATAGCCTGTTAGTCAATGTTAAGGGTGAGATATATTCAGAAACGGAAGTTTAGTGTCAGAGCTCGATCCCATCTCGTTTGAATCACTACGCAATTCATGTGGCTTCACCCTGTGAATTACTATTCAAACTCGATGGGATAAGAGGCTCAGACACTAAACTCTCATAGATTTCCTCTATAGTATCCATAATAGAATATTATATAAGGGACAGAGCCATTGTTAGTTCATGAAGCAGTCACTAGGTGGCCAGCAGTATGGCAGACCCACTCAGGGGACAGAACCTGTAATCTGGATCTCTGCTCTTACGAAGTTCAACTGCCTTTCAATGTTTTACCATGGTACCTTTGACCCTCTACACCCATTTGAGAGCAGTGTGACATAAGAATTAAACTCAGGACATGATGTTTTTCGCATCGAATACTTTATATACTTACGTGAGCAAAACTAAATCTGTGACACTTCCCAATTATCACCCACTTTCTTTGCACCTCGATTAGTGAAGAACACCTACTTTTTCACCCTCATTAGTGAAGAACACCTACTTTTCACCTCCATTAGTGAAGAACACCTACCGGGAGGGAGGGGGGGGGGGGGTGTCATGGCAGTGCTAATGAATCATAGGCTATATGCCGTATATTCTGGGTCTTTATCTTATCCCGGGAAGTTTCTCAATAGTCTTATTAGGAGCTCCTACTTAACCGACGTGAAGGTAGTGTACCCAATACTCAATGGCCAATTGCGTGATTTATTTTTTATGTTCCTGATCATATTTACAGTATCAGATGAAATGAGAAATCCACTCAAAGAAAATAACTTGGTCCGCACTTAATATCGTTTGACGTCGGAGTAATTCCAAGTTATTTTCATCTCGTCAGTTTCCTTCTAAGTGCGCATACGTATTTCTGTATGAATTAAGGTCTAGTCCAACTTTCTTAAAGTTCAGAAAAACAGCCAGTGCTTCTCCATGTTAACCGACTGGTTGGGTATGAGCCTTACGGGATTGGAGCAGCTATAAGTAGAGTGGAAGATAGGCACCTTCTCCCTAACCTGTCCTCCAGGATGAATACAAAACTTTTTTCAACAAGTAGGAGGGGAAACCACTGGCTGAGCTCGTTCTGTTATAAAACACGTTGATAAAGATGAACTACAATAATTAGGCTCAGGTAACGAACTCTAAAAGCTAGGCCGCACCCTACATACCCTCTGCGCATATGTGGAGTGGAGCCCAGGGGTCGATTCTCAACTTGGAGGGTGCTTGGTGAGCGGCAACATGAGGCTATTCCTTTTCAAAGTTGTCCAGGCTTAAGCCTGATGCCCATCTACCGATTCAGGGTTGAGCGATTAGTTCCCAAATCGTATAGGAGTCGGTGAACTTGTCGCAGGCAAATTATGTAACCCTTCTCTCGACCGGCAGACATTGAGGATATGGGGTGGTGTATATTAGTCCTAAGCAAATCGGTCTACTAATCGTTGGCTGACCCTTGCCTAGCTGTCCTACATCTACCGACTACGGCCGACTCCGTTAGGATGGCTTCGGTGAGCCAAATTACCGTCCGTTTGTCGCCGACAAAGGTACATGAATGTTCCGAAATCGGTAGATGGGCATTGGGCTTTAAATCCGTAGTGAAACTATACAAAGCCAGAACCTGGTCCCGGTCAATGGTCACAGTATGTCTGACAATACCAACTCAGTGTTCATGTCATTGTACTGATATGAAGGACAGACCTACTGTACTGTCAAAAACATATGACCTCTCTTTTATACATGCTAGGTCCAAGTATTGAGGATTAGGACAAATAAGTGAGAGCCCAGTCAACTAAATGCCAGGCTTTAAACTCTACCGCACCTGTCCACTACACGTATGTGGGTAAATATTGGTGGCAAGAAGTGTGTCTCAATGGATATCTGTCTCTGTCAGCATGTATCAGAATATAATGTTGTAAATCATCATCATATGATATATGTGTATATAGACAATAATCGATGGTTTTGTGGACAGGCGGCCGTAAACCACGAGAGGTTGACGCGTAGTAATACACGAGCGCTAGCGATTGTATTACGAGGTCAACCACGAGTGGTTTACAGAGCCGCCTGTCCACAAAATCGTCGTTTGTTGCATTTATTATCCATCTTTTCGAATAAATTAAACCCAGTAATTGCCATATTAACGGGTATAACATTAGGATCTATTTCTTTGCTCTATAACAAAAGGGACTATTTTTCCCGTATACCATGGTTTTGAGGCCGTATACCACAGGTTTGAATCCGTATACCACAGTTATGGTATCTGACAGGTTTTATACAATGGGTAGTGGTTTACTGAGTCCCCATACATTTTCAATGGAAACTTTGTATACGATGGATAATAAAGTGATAGACAGCCTTATCTTGAAGATTCATGTGTATGCGTAATGGAAATCAAGCCTTCAACATCTGTCTCATCTGTGTATTCATGTGCACGCATTGGACTCACCCCCTCACCCCCGTTGGGATGTTCATACTTTATTGATAGCCTCTTACTGGAGGTCCCTCATCGCTCTCCTGCCGTTCTCACCTGAGTCTCAATAGTTGGAACTATATATAATGTGGCTATACAGTAAAGTAGCTCTGTCCTATGTATGTTAATGCATACATTCTGTTGTTCACATAATTGTTAGGGTCATACGAGTAGTGGACAGATATAGCTCAAGTTTCAGCAGTATCGTGTATTTAATGAAACAAGCATGAGATTTGGCACATGGTTAGGGGAGCCCCTAAGGAAAGTTTTTAGATGCATGGGCATTGCAGATACATTCCGTGAGCAGGGTGGCAGCCATTTTTAAAATTGACCATCACAGAGCACTATAACACTTTTCACAATGGTTATTACCAGGAACATACCTATATGAAGCATGGGGACAGCTACTAGTGACTATGCACACTTCTATATAGTCCTACTTTTGGAATCTTAGCTTGGCCTGATGCACTCTATTCTGCCAGGAAAATATATCTCATTTGTAAGATCCTGATGAGAAAATTATTTAATTATGGAATTAAATGCAGGATAGGCCCGTATGCACTGTCAATTAGTTTATTTTCGATTAGGTTTAAGTGTCTCAAGTAAATACTTTATCACTTTGATTTGAAAATGAGCTTTTAGTTTCTTAAAAAGAATATTGTTCCATGTTCCTTGGTATGAAATCATCTACAATGTTAACCCTACATTAGTTCCTTAATTATAGTGCATTATACGATTAAAAATAGAAATGCTACCTCAAAACCTGCATTAATGTATAGCTTATATCGTGGGACCGTGATCACCTTTCTTTTACATGAGAACCCGTTACGATGCGTGCTGAAGTGGCATGTCTAGACATTTGTCTACGATATGGAGCTTCCCGATAAGTCTCCAACTTTCCTTTTTGTATCTGAGCCAATACGGTAGGTCTTAATTACTATCGTAGTAGGTGGACGCCCGGCCAATGTGAAAGTGATCAGAAACCATTGTAAACTCCTTTAGATCATGTCATTGGTTGCGCCGCGCCGCATTGCTTCATATAGCACTGTCATCGCTTTATACCACCTTGCCTCAATATATACATTTGTACCTTCAGAATGATATCAAGATACAATGATATAGTGCCTGACTTTCTAATTCCTCTGTAATGAAAATAATAGAAGAAGCAATTTGAGACATCTTATAAATTGAATTGGTAATAATCAGTATACAGACACATACTATAGAGGAACCATATGAAGGTTAACAGTTTGAGCTTGTATCCCTTCAAGTTTGAATACTTTAGTAATTCACAAGGCAAAGCCGCGTGAATTACGTGGGGAATAAAACGGGATGGAATTGAGCTCTGATCTTAAACTTGAATATGTTTCTGAATTAATCTCACCCCTCACATTGAATTATTGGCTAACATCTGTGATATAATTCTCCCTTGAGTATTTTTCCTTATTACTCCATGGGCATTGAGTACGAGTTCCCAATCTATTGGAAAAATACCAGAGGTGAGAAAAATGCTTGTATTACTTAAAATCGGACATATTGAATATCACCTTTATTTTTATCATTTCCCCTGAATATCATAAGACAGAGCTGACATTCAGTGAAAATAATAAGAAAAAACATCATAACGCACAGGCTTTGTCCCCACTCTACAAACTCAACCGCACAATATCTACGCCCCCTTCTTGTTGCTTTAGTTACTAGCGTAGGACAAATATTGCAGCAGCACCACCCGCCTTGGGCATCACCGCTCGGCCCATGCTGCAGCGCACAATTCCAGGCTAGCGGCGTGAAACGTAACTACAGCAACGAAAAGCAGGCAGCGGCAACTGGCAGACGACATTTTAGAGTGAGGCTGACCGGCGGCTGTTGGAGTTAACACTACGCACGGGGACCAGCGCACTTTCGGATCTACTCTTTCATCCGGTGCCCAGGAGATAGAGCAATACTCATCAAGTAAGGCAGGCCTGCCCTCCCGGGACCATATTCATCCTTAGAGAATCAGTCAATGGTAGGTCTATGCCTGACTGCGCGACTTTCTTCAATTAGGCCTAATTATTGGATCTTTGGCAAAACTTTTTCATTCATTCTTGACTACTGAAAAATAGTATATACCAGCCTTTTGGTTCATGGTTTGATCCTTTTTACGGACCTGATAACCTGTCCCTTGGAAGATCTGTCCATATTAAAAGGACCTCAAACCGCTTCAACTCTCTCTATACATACAGGAACATGTGACTACGGTTTGCGATTAACTTTCAGGATCGACTGAATGACATCTTTACAACTCAATCACATACCAAGACTGGATCTGAATAGTCCAATGGATACTTGATAATGTTTACACATCACTAATAACAAACTTCTTTATTCTATCTGTAAAACAAGAATGTCTTTCGTCCAGAAATTCCAAAATTGGGTAGATCCTTTGGGACCCTGCCGGTAAGGCTACTTGTAGGCTGTTACTTGCCTTATCAAATGGAGAATACTTTGTACTTATCAGACTAATCTTGTCCTTGGATATGAACCACGGATTGGGCAAGAGGTTCTTAATCAAGTTTATTCACCAGAAATATCTCGGTGAAAAATTAAAGATTTGGGTATCATACTCAGTATTGCCAACATACGGTCAAGGCAAGGTTGGTCTTTAGTTCCCAACAACCGAGAAGGATCAGGACAGCAACAAACTGATAAAAGCATAAACTGTCTGTGCGCGCTGGAGATAGCAAGTCATGATGGACTGGGGAATCTGGTCCCGGATTGGATCCGTCCTTCTTCTAATGATTGTATTCACGTCTTTAACAGGTAAGTCGATACACTCTACTGACAGGAACTGCTCATATTTATTTCCCAATCTGCTCATAAATTCGTCTGTTTCTGTTGACGCCATCTCGAGCTTCTCAAATGTGCTTCTTATCGGCTTTTTTTAAATTTTGTTTATTGCCAGTGCCTCTCAACGAAAGTAAAGGCTTGACATAAATTGGCATCATTTAAATTCGGGAAAAGAAGGAAGTGCGCTAGCAATGAAAGGAGAATAGTCTTTTATCCTACCCCTCATATAAATCTCCATAGACTTAACATGGTGGGCCTGTATGCCACGGTTATGCCATAGAATATTTATATGCCATTGGTGACATATGAAGTTAAAAACATATGACAGGGTAGGATAAAATATAAACATCACTCAATTTCATATAATTGTTTACATGCCATTCGTTGTCTTTTGCTACAGATATCACTCAGCTCCGCTTCGTGATATCATTCCGCTAAGACAACCCATGGCATATAAACAATCATATGAAATTTTTTGATGTTTCATGAGATTATTACCCAGCGGTTCCTCGTTGGCTAACCAACTACTGTGATGGTTCTTACAGGATGATTCCTGAGACAGCTTCAAGGTAGCGCAAGACCTACACTTGATATGCGTTGTATGTTGGGACACTTTTGCCAATTTTGCCATTTTCTAGACGATGTTTCCCCTGATGCTTCATCCTTCTTCAGATAAATGATTTGGATAAAGCTATTATTTCAGGAGATCCACATGTACAGGGACAATCCGGGTATGGATTATACACGATTATATATCAACACATATATTATATATAGCAACACAAAATCTATGAAATGCATAGCACTGAGATCATTTAAAATAAGTACGATGAAATAAGTGATCTAATCAAGGGATCCGTCTTTATGAAGAAGGGTTTTACACGACGATCCTTAATTTGAGATTTTCTAGAGATCACTCATTTTATTTTCCTTAGATCCATTGCTATAGGTGGGTTCGATCCTTCATAACAAAACATCTTCCATTATGATAGGTGAAAAGTTAGCAATAAAGGCTACAAAGGATATATCCTGGAATTCTGAGGACCACATTTGAAAAACGGATTGACACTCATACCGTGGTCACTTTTCTCTGAGGTTATTCCTAATCGCAATCATTCAGACGGTATCTTTCTTATTTTTATCAGTCTATCTCTAACAAACCAATACTTAGATTCAACATTCTTACTACCTAGGCTTTATTATACTAATGACCAACGGTGCATTGTGCGAGGTATTGCCGGATGCGGCCACAGTATGTTGCGATGCCCATTATCGTGAACTTTATGACCTATGACACAATGAAATGTGGCATTTCCACCTGACGATTCTATCGCTTTTGGCACCAACCGCCGGGTATTTGCACCTGTACGGTACATAATCGTCAGCTGGAAATGCATGGGTATAAACTTTTCACGTCGGCGATAGTTTATCTCAACATTACGCAATGCGGCACCAGATGACTCTTTGCTTCACCGATAATTTGAAACTGGGTACATATAATCGGTGGCGGGTCAACGATTCACATACAAAATGAACTTAGCCCACATACTAGGAATCTCTACCATAGCAATCGGCGCTCTTTTTCTTACTTGCCAGATGGACATGATGTGTGTGCTTTGGAGGTCGACGATTGTAAACATATATACGTACAAATAAATTCACAAGTGCCACCGACCGACGACTGATTTTACCGTGACCATATAATCGATGGACATTCAGGAGGAAATCCTTCATAACGTGGCGTTTCCATCTGACGAATAGTTCCGAAATTGAAAGAGTTACAAGATGGTGGAACTGAAAAGCACCCTCCTTCTGATTTGAGAGTCATATACTTTCGATGGCCAGGGCTATCAGACGCCCCCCCCCCCCCGGCTATGCATTTAACCTGGCGTTTAGATTAGATGATTAAATACGTGGCGACTGTAAGGTCTGGCGTTCACATACTATGATAGAAATTTAGACCTACCGATATGGCACCGATACAAAAAAAAACAATATCGGAGACATATCGGGAAGGGGCTAAATCGTAGACATATGTCTAGACATGCCAATCCACCATGCGTTGTAAGGGGGTTTTATCGGTGTCTAATCGCAGAAACGTGGTCAACTGCCCCGATATTAGGTGACCTTCCGACGCGATTTTGATATAGACCATATCGGAGTTATATCGTAGAAGGTGCACGCCGGGCCTAAATCGTCCAGCCAGTAGTTGTCAGGTGGTGGCAATGTCCACCCCATAAGTCGCAGGCCCCAGAATGTACCTGAGCGTTTACCCTGACAACAAAGTTTACACAGAATCGCCGGCTGTCTAGACGACTAATTCAAACCGGCTTGAAACAGTCGCGGGTGTCAGAGGGTGTCCAACAGTGACCAGGTGGTGCCCTATCATGTAATCTGATGTTACCAGAAATCTGCACTTGCCACACGCTTGGCGTCTACAATAGACGATTTGTATAATTTTACTGCTGAAAGTCCTCATAGGTGCAAAATACCAGGGGGTTGTTGAATAAGATTCATTCGTTTCTGGTGCTGGTCTGAACGATACGATAACTCCAACGATAAGCGACATCCTGGACAGTGTTTTGCATTCATTGTTGTATGACAAAAGAGAAGATATTCTATAAATGAAAGTATTTCTATATAGCACCTTATAAGATCTTTCGGTTACTTTTATGATCAATACATCTCATGCTTACAGCACAATATTTTATACAACACTACAGCCCCAAAGACAATCCTAAGATACTTTTTTGTCGTTCGTAGTTTATTTAACGGCCCCCTGAATCGTTGGGCAGGATCGTCCAGTGTAAACGCCGGGTCAGTGTAATCACCTCGACTCGTCTGTTTCACAAACTAACTGGACGATGTATCGCTTTGTTCTATCCACATTGCAATCCTGCCAGCGGTGCTTTAGTGCTTCCATCTGTCAACTCCCAGCCAGATTTATCTTCATGACTGCAGTATTAAACTCCCAACACTCTTATATATACAAGCCTTTCCTGACCTAAGCTGTACCTCATTGTACAACCTGTCTCGATCTGTTTCTGTCTCATAATGGACAATGCTTAATTGGATATTCTTAATACCATTCTCTAAAAAGAGGTCTCATCAAAAATATGGGGTTATCTCATTATCTAATATGGAATATTCATTCTATTTACGCGTGCTTTGCAAGCCTTTACCTCTATATGATGTCATTTTACAGTGTATTTTACGATCTATTGTCAACATCATACATTGTTTTGTAATAAGTTATTTTTGCTAGTAGACTTTTGCTTATATCTCTGGAAGAATCTTTATTTAGTAATTTAAGATGAGCACAATATTGCCATACTGTTGAATGGTTTTGAAGGGGAAATAATTATCTTCCATCACGTCACAAAACAAATGTCTATGTGACTTTTACATGGTTGGTGATTTTATGAGAATTCTGTTGTGTTTTATGTACATGGATAGTGTTCCTGTCTTAGTTCATGGAAAATACGCGGTAGAATCGTCGACTAATGCCTTGTACTGCTAGAACATAGATTCTGATTGGCTGAGAATGCTGCTACGTCAGTATGGCAGTCGTTCGCTGATTTCTCAATAAACCGCGTCCACATACGACGTTGTTAGTCTTTTGTACACTACGCATATTAATTGATATTTTTAATGCACATATCCAATCAAGCTGGCTTCATGTATTTTTGAGTGTATGTTTTTGCGGTTCTAATCATTTCTCAAGTGTATATTTTTGCTAGATTGTGTTTGTTATTGTTTCGCCAATTCGCCAGCGGTACGCTCGTAGCAGACGCCATTTTGATTTCCGCCGTTCAAGTCACAAGGTGATAACATATGCCACGTATTGTACGTCTATGAATATGACAGGGGTGGGAGCGGGAGGTATTTGTATGTGATACTACCACAGGAATATGATTCATAATACAGTACACTGCATGAGCTAATAGCTAGATAAACAGTATGTATTTACCAGAATATCACGAGTTCTAAAACCATTTAATCAGCAGAACAATTAATAGGAAAAGGGCAATTGATATGGCGGACAGATAAATGAATGACCTTTGGAAATGAGCTTTGTGATACATGATGTATTCATGATGATGATTAACTGGAAAGATAATTTCCAATCAGTCTATTCACCTTCTCTTCACTTCACAATCTTCTAGAAGGTCTATAGCTATAAAAGGACAGTTTCTATGATGGGAGTATAATTATGATCGTTTTTTGTTTTGCATCGGCAAAAGTTCACTTGGCTATAAGTGGTCTGCATCCAATCCTTCTACAGTTTCCGTTGACATTTCATTTCAGATATGTCGTCACATCAAGCAAACCCTACTGGTGTTGTGTATATCATGTCAACATTGAACAACCCTAGGTATTTACAGGCATTCTTCTTGTACAAATAAAAGCCAATTAATGGTCATAGAATGTAGGGGTTCCTTAAAAAATACCTTTACTCAATGATAGATAGAATTCATGACAGAGGAAGATAATTCATTAGATAGTACATGGTTTTATATGGTGACAGATACAGATGAGTATGCTTTTAATTGATAATAATTATATAGATGAGCGGCGACCTTTAGATTAATTTCAAGGACGGCCAACGTGCTATCATTGTTTTCAAGTCTTACCGTAGGCTGTAGGCTTCTACTTTGAAGTTAATGCATCTTATTGAGCCACTTTAAGCTGCATCTTCTTGATTAAGGCCCGGCATTTACTGAGCTCCGGATACCCTACGATAGAGCCTACGATGCTTGTATCGGGATGCATCCTCGGGTGCATCGGCTTCGTATTCTAAGTTGTCTTTCCAACATGATACCGAATTTTTTGTCTGGAGATACATCAGAAGGCCTATCGTAGTGTATTGGGAGCACAGTGGACGCCAGGCCTAAAGGTGAGAAATGTAGGGTAATATTCGGCTTGTTTGTTAGAATAGCAATATGCTGTGGTATATATATATCTGGCTATGGATAACTTTATAGGTATACCATTCTCTTTCTTAATAATGTCTAAGCTTTCCTTTTAATCTTATAACAATAGGAGGATTTCATATCTAGTTAATCTAGAGAATCGCAAATATCTTGGGGTAACTCCTAACTTCACTGCCGGAGTGTATACATGTATACCAAGCATTTTACATTTTACCAATCTTCAGGGTAAGCAGACCTTTAATTCACGAAGCTATAAGTGGGTCCTTATGTGAACAATATATATGACAATATCATCAGCATATCATTGATACAATAAAGATGGAATGTCCAAGCTCGGACTACGCGTACCAGGGGAACCCATTGTGTTGAGATGCCGTGAATGGTGATTAAATGGACTGCATGTATATCGTTTGAATATGGCAACGAGGGTTATTACAGTGAGTCCCAAGAGGGAGATCATCATCTTTGCACAGGTCAAAACAAGCGCTGGCAGCTCTATCATCACTCACTATGGTCAAATGCAGGCCGCTAACATAGGAGAACACAGCATCTGTAGTATATCTACCTTTAATGAATCCCTAATGTTGTTTCGTAGAATACTAATACTTATCTCACCTCTGGTATTTATTTCCAATAGACTTAGCATTAAGAATTCGTACTCAATGTTCATGGTCTATTGTAAAAAAAAACTCAATAAGGGGTTCACCTCACACAAGTTAGCCAATAAGTCAGTGATAAGGTGAGATAAAATCTGAACCGCACTCGATCCATAGCCTCTAAAAGATAGGCCATTTATTTTGGTTCGCTACTTTAATAATGGCACTCCCCTTTGCCTTGTGAGATTACTCCGCAACCAGAACCCATGGCATATCTTCAGTGGCTACAGATCTCGATGGACCTATTGTTGATGAAGGATTGAGGTAGGTCTGCAAATGAACCTGTCAGAGATATTGAGGTGTGGTAAAGACTATTGTTTGATAGTGTAAACAATTTAGCCCCTCAGTTGCTTGAAAGTAACCATGTTTATGCTAACTGCGATTAGGTAACGTTATAATAATCAGAAATAAGTAATTCAAAGGAACCTTAGGCAACTGATAACTAAAAGAATAATTAAACATACTTTCTTTTGTCAAACGGTATTGCCAAAACAGATTTTGTGGAAAGATCTTAAGGGCAATATTATGAAACACTATAGTCATGTAGTAATATAATCAGGGCGAGGCCTGCAGCATAGTAGTTACAATTAATATATTGTTTTTTTTAGTCTGGACTGTGACCTCTCCACTGTTAAGACACCGTTGTTTTGTAATTAAATTGAGGCTTATTGTGAATTTTGACATAATGTTGGGGTGGCAATACAACTACTCTCCTCTATCGGGCATTGTAGAAATGACTCCTTGCCATTTAACGGATACAACGCCCTTCCCACGGTGCACCACACTTTCTCCCGAAACCGAATCCATGGGAACAAATCTGCGCCCGCCCTGATAACGCCGCCCCCTGTCACTGACGGGCAAACCTCTAAATGGTTAAAGTCAAATACAAAACATTAGTGCCAGTAACCAGGAGGAAGGCTGTCACAATAGTTAGTGCCACCATAGTCTTGACGGCAGGACGTAATTGATGAAATGTTGTTTTGTTTTTTTGTTTTTTTATTGACTCAAGACAGTTCTACAGAAGTAGATCTTCCACTGCCCGGTTGATACATCATACAAGTAACATAGTATAAGATACATAGAGATAATTTCTTTTTTACATGTCTGCATACCGGACCTTATATCACTTGGCAAAGATAAGTGGGGCACATAGTAGTTTCTATTGTGCATGTTTCTAACCTGTTATGTTATGTTATGACTCCCTTCCATCGTCCAGATGCTGCGCTTAAACCATGAGATTATCTGCCTGGCTACAAAACACATATAAAGACAGAAAACAATATAGTTTATATCTCTACCTTAGTTGTGTCAAAGAAAAGTCACTGAAGCTTTAAGATATTTTCATTTAATCAGAGTAACGGATCTAATTCGATATTTTCCATCTAAAAACCATGGTCGGTATTTGAGTAGTGAACTATTTCAGAATACATATCCAGTGTTTCGTCTATGCACAGTCAAAATAATTGTCTCTGTACTTATGTAGAACTGCATCGAGAATCATATAAATAGACAATACTCCACGAGTTTGGATGTGCCGCAATCATCATTGAGGCGAGGCCAAACGAGGGGAATATTGTGTGTTTCACGTTTCGAGTGCGGTTCTGGATCTCCCAACTTTCTATGACATCAAATAGGATCATAATATCAGAATATAAATAAGAAATCCATATGACGTCATCTCACATTCACCACGCCACAGCTGTGGCGTGGTATTACCACTTTATCGAGGCGATCGTTGAGTATTTTTTTTCTAACGTTATTCCTAAACTTGTACCGGAGCTGAGATAATATCAAGAGACGTCACGAGTTTGAGTCTGAGCTTATTTATGCCACGCATTTTGTTGGCTCCATAATTTCACGAGTCGAAGACGAGTGACATTACGGAGCCAACAAAATGAGTGGCATAAATAAGCTCAAACTCAAACGAGTGGCGTCTAGATTTTATCCTACCCTGTTTCCATATTTTTTCAGTATCAGAAAGTAGTGGCATAAACAACACTTTATGTCACTACCCGTGAAATAAACAAATCCCATGTTAAGCCTATGGCGTTTTTTATTAGGGGTAGGATAACTATGATTAATACACCTATGCCAAGGTATGCTGATTGGTCTGAGGGCAAGCCCCGTTATTTAGCCGGACGTACGTGGGTGTGTCACATATACCACACTCGGGATATGAATAATAAGAGCTGTTATACTCGGCATTTCACTGTCTGCAGTCACGTAGGCCATCGTAAAAGTGGCTTCGTTGAGATAACCATAAGTGCTGTAAGACTCACCTGGCAAAAGGCCTACGTGATACCCGGCATCTTGTCTAATACTGTCACTACAGACCGAGTTCTGTCCAATACTCTATTATTGCCATCATATAGGTAAAGCATTAGGTGTGTTCCTCGATATGCCTTTTTGTCACCCAGTTATGTCTTCTTTGACTGGGTCACTTTGCTCTGGAAAGGAATATAAAGTCACGAAGACATTTTTAACAAAGAAGCTGCGTCATAATATAGACAGACATGGTTAGTGTGGCCGAATGGAATCTGTTCAGAGATATTTTGGTCAGAAATACTCACCGAAGTCGTAGACTGAGGTGAGTATTTCTGACCCAAATATCGAGGAACAGATGGAATTCGGCCACACTCACTATGTCTTTTTATTACTATATACCAATATTCGATTTAAAAGCCATTTTGGTACTCACATTATCAACGTATTTCAACCTCTGAAATAAGATCACGTGGTACGGTGTGGCGTAAAAATATTCTACGCCATGGTGCGGCCGAACGGAATCTTTTCTCTTATCGCGTAAAAGTGAGACATTCGTGCACCGGTATATAGCAATATAAAATACCGCCCAGTTTTATGGGCCTTCTTTGTTCATCTTTTACTTTTTAATTCATTGAATTTATCAAATCTAGATGACCATTGATTAATTGGCATGAACATGATCTGTCTAGCATATATTTCACTGTGACAATTGAGCTATTCCTTTCCATATATTACTTAAAGCTTTGATCAGAAATAATTTTAAATGATAAAAGTCTACTTCAAACTTTAACAACTTCTGTCATACCTCTTAGTAGCCGGAATTCACTGTTGGTATATTGATATATAAAGCACTTAGTGGAATCGCTTCAAATTCAAATCTAAGTTCCTTGCACAAATTTTATTCATTTATTTAACGTCAATTCACATCTGACTTTCCTTCATCCAACATCCGCTCCTTATTGAAAGTAGTGATTCATATATTTGAAAAAGAATTTTTGTCTATCAAAAACATATTACGAGATCCATGGTCTGAGGGCTTTTCTCTCCTTTTTTGTTTTTTATCATTTATAAATTGAATATATGACTTATCTTACCTAGGAGGGTGGTTGTGGCCCATTAGATTGTAGGTTAACTCTCGACTGAAGAGCCGTCCCAAGGCGCGAGAAAATATCATGTAAGGAGGTCAGGGTGAAGGTCGGGGTTTGCTGCGAATGCAGTCATTGGCTACTGGGTCTACTTTATTCCTTATATGGAATTAGTGTAATGGGACAACTCCATGGTGCTAGTGTCTGACTGATCATTCTATTGTAGCCTTAAAAAAGATTGCCACCCTTTTTCAACAGTTCAATCAAAAAGTAACTTTTTATGACACAACACATAATCAGTCTCGATATAGTCTTTTCTAATATCATATATAAAGAATCTTCAGGATCACTTTTCAGAACTCAATAAACCACAGCAGTGGCGCTACCATAAAATTACACTATACAATCTGTGTCTGAACGGAGGACATTCCCGGGACGACAGGCTGCATGTGCTGCCTAAGTTACCAGCTGGCGACTCCCGGAATGGCATTTGGCGTGGCCTTATGGTACCTCGAAGTGACCGCTCCGTCAGCATATTGAATTGGGAACAGTGAGTGGATATTCTTCCCCAATAAACAGTTGATTGTTATGTGCATAACCTCCTCTCAATATTATCTATAGATAATAACAACTGATAACAGCGGTTGCCTCCCCCCCCCCCCCCCGCCCAACTACAGTGGTGCTATCTTACAATTTCCTGGTGGATGATAGCAGAACTAGTAATCACTATGTGCCCTATAGGCGGCGATTCTTGGATTTAGCACCATCTGACGACTTTAAGTCGTAAAATTTAAAAAAAAGACCATCTAGTGTATACACTAAGTGTGTGGCAATTACAGATAGCCTGATGATGCAATGATGTATCTCCTGGCAACTATATAGATCACTTGATGGCCGATGATTATTTCAATCAATATTTTGAATCAATTGAACCCATTTGTCTTCGCCAACCTTCAAAATAGGTGTTTGTTGCTTTATAACTGTGTATTTAGAGGTAGTTTTTCAGTGGAGCATGGTTGGTTCTCAAATCCAGCTATTTTGTTCAGTCTTCCTCGCTGGTTCCCAAACTGCAAAGTGCCTCGCTTAATAACATAGGACAGCTGTTCACCCCTGAATAGAGGTCAGGGGTGAATACTTTACCTAGGTTGAAATAAACTAAATCTGAATTTCTGTTCCAAGCAAATTGTACACTTAAGCGGAGCGTCCCCTTAAACTCGTCCCAGAAACGGCGTATTACTGTTTATCAAACTTCGATAGTCAAGGCCAATTGAACCTGTATTCATTTGTTATTCCCATAAAAATATACCACTACCAAATGGCAAACTAGGCATGCACCCTTCACATCACCACGTGGTCGGGGGATCGCTGTCTGTCCACATGGCTCAAGTCCAGTACCAACCATGTGGTGTTTGCCTGCAATATATTCGTAATATTCATGCGATATAATATGGCGGGGTTTGTAGTACAGAATCCCTATATGGATTGTCTTGTCAACAATGCCACTCATGTGACAGGTAGCACTTGGCAGCGACGCTTCCTAATGTGTCGTTTCCAACTGCCGATTATGACCGCCGATTATGGGCTTTTGCACCACTGACCGATTATGTGACACTTTGCAATAATCGTCAGGTGGAAAAAAAAGAAAAGAATTTCGCCTACCTTTTGCAATTTAGCACCACCAACTGACTTCTCCACTAACCGACGAGATCAAACCAATTAGTCGGCGGTGGTCTGCCTTTTTTTTAGTTATTTTTTATTGAACTTTTAAAGACATACATCACTCGCCTCTTTCGTGGCGCTCTTCCGCAACATAGTCTAAACATATATACATGTACATCCACGGGACAAAGACACATACGACACCACATCATCCAAGGGTATATGATTACAAATACACATTATAGAAGAATCAGAGATCTGTTGATCACTGGTCTGTTACACATGATATACAGTCATATATTGTTAAATAGATCTGATGATCCATGTTATACTTATATCCCTAATTACGATGATCTGATGATACGATATGACCTCATAAAGTTCATCAAGACATACCACATATTAACTAATTAAGTATCTGCTTTAAGTTGAAATCCACTAGTTCCTTCTTTACTTTCAATTCAAATGCATCCAACCTACTTTCATTTTGGCAGTTAGAACTCAATTTATCCCAGATTTTACTTCCAGTAAGTAAGGGGCTCCTTCTATATTTTTCTGTACGCGGACATTTGATATTTAGTTTAATCTTGCCATGACTCCTGGTAGTATCAATTTTGTTATTACTAACATTTACTGAGTCTTTCACATATTTTGCAACCAAAAGTCGGTATTTAAGCAGAACTGTCTTTAGAAACATGCGCATCCAAACTCGTGGCGTAGTCGTTCAAAATACGATTCGAAAGCTGTTCTGTTTTTATCTCACCCCCAACACGCACCGTACAGTCGATTACATGTCGTAAGCCATGTTGCGGCAGCTCTGGTTCAAACAATGGCGCCGGAACTTCTTTTTTTCCGCGACTTTCATTGGTCGCACCATACATAGATTCTCCGCCACTCCAATGGCGGAGAATTGACACTATACGTAGGTGACCATGGCGTATTTTATTTCAACGTTAACTCAATGGCACAACCTGTACCAGGGGTGAGATAATATGTGCCATGAACCTTTCATCAGGAGAACCACTGACCGACTTTTGTACAGTCTGAAAATGATGGGGTTTTAGTCAGCAGGTGGAAACCCCACATAAGGTGATATTCAACTTGTCGCGTTTTCTCCGCCAATGTGTTGCTGACGACCTATAACCTTTTGACCAATCAAGACATGCGTGTTTCAGGAAATGAAACACACTCCAAGCATAGGTCCATATCACACGAAAGATCTGCTTGGAGAGTGCGGCACTTAGAGCCATAGTGTCAAGGTGGCCGTGGTTTAACCGAACCAGAGCTGACGTAGTGTAGCTCTGGTGGCCAGTGTACTATATGAGACACTCCTTGCTTTCGGTTCAATGCGCCCCAGTCACACTGGCGTAAAAAACGGCGTTTTTCCGTGTACGCACGTCTACGTTCTTCTACGCATTTTGAAATCTCAAAATACGCCGCAAAACGCAGCAATACGCAGAGATGCGTAAAGGAAAGTCGGAATGAGCAAAAAAACACCACAATGCGTACAGAAGCGTAGATAAGCGTTGATGAACGTTGATGAACGTTGAGAAGCGTACTAAATCGTTAAAGAAAAGCAAACAAATACGTTCCAAATCCGTAGCTAATACGTTGGCTCCAACAATTCAAATACGTAGAAGAAACGCCGAATTTTACGCCAGTGTGACTGGGGCATATTAACCCTATCAATCCGAGTAATGCCTTGAGGCACTCCCAGGCAGGGGACGATGAATGCCTTGAGGCATTCCCATGCAGGGGACGATGAATGCCTCCATGCATCTTTTTGGGCCATTACTGAAAACGGTATTCTATGTGACAAAATTCATAGACTTTCTTAATTTTTTCAAAATAATTGAAAAACAATATAGGCATCATTATTCAGTATGAGTGTTCTATATGGAACTAAGACAAGGCATATCAAATGCACCTGTTGAATAATTTCCGGTACCATTGTCATAAGGGCATCGTCCCCTGGGGGTATATTGCTTCATATCTGTTGGACTTGGCAAGGTGGTCGGACTGAAAGTGATAAGGACGGTTTAACAAGCATCACATTTCTGGTTCACACCGCCTTTTGATAAGCGTTTACATGTATAACTACGCAGTATCCAGTAACTTACCTTTCAGACCATGTAGACATTGATCAGTGAGAAACTACTTAACCATTGCTGCTGGACCGTAAATGCCATTCATGGATAATGGTTAATTTACTTCGTCAGAAGCTAATAAACCTTGGTTTAAGAGCATGACGCCATGGTCGTCATCCGAGGTTACTTAGTGCTGTATAGAATTATTGAATAATGTCCGCCATAGGTGGGGTCCATACGTTATGACGTTGCATTCACCGCAAGTCAATGAAGGTACCAACAGTTGATAACATAATGCAGCACTCTTTGAACACAGCCCCACACCTTTCAATGGATAATACACGAAGTAATTTCAGAAAATCATTCATGAACTAAGTGATGTGCCAATAGACGCCAGACTCATTGGCCGTGTGTCAAAGGAGGCACACCATTCTAATCACCATACTGTGAAATTAAAGCTTTCACTGCTCAGCTGGAAACCGCCACCCACTTAATACATTCGCCGCTGAGCAGGCCATAAGGGTAGCTGCCTCGTTATTAACTGGTAGCGTTACATAATACGTTTGGCATACTTGTATCGATGGTAATGCACCAACGGCGGTTGTTTACGGGCCCAGGTTATTCAAATATGTATAGTTTGCAATTAAGGCAAGTTATGCGGAAAGTCAAGTTTATTCCTAGGTATCAGGTTTGTCTGCTTTCGAATGGGTTAATTATGTCACATACTCGAAATGAATATGAAAACGAAATTCATCTTTATAGCAATGAAGAAATGAAATGAAGTTCATCTTTACGGCATATAACTTAAAATTTCATCGTTCAAATTTGATATCAATCATTGGATAGGGATTTCATTGCCAATACCGCTGGCGTTTGCAATTTTTTAGCCAGACACTATTATCACACACAATTTAATTGCCTAGCTAAGTTTAAGTCTATGTCAAATTTTCAGAGACTTCAATGATTATCCAATGACTCGACATTTTCTATCGGTACATAATTTGGCATTTTGACGTTTAGCATACTTGAATCGATGGTAATGCATCAAAGGCGGTGCTTAGGGGCCCAGATCATTCAAATATGTGTAGTTTGCAATTAATGCAAGATGTGCGTTATTCTCATTTATTTGATGGCATCAGGCCTGTCTGCTTTCGAATAGGATAATTATGACCCGAACTCGAAATGAATTTATAAGTTTATCCTTTTACCAGCGAGGGGTGTGGGGGCGGCGGGGGGGTGTGGGGCGGGTGGTGGGTCAGTGTTGGTGCAACCTCTACCAACACCCACGAGTGCGGGGGCAGCTTCCAGTCGTGATTCTTTTTTCTTTTTTTTTAATCATGTCTACGCCCGGCGTATACATATATCGTGCAGAGTATATTTCCACTCGTATACGCCAGCCAAGACACGTCGGTATTCAAAAGGAAACAGTCTTGTATACGCCTCATACGTTGGCGTGAAATATAGGCGTGTACATGTGACAACAAGTCTATATTCAGCCGATACATGTACTTCCGCGATGGCGTATACATGAATAAAATGGTTAGTTTCGTATGAGATTCTATTCTTTGTTAGAGGTAAATGTTGAGAAAAAAAATTGCAGTGGAAAAACAGGGAAATGTAACACTACATCTTTTCTCAGACAAACACCCTGTTAGGTACATGAATCTCATCGTGTGAATCCCACTTCAGTTATGTTCAAGTGTTAAAATCTATCTACCTGCAGGGGTTGATTCAGTGAAAGAACAAAGGAATTGCGGGCCCAGAGACGCATAGGTGCCGTCATTCTATACCTTTCTCAATTTACGATAGCGAGGCCAATTCTTAAGCGTTGATGAAAAGGAAGATTTCTTCAGCCTTCAAGGGAAGTCGCATAGTTATATATCTAATGCCAATATTGTTCTATCCGTACTAGGAAAGTAAGCTGGTGATTTGTAGAGGATAATTTCAGGATTCCAATATAACCTATACACATACATAATAATGACTGATTTTGTGTACGAGTGGCCGTAATCTCTGATTAGTTGACATGTGGTAATATCCGAGAGCATGCGAGGATATTACGTCGTATACCGGTCATTATTTATTTCGCACCCACACGATCATTTTGAGTCAATTACAATATAAGGTTTACGCAGTCCCAGATTGCGCAAAAACGCCACAGTACTATCAAGTCGGTCTAGACCTATGCCAGTTACATAGTTCGTTATCTTCCATGTTTAAACAAAGAAAATTCTGTATGACAACGAGTCCTGATTGTGAATTACATTATAATGACTGGTTATAAATATCTGTCTGTCAATGAACATTCAAGAAACTTATATCAAAGTATATGATGATTTAACTTCATTATGGCTGGGACATTTTTTCAGAATCTCCTGGAGATTCTGATATGTCGGAATCTCCGGGTAGCGAATTCTAGGCGCCCTATATATTGCCTATGGAGAGTCCGTAATAGATGGGTATTACAAAACCAAGATACATAATTGCATACCAGTTATCAACCACAAATAATGAGTGATTAAGATATGTCGTTACATATCAATAATATACAAAAACAAAATTAGTCAATTATAATGGCTCTAATCCCCTAGCGCACCAGAGGCAAGTTGTTTACTTGCTATCACAGTGACGCAATCTTGTTTACTTATACCTAAATTATAGAGTAAATGACGTAAACAGTTTACCAATCGTTTGTCAGTCCACCTCGGTTCAAAGCCACATGTGCTTACAATATTAGTCTTGCCTTAGTACTCACGTCTAAGGTCGTTGGGTTTTATTCGCCCTATATTTTTAACAGTGACTAAAACCCTTAGGAATTTAGTTATTCGCCAATGAACCTATGCACGTATTTTTCATTAATTGTTATCAAGTGTAATCATATAGGTTGGTAGCTAAGTTGATGTACAGAGGTGCAGTCAATATCAAAGGAGAGATTTCAAAGCTAGGCTTTTAGCCCTTTTGCTAACTCTAGATGTACAGCCTTATCTCCTACAAGGTGACGTGCCAGAATATCAATAGATATAATCCATAGGAAAGAGAAAACTGGCCGTATTTTTAAACACAGTGAACGGGTGGGAACGACCGAGTTGTACATGATCAAATAACATAGCATGGTTATTTAAACACACCTCGACTGAGTGTGACCCCATTCAATATTTGCTTTGAAACGCACACATACAAGTTAGAATTTGCAGGAAAAGGTCTCTAAAAGCTTACAGCATGAATCCTATTTTATAAAGCCGCAATCGTATTAGATGCAGTTTATTCGGTTTTCATATACAAGTATGTCTTAGAAGGGCTTCAGATGAACGGTATGCTTCCATTTGAAAACAAATTTATTTGGTGTATTTAAACGAAATCAGAATACGCCTTTCCAATCAGCAAATGTAATTGGGTATGACCAAGTGAATTATACATCATTTAGAAAATGGATACGGAAGTTATTGAAGAGAGTCTTAAGGGATGACGCTTTCTGGGTAAAAAGGGGGTTTACAGGGGTTCAGTTGTAACTCGTAAAACATCACTAGACACAAGAACGTGTTAATAGTTAGAAATGATTAATTGTCTCATGAATAGCACCCACGCCAAGTAGTAAGCTGAAAGTTTGTATTTTCTGAATAATATGAATACTTTTCTTACATAAGAAACCAACTCATCCAATTTCCCAGTTGGCTTCCAATACACACGTATATTTCTCGTTTGTCTTTAAGGTGTTTATCTAACCTGGAGTTTAGTGCTTAGGGATAAAGGTGTTTTTATCTACTAGCGGCTCAAGCGCAAAAAATATCGTCCGTTATCTTTGCCGAATTCGCCACTTTTCCTTGTGACTGGTAAAAGCACTTTGCCATTGGAATTTTGTAAAGCGGGATTCACACAACGGGACTAATGTACCTTTGACAGATGTACTTCGCACTTTACCTTAGTCTCAGACAATTCTCTTTTGGTACAAAAATCTCATGGCAAAGGGATTTGGCCAGTTTTCAAGGAACAATGGCAAATTGGATTCACATGAAGGGATTAATACCCTTGAGGTCAGGATATGAAAAACATATGATCCTGCTTGCAGGTCTCCTATTGACTAGATTTGGTACCTAGTCGGCGACTCAGCTGTGGGTCCATTTATCTCACCAAAATTCCCCTACAAGATGAGATTCTGTACCTGGTAAAGTGGGATTCACACGGAGGGACAAATGAACCTGAGACTGGTGTACTTCACACCTTTTCACTAGTCGCCGACAATTTCCTGCTGGGTACAAAGTTTCACAGATTGGGGTGTTCTGCAGCCTCAGATAAACATGGCGGATTCAATTGACATGGGAAAACATACCAAGTACATAGTCTCACCCCTACACCCCTGCACAGGGTACACAGGGTGCAAATTCGCTGACTCATGGCACTTCCCTGTATGAATAGGTGTAATTTGGGACCACTGAGAGTCACACGTTGGGAAAGAATGTGTAAAATACATTTCTCTCACCAAAATGCCCCTGTAAATCTTAAACCAGTTTAAAGTCAAAATCTCATGAGATTCTGTTCCTTGTTAGAGCCGACAATTGCAAGGGGGAAAAAAAATCTCAGCAGGATTTGTCTCAGACAAACGCTCTGTGAGGTACATGAATCCCATCGTGTGAATCCCACTTTAGGGATAATTGTCGCCGAAAAATGCAGGGAAAATAAATAGTCTCAGGGAAATTGGACCCCTACGATTCAGACGAGGAGATTGTGTTCCAGTACAGAATCTCAGCAGGATTTGTTTCAGACAAACACCCTGTGAACTACATGAATCCTATTGTGTGAATCCCGCTTTAGAATAGTGTTGGGAATGCCCGGTGACATCATGCTGCGGTAAAAAGATGAAGTGCAGCCATAATTTTTTTGGAAGTTGGCTAAGATTCGCTAACCAGTTATCCAACAGTATTAGATTCATTTCTGCAGTTACCAGACACATCCACCACGACGGGCTTCAGCTGGTCTGTCAGGGACCCTCACTTCACGCAGGCTGTTAATGTCGCTAACACCCTCTTCAAAAGATTTTAATGAGTGGTTGGTAGCGCTCTGGCCCCGGTCCAAAAGACGGGATGGGCAGGTGGTACTGTATAGATGAGATTTGTGACAGCCCCGAGAAACAAGTTTCTGAATTATATTTCTAAATGTCTTCCCTCATAAAAAAAAGAAAAACACTTTGGAATTAATGTTGCCGAAGCGATTCACTGCATATATATTATTCTTCTCTTCTTTTTTTTTTTTTTCTTTTTTTTAATTTTATTTTTTGCGGGGCGACGTATTGCAAAGGAGTGATATAGGGCTCAGAGTGAGAACTAGTTCTGCCATTATCCACCAAGAAGTTGTAAGATAGCGCCACTGTAGCCGAGGGGTGACCAATATAATCAGTTGTTATAATCTATAGATAATATAGAGACGAAGTCAACATTCCTCCAAGCCCCAAAAACATATTTAGATAAAAATCCATTGATAATTGGTCCCACCACCGGGTGTATGGGATGGCGTCAGGGGCCAAGATGGCCATGGGCCCTATAGCAGCGGATCAGAACCAACAATTCTAAAATATAAAGTTTGAACAATTCTCTATTTATTCACACTCTGAAAGATATACTCTCATTATAATGTTATTGCCTTGAGATAATACATTAACCCAGTAGAAATATCTGGACCAGAAACACTTTGGGTAGTAATACCCCGGATGATTTGGAGCAACAAAATTAGTCAATAGGAGACGGAAGGGGGGCATCATCAATGATGACCCACCCCGATGTCGACCACAGGACACACCCCTTTTTGATTAGGGGACAGGAAGAACTCAAAGATATCAATAGAATGGAAGTTTCGATCAATTTATTTCCAATCAAGACCATTAGTTGCAAATCTTTAGTTTGTGAGTCCGAAAGAGTTTCATATCAAAACAACGTTTTCGTCTATTATCATACCCCTTAGCCATAGGCTTAACATTGGGACACTGTATTCAGGCGAGCGTGCAGTAGAGTGTTATTTATTGCACTAGGGTAATACAAAAAATGACCAGAAGGCCAGAACATAAGCGACATCACACTAAAGCGGTCTGTGAATTGCTGACGACCTGTGGCCTCACTTGGCAATTCGGCAGCTGTATATTTCACACGCTCGAGCAACTTGGAGGAACTAAAATGGCTAACTACCACTAAAACCTGGATGTCGGTGAGTGTTTCCTATCATTCTTAAGTCGTTGAGTCAGGTCTGCTTCTCATTACGCTCAGCTACCGCTTAACGTAGTACATCGCGGCCTGCCCGTCATGCAATAAACACTACCACTGCGAACTTGTGTTCGTATCATTTTACCTTAGTAATAGGAACGATTGATAAAGAGGAAACCTACAAGATTAAATTACCCACCTTCTTTATTAGTAAACACGGCTGACTCACGTGTATGAGACATACTTTGGACTTATTAATATATCAAAATCAAGATATCAACTTGTTTGTTGAGACCGGAGCTATATTGATATGTCCATTTATTATACACCTCTGCACGTCAGTTCCGTTAAGCCGGGCCCCCACCTACCACGCTTCTGGTCCCGATTGGCCTTACGACGGCCTTCCCGACACCATACCAATTCTATCGTGAGGTCAGCCAAAATAGGTGGTAGGTGAAACAGGTTTCTATGATTAAATCTACGACAGCTCACGATAGGCTGTGATTGAAAACGCCAATCGTAGAGGTCCCAATAACTTTCAACATGTTGGAAATTTTGTAGCCTATCGTAGGGTATCATAGCCTATCGGGAAGATATTGTGGTCAGCGAGTATGATTCACAGCTCTACGATTTCAAACCATGTCAACGATTTGGAGAATTTCGGGGACCTCCCGATAGGCCACGATTTGGGCATTTCAAATCGTAGCCATCCAGTATGACATTATGAGGCCTGCTTTGCCACTGTGTGTCTGGAACAAATAGGCACAAAAAAAAGCAAATTTTAAAAATAAATATACAGGAAATGATTTTACAGGTAGTGACGCCATATTTTTATGAATATCTTTACGGTATTAATTTGTTTAAGCGGGGAGGAATACCAAGGCTGTATCAGCGTGGATGGACCAGCTTTCTGTGCCTGAATTTGACTTCGAATGACGATAAAAGGTAAATTATTACGAATTTGAAATATTCCAAGTATTTGCCGAGTCTGTGAGTTCGTATTCATTCACAGATTAAATGCCAGATCAATTTTCCCACTGTACAGAACGCATGTTTTTGGCGAGGGATTTTCAAAATGTTATATTTGTAGTCTAGCATCGACCAAACAGCGTAGTTCATACAAACCACTTTTTCAGCTGCTTGCATTGTCCATGATCGGCTGTTAGTACAATGTGCGCCAAACGAGTACAATACTGAATGTGACTTGAAATAAAGCCAAAATAGTTCTCCAAACAATTTGAGAAGTAGCGTAACTTTACTAAATCTGCCTCAAGAATATGTCGTTCCAGTAAATATCTCAGTTTCTGCGTACTGTAGTTTACAGCAAACGGTAAATTCAAAAGCAAATCTACCGATTAGGTGTTGAACGATTAGTTCGCAAATCAAGTTTCGTAATATCAAGAGACGTCACGAATTTGAGTATAAGTTTATTTATGTCACGCATTTTGTTGGCCCTATAATCTCACGAGTGGCATTACAGAGCCAACACAATGTGTGACATAAATGAACTCAAACTCAAACGAGTGGCGTCTACATTTTATCCTACCCCGTTTCCACGATTTTTAATATTACAGGGTAGTGACATAAACAACACTTTATGTCACTCCAGTGATATAAACAAATCCCATGTTAAGACTATGGCGTTTTTTTATTAGGGGTAGGATAACCTACGATATATCATATCGTCGTCCTATTTGTCGTTTAACCCTGCTTTCTCATCCAAATTTTCCTAAGTCGCCTTAAACTCCTAAATTAAGGACACCTAGATGGATGTCCTAGATGTAGCTTGCTCTGTAAATATAATATAATTCTGTATCAATATTGTAATAATCAGTAATCCTGTGATGAAATCGCTGTTTCGGGTTTCATGAGAAATGTCTGAGTATTGCCTTATTACCTGGAAGGACACTTCAATGACCCAGATGACCGTAGGTATATTCAACGGTACAAGAATCCGTCCTGGTGCACCACTCTAATAAGATCTCACATTCTCTAAGTCGTATTCTGTGGAGAAGAATTCTTAATGAACTAGGCTTAGAGCCTTGATGGTCCACTGGCCTGCCTCCAGTGCTAAAGACGTACATCAATGCAACCAAAGATCCCTATAATCTCAATGATGCCACCTAGTGGGAATACTGTGTGCCAGTGGATTCTCATGGCTCTAAGACTAGCTCATTAAGAATTCGTCTCCCATAGAGCGCAGTGAGAACCTTGTACAGATTACAAGAGTGTGAGATCTTATTAGAGGGGTGCCTGGGCTCCGTTGAATAATCCAGGATGTATCCTTGGGAGGATAAGTTCTAGCTCAGAACGGAGGAGATCTTGGACGATCTTTGACAAATGTAATTTTAGAAACTGGGCCCTCGGTGGACAATAAAAGCCCTCCTACAGATTGTCCTTCTTGTGACACAGATAATTTCTCAGGACAAGTCCAGGATAAGTCCTAGAAGACTAGCAGATGAGCCATCACTCGAGGTGGACAGAGTTTAGCAATATTCTGAGGCTCCAACAGCCTGAGACATATCCCAGGATCCTGTCAGAATTGTTGCATAAATCTACAATTATTGAGATCCTCTAGAGAGTTCTTTCTATCCTTAAAATGAGGTTTTAGTTAGACTGGCTCAGATTAGTAATCAATTGACTAATAGTTTTTAACAAAATTAAAAAAGGTTCTAGCATGAAGAAATTGACCATGGTATATGAGTAAAATGGAACTGTGAGAATTAACTGATGTTAATCTAGAAAAGATCAAGTATGAGATGTACATCTCTGGAAAAGACAAATAAGAATCTTTGCTAAAAAAAAGGGGGGGGGGAAATGAGGCGTGGTCTTTCGCAGTAGATTAAGACCATCTATTTTGGAGATATACTACTGATTAAAGGCAAAATTACACCTTATTTTACCATATCTTGGGAACTAACTGTATTTAGGACTGCCCTCTAGCTGTTCTTTTCAGAGGACAAGTTTGGACGAGTTAGGGCTACTTGGATGCACAGTACCATCTTCAGGATTTTTCTATGTAATGACATTTGTTAGCTGAAACTTGATCCTGTCCTATACTCATCCTGACTGTAGGATTGAAAAATTCATGCAACAACATTTCCCTCAAGAAGTTCCGAGGATCATTTCTAGGACATATCCTGGATTATTCAACGTACCCCAAGATGTATCCTAGGACTGGGAGGTAAAATCTAACTCAGGACAGAGGAGGTCTATAAATGGTCTACGATGCACCTCCCGATACAAATCGGAATCGTGTGGGAAGGTCATCTAATATCGGTTTTTTTCCAACCACGGCACCAACCATAGTGCCTACGGAACGAGAAAATTATACAAATTAATATCGGGCAGTTGACCACGTTTCTGCGATTAGGCACAAAAAATACTCCTTACGATGCGTGGTGGATTGGCATGACTAGACATATGTCTACGATTTTGCACCTTCCCGATATGTCTCAGATATTTACTTTTTGTATTGTTGCCATATGGGTAGGTCTAAATTTCTATCGTAGTAGGTGGACGCCAGGACTCATACACCCAGTCGTCCAATGATAAAGAATACATTGCCATGTGTCTGTGGGTGCACCCCTCTCATAAGATCTCATACTCTCTAATTCGTATTCTGTACAAGATTGTCACTGCGCTCTATGGGAGAAGAATTCTTTATGAACTAGGCTTAGAGTCTTGAGAATCAACTGGCACACAGTATTCCCACTAGGTGGCATTATTGAGATTATAAGAACCTAGGCCAGTGGATTCTGAAGGCTCTAAGCCTAGTTCGTTAAGAATTATTCTCCCATAGAGCATAGTGAGAGTACAGAATACGACTGAGAGAGTGTGAGATCTTATGAGAGGGGTGCACCCGCTGCAGGCATTGCGAAACTAAATAGATAAGGTGTGAATGCAGCCTATGGAGAAAGGTCCATTAGGGGCCTTGTGACGCCAAGCTCAGTTTACCCACCAGTGACTAGAGAGGATGCTTTGACACTGAGTTGGCCATAAGGAGGCAGGTCACTTCCTCCATGACATCCAATACCCTCTCCAAGGGGAGGCAGTATACATAATCAATGATGTCTCAATGCTGAGGAAGATGAACTCAGCAGTTGGGGTAACAAGCTTGGCATAATTAGCGGCAAATACCAGCTCTCACACCAGTCTCATTAGAGTGTAGAGTGTCACTTTATATTCTTCTCCTGTGGTCCCGCAGACTATAAAATCGTCTAGATTAATGTACACCTTGGGGTTTCCTCTGTGGACCATCATATTTTGTACACACTGTATAAGTGTATGAAAAATGGAAGCACTCAAGCGGGCACCATAAATCAGGCAGCTGTCCACCATATATTTGGGAGTGGCTTCATCAAAGCACCATTTCAGGCCCGCTAGGTGATAGTCTGATTCGTGAATATTAACACGTCTTTAAGCTTGTGGCAGGTTTAACTTTGCTGTAGAATCTCCTACATTAGTGAGGTGTGTCGCATCCTCCATTGACTGGCAGTGGAATGGAAATTGGATTGCCCTCTTAGAGGCACGGCGCAGCACCTCGATGGACAACACCTTCTCCACCTCCCCCCCCCCCCCCAAAAAAAAAACCACACAGCAGGGACCTGTTTCACTAGTTTCGTGACATGTCATTGACACCATACAGACATTAGGGTTGTCTAGTTTTGTGACAACACAAGTAGCTGCCCTTAGGTAAAGACAGACCCCAAACATAAGAATTGGATAAAATCTACACATCATGGACCTGTGTCACTAGTTTCATGACAAAAGTCCAGACACACCATCTAGACGCCATCTAGACATGTCAGGAAACTAGTGAAACAGGGACCTGTTTCAGTAGTTTCGTGACATGTCTAGATGGCGTCTGTGACACCATACGGACAGATCACAAGATTGCAGTCGATGACACAGAGAGTTTCACTCACTTCTCGTAGGAATTAAGCAATGACACTTTAACATGAGTAGGTGATACATATAATATATAATCGTTCCAAATATGAAGAAGATTGGCCACTTCTATCTTCAGATATTGGCTAGTCTTTTTCTGCTGTTGCTTGCACTGTTGGTGCCACTGTTGATGTCTGTCTAGGCCTAATGTCACAAGACTACTGAAACAGGTCCCAGGTCCCAGAGGTCGTGCTGAGTTTGATGTTTCTGGTGAATCGTATCCTAGTTGAGAATGGACTGCCAGTCATCCTTTGAGGCTATGTCAAACATATATGCAGTGTATGACAGGCAGTCTTCCACCAATATATAAAAATGCATCATCTTCTATTTTTACAGCCTGTTTGTTGTGGAACAGGTCAACCAGTTCTAAGGCTTTCTTTGTGTATATAATGTGAGACAACGTGGCGTTGGTGGCGACTACTGAGCAAGCGATCAATTGCAGTGTGCTTCCCGCTGTGGTCCAGGGAATTATGTAAATCATCTGTGAAACCATGTTAATGATTCGCTGGTGTGAGTCACGTGACCCACAGCTCATTTTTCATTGGTTCTGTCTCAGACTGCTTGGCGGGAACGATTCATTGACCAATGGTTAGCCTTGTTTGTTAGGTCTTTTGGGTGTCCTAGATGTGTGCAGTGCCCAGGAGGGGGTGTGTGCTGACACCCAGTGTGTGGTCTCGGGACTGGTCCCTTGCCCATTTCTTTGTGTATATGTCAGTGTCAGTGTCAGTACGATGGTCTACGGGGCCTACACAGTCAGAGAATAACATGAAGTACGACTGGCTATTAGGTCAGGAACAACGTCCAAACTCAGGAGTGTAGCACCAAATATAGTCGCATCAAATATAATTGATGTTTATCTAACATCGGTAAGGGAGTGTTCATTATTTATGGCCAGGGATGTGTAGGTTTCGCTCCAGCCCTTGAGAAAATCGCTACTGATGCATGCTAAAATGGGGGTCGACTATTAATGAATTATATTAATCAAGACATCTTCTTTCTTTATCAGATGACTTGTCAACTCCAATATTTAAGGGGAACAAGTATTTTTGAAATAGTGAATCATATCAAATTATACATGCATAAACTGCACTTTATAGCATATCTATTGAGATAATTGACACTTATTGTAGTTGACACTACGTAATACTAGGCGTTAACTACGGGGAGAATACGGCCACTTAGATCGAAATCATGGTAATATTGTGTATGTAACCCCAAGGTTGAATACTGAGCTAGTCTCAGAATTTTGATGTTTGAAATAAACACTTCTAAATAGAGTAAAACAACTTATATCCACTGTAGGGAGCTTGCCTTTAAATACGTCCTTTTCACTGTAGGGAAGTCACAATCTATTACTGTTGTTCAATTAACCGTATTTTCGACTAATAATTCTGACATTCTTTATGTATTTTCACTCTGCTGCCACTAATTCTTTCACAGACGCAACTAATTACAGGGAATACGACACACTATCCCTTTCAGGAAGTGAAATAATCCAGGATAATGCTTGCAGTGAACCCAACTGCAAATGCATTACTCCATATGGAATTGTAGGCATGCACAATTACCCCTCCCTTTTATGACACACAATGCTCCCTCTGTAAATGCGGTTACTCTCTGAAGTCACTCGCTCTGTCGTCGTCAATATTACCCCAGTGTAACGCGGTAGGAATTCTTTGTCAGACACTGTATATGAAGGGCAAACAAAGCGGACTGCACATCAAGGTCACTGGAGAAACTACTGAAGGTTCCTACTCTTTTCCGATAATTGAAGACATCCTTATCTAACATTAGAAGCTTTTCTGACGTAAAAAGGAGCCAGCTGTAACATTTATCCAATCCTGGTATTTTACCCCAAATGCTTCACATAGAAAACCTGTCCCCATCGGAATCTGTCATTGATCGTTATAAAAACATACATATATACATCATGTATATATTCATTATCCACCCAATACCAAGTGTCCATAGAAAACACATAGGGAGTTTGTATGGACATACCCGGCGCATACGGATATGTTGTATGCTCCGGGTGGCGCATAATGCGCAATATCCTCGCTCACGCTCGGATATTACTACGCGTCAACTTCTCGGAGCATACGGCCGCTTGCATCTGAAACCAGTCAATATTGTGTATGTATGCAATATGCCCAGAAAACACAAATATACGTTATAGCTAGATAAGTTAGCGTATCTTTTTGGTATTATTTACTTATTTACGTAAAAAGGTGAAACTGTTAAGGTTTAGTTTCACCTGTAGCACGTTTGGTAGTTAGGTAGGGCTAGGGTTATGTTTGTAAATCTACATATGTTTTCTATGTTGCGCAAGTATTACAAATCAACCAGAGTTCACTACCAAAACAAACGTATTTTCAATGTTTGAGGTCTGGTTCGAAACCAACTTATATCTACCCATTCCCTGCCTAAAAATACGAAGTTTGTTTACTGGGTGTATATATATGATATATATACTATGCACAGTAAGTATATGTCAAGCTGAATTGGATAATTCGAAAAGGTCGAGCGACCAGGGTAGCTACTATGAGTTAACATTCATTAGATGGTGCACCCTTAGCCTGAAAGGGTTATGACAAACGTACGAATCTAACTGGACTATGATAACTGACATACTTACAGTCAACTCTGTAAAGATGCTGAAGTGAATAAAACTTCTTACTGATTATTTATATCAAATTTCTATATTGCACTATATTCGAGCGACTATTAATTTTAAAAACATCTAAAAAGGTGAAAGCAAGTGTCGAAAAATGAATCTATTAAAACAGATTTAAAGGGTACCTGGTTTTCGGTGCTTTAGAAGGGAGAAAGACCTTGGAGGTCATATCTTAAGGAAAAATATATATACATTTTATAACGTCTTTCGGAATTGTGATTTACACATATTTAACAGTGCTATAATTTAAGTCACGCTGCTACGATGAAAATGGTTGGAATGCAGTGTATAGTACTGCGAAGGTCAGTGTCACAATGCCTTTTAGAGACATTACCCAATCAGCGACCGCTCTGACCTTCACTGCCCTCTGAGAACCCTACATTCTGAAACCGCTGCTGGGATTAGACTCCACGCTGCCGGCTGTTTCCAGCCTCCTTACAGCCTTTCAGCTGTGAGCGCCTAACAAGAGACCTGCCAGTCTTACGCAGAAACCATCCGCCTCCATTGACTACATATGAATGTGACCTTGGGAATGGGTTGGAGTATTAATTGTGGTTCACCAAAGTGGCAGGCACCACTTCCGTCTTCTGTGCGCAGGCGCCGATGTCATATCCGTCGACGCCACTCAGTTTGATCCACATCGGACTTTTCTACATATACCCTAAAGGACTTTAAATAGGGCCCAATGCATTACCCTGCTTCCTGACCAGGGGTTCGTTGAATAATCTAGGGTCGTACATGTAGACCCTTTTCGGTATGCCATTGTGATCTAGGGACAATGTGGGTTAACTTTGTTCAGCACTAATGTACGGCCTTATGGACGGCTAATACTGTCTTAGCCAACAAACTTAAATTTACAGAAAAGGGAGTTACAAGGTATAGAAAAGGGTCTTCATGTACGATCCAGAGGTCTGTTACGTAAATATTGAAAGATTATCTAAAAGATCGTATAACGGCCTTAGGGCTGATTGTGTATATAAGTGGATTTGGTTGTACACGCACGACCTTAGTAAAATATGATCAAATGACAATGCCAAAATATTGTTACATAAACATTGACATACATCGTGCAAATGGTCTCATTTCGTCCAAAATCGTCCTAACGTACGACACGTACGACACCTTTAGAGGGTGTCATGGGTGTTGATTCATGTATTCATTTCATTTATTCAGATCTAAAACTAAAATAAGGCTTTATTAACGTTAAGATACACAGCTTTTATTAACAAAAATCTTTAAAAATCACCAAAATTTACTGAGAATAGCTAAGGCCCAAATTTGTGCTGTGGGTTGATTACCAGTAGACTAATTGTTAACACTGGAACCCAATAGGTCGTAAACAGTGTGTGTAGATGGGAGATGGGGTGGATAGCTTCCACATAGTACATCTATGATCCCATAGGATATATGTCAAAGATACAATAATTTGTATGAACGATTCATGTGTTTCCCTTCGATCGGTTTTATGTAACCAAATTGGACGACCACTGTCCACAAGGTCGTACATCGTTGGATAGATCTTATAGTTGTATTATTCAAAATTTACGTAACAGCCCCCTAGATTATGAAACGGGCCACAGGTTAACCATTTTCAGGCCTTACAACTACATCCAACCTTGAAACGTGAATTCACCACATTTACAATTGCTATATAGTTTTCAACACATATGTTGAATTTACATCTCTGTATCACTGTCTCCTTGAGCAAAAACTCTAGGTCTGTGCCTCAGTACTCAATGGACTGGTCTACCTTTAAATAATCAAAATTAACATTAAACACCAATAAAAGACAATTGGAGTATAACCCGGCATTTAAATCAGACGACTAAAGATGTGGCAAAAGTAGACTGTGAAATATTGTAGTTGGGCTACAAGTATTTCGCTTAGATTTCGTCAGGTATGATAGAGTCCAGGACTGAGTGCAACATATATATCACCATGTATTAGTCAGCGTTATTTGCAATATTGTAGGCATGTATAAAGTATAAGAATATGTAGGGTTTCACACGATGTTAGTTGGGTATCAAAACCGTTACCAGATAAGCAGAGACGCCAGTCACGGATAAGGGTTAGGACAGAAGGGGACGCGTCCTCAACAAAGCTAAACACGCCCTAACCCCTAAACCTAGTGAACTAACATGTCCTGAGGCGATTGGCCAATGGTAAGAAACAAAGGGAACAAATTGAAAAAATAAAGGGATATTTGGAGGGTATGGGGAGATCCTGGGACCTAGGGCGGAGAGAGTGACGAGAGTGCATGTGGAGAGAGACGACTGACCAGGAGGAGCAGAACGGGGGACAGAGGTGAAGTTGAGTGGAACTCAGTGAGACTCTGCAGCAATGATTTAGCAGGTCTCTGTTAAGTGTCTGATCTACCAAGGCTCAGCTAGAGCCGACCATTGGCAATGTGGTTGCCATGTGGTAGTCGGCGACAATTGTCGGCCCAAAATGCCTGTCGTCTGGAATCTCCTTGGTGGATCAGCAAATAAAACAGGCATGAGGGGCTTTGGCGGATCAGCTAGGACATTCTGCTGAATTCCGGCCTGCCAGACATCAGCGAGGATCTTTGGCTGGATGTTATAATCCTGTCTGCCGAGCATCTGTTGGGTTAGTTTTGGTGGATCAGCCGCTTTTTGCATAGATTTTATTGTCCATGCTGCACAACTGTAATCTCAGCACTCTCTTCTCACTCCTTGCATCACTGACCCGCATCATCCTGTGAGTAATTACCCTTGTCTCCTTAGTGCAACCATCCATGTATACTAAGCCATCTCACTGTTTGTGCAGCACTTGCAAAAGGGTTTGGCAGATCGTTATTGACTGTTTGGTTCATCGTGTCATCGCACCATCATGCATGTTTCTATCTGTTCGTTATTTGGAGATTGTACACATTGTTGTTAATCTTTGTCATTCATAGGTTTCAGAGACCTATCCTTAGTTAAGCATTACAGCAATCAGGTCCTAGGGGATATGACCATGTTAGCATCCCGAGAATAAAACCTTTCATGAAGCATTGCTCCCAAACTTTGTTCAAATTCGTGATTTAATGTTGAATTAAGGGGTTAGTTGAGGGACCCATCATTTATATCTTAAGAAGATCGTCTGGCCAGTAGTTGTCAGGTGGTGTTCGATTTGGCAATTTGTGCCACAAAAGTCGTCCACCCCAGAATGTGCCCGAGCACTTACACTGGATGACTTTTCACAGAATCGCCACATCTAGATGCCTAATTCAAGCGTTCTAGAAACGGACCCAGGCATTAGAGTGCGTCTTAAAGTCGTCAGGTGGTGCGGAATTGTGTATTATGGCATAATTAGTAGAAACTGAACGAGAGTTAGACTTGTCAGTATTTATGCCACGATGGGAAGGTTATGTATTACTACGCGAAGCGTTAGCTGAGCGTAGTGAGGAATAGACCTGACCAGAGTGCCAAAGACACTGACAAGTCTAACTCGAGTTCGGTTTCGTATTTATCCTACCCTGTCTCTACCCTTTTGGATTACTAAAATATAAATATCGATTGAACGACCAACCGAAGTCTAACCCGAACTTTTGAGTCCAACCGGAAATTGTTTCGGAGCAGATCACAATCTGGTCGCTGATTGGTCGATTTTTGTATGCCCCTAGAGGCAGTTGCCATGCGATTGATGATTACATTAGATGATTTCTATATAGCCTTTTACTGCTAAAAGTCGTCAGGTGCTGCTAAATTCAAGAATCGACGACTATAATCGTCTAATGTGAATGCTGGGTAAACTAAAACCTTCTTAAGCAGTCACATCAAAGAAACGAATTTTAAAATGCTCTTCTAGAATCAAAACGTAGTCGCGCAATTCGTATTCTTTCTGCAGATTCACCTTCTGTATGTGAGACATGTACAAGGAGGGACCGGTGTTCTGGAGGCCACTCCTGGCAGTGAAAGTTCAGGAGCAGAGAAATACGTGACAGAACCGGATCTTAGACCTCATACTCATCCATCTTTATTACAAATTCTATGTAGCAAACCAGGAAACATCTTATATCAGCATTGTTTTTCACGATTTACACCAGCGGTGTATTAGTTTTAAATTAATGATGAAGTTATACATAGAATGCTTCATCATTGAATATCTCCCTTCCCTTCAGACCAGATGAAAGAGGGATAAAGAAGTGAAGAGTGTAAATACAATTTATTGACTAAATATAGTTGATCAGCTCTGTGTATTTCCTTTTATAAAATTATATTTATATTTTATCAATAAAATTGAAGTCACACGATTGTTGGGATGGGTCATGCTGGTCGTATGATAATAAGTAATTGATTAAAAAGGGGAAGAATCAGAATGTGACATTAAAACAATTTATTTTGGTGTTAGGTCGGTGGGTTAAAAAGCAAGTGAGTTTTATAGATGTGTGTAATAGTGGATGGTGAGAATGAGTGGGTGTTAATGGGATAGGTACAAGCATGTTCCCATTGGCCGACGGAAACGGCGGAGATTCTTTAGCCCATTTCCATTGGCCGATTTTCCGTCACCGATATAGAGTCAGGAACCTACTGACCTTTAGCACTGCTGACTCAAAATCAGTCTATGGAAACAGACTTTAAGGGGAACTAAAAGGATCTGCACCCTTTTCGTTGGCCAATGGAAACGGGCTTTTATCCTACCCCTAATATAAAAACCCATAGGCTTAACATTGGATTTCCGTATGCCACGCTGACTGGCATACGGAGTTTTATATGTCACTAGTGGCATACAGCATTGTTATCACGTAATATTCCAAAATCGAGGAGATAGGGTAGGATAAAATCAAAACCTGATTCGTTTTAATCTTGAAGTTTTGGCTCCGGACTTCACTCGGCTTCGCCTCATGAAGTCACTTTGCCAAACTCCAGTCGTGGAATACGGAGGCCAAGATTAAACCTCATCCAGTTTTACGATAATATTTGTGTATGAGAGACTGGTATGGGGCGTGTGAGTCTATAGTGTCAGAGACCGGAAACAAGATGGGGGTGCTGGGATGCAGGGGCAGAGCACATACGTCCAATGCGCAGTTTTAACGTACAAAGACAGTAAGCCAGTTTCTGTATTATACATTGTAGTCATATTAATGAAATGACGCACTGACCAACAGTCATTTGAGACCTGAGATGCTGATACATCTGAGTCTTGAAGGGAGACGATAAACGTCCAGAGGATACTGAAACATCAGGAAACGTGACGTTTACAAAATGACCGTTTATAATTTTGATAAATATCAGATTGCAATCAAAAGTGAAATTATTATGTTGTTAATCTCATGCTTAAACAGAGAATTAGTTATCATTAAGCATAAGACATTATTTCAATGCGTCCGTTACAATGATCTTTACTCAATAACACAATTTCAAACATAATATGTTTGGTCCAGCCATTGTAATGATAACATATTGATGTAGAAATCAACGGTACAATACGCAAAGGAAAAGCTGGCAGGCTTTGTCCTCTGTGACAAAGACAGTCATTACTAACAAACGAGAAAATCAAAAGAAAATCAAGATGCAAGATACAAAACACACCAAAAAAAGTGAACAGGTAGATCGAGCAAAGGTCAGATGGGAATGTCTGCACATGCACGCTAGAGTTTTTCTCTCAATTATCTTCCACATCCATCACTTCTCTCGAACGAAGCACCTGCAGGGTCTTATCATCAGCCATTGTCTCTGATTTTCAATGGACCTGTCATTTACATTGGGCGACTAAAAACGTGACGACTGTAGATCGCCAAGCCAATAGTCGTCAGGTGGTGGCAATGTCCACCACACAAGTAGTCGACCTCAGAATGTACCCGAGCGTTTACACTGGCGACTATAAGTTTTCATAGAATCGCCGCCCATGTAGACAACTTAATCAGGCCTGTTTGAAATAGTTGTAGGCATCAGATCACGACCAGTTGGTGCCTACATGTGGGTCGGATTTTTGAAACCTGCTAAATTCCGCTTTGAACCTGGGATAAAACACGGAAAAATTTTTTTCCGAATAATACTTTTTTTTATATTTTATGTTACTCACCTACTAAGTACGTTCCAGAAATACATTATTCCAACAAAATCAGATCAATAGTTTAGATTTGAGAGCCTTTTGAAGTTGTGTATAATACTGCATGTTGTCCAACCCCCTAAATATCTGAAATTTCAAGAAATGTTATAAATGCTTATAACTTAAGAAAGACTAATATTATACGGTGACACACATTATATTTTATCCAAAATACCTTTTTCATATATTAGATTTAAAAGAAAAGCTCTAAACCATATTTGGGGTGTTGGGCAACACAGGGGTGTCGGACAACACGAGGGGTGTCGGACAACACATTAATAGAATTACTCAGAACAATGAGAAAAATAATAATAGAGGCTATAATACTTTATAATTTTAATTAAATGATAATAAGCTATATTTCACAAAGCAAACCACTCAATTACTGATAAAAAACAACCCCAAAATCATAACTTGTAAAACAGCGTGTTGTCCGACACCCCGGGGTGTTGGACAACACATGTTCAGTTTTTAAACAATAAAAAGTATATTTTTTTATTTAGAAAAAAACAACCTGGGTATTCAGGAGTGGTAGGGGTACTTAACATAACCAAGGATATTTGTTATTCTATTATGATTATTTTTTCTTTTACACATCCTTTAGAGGTGTGTTGTCCAACAACCCATTTTTTTTAAAAAATATCATCATGGGATCATAATGTTCTGATATCAGAATGGATAATCCGATTGTGTTGAAACATTCAGGTATCACAGCCAGGATTCTGGTCAACATTGTACAATAAAGAAAAATTTATTTCTCACTATATATCTCATTAGTATTTTCCCCTGAAAGTCGGGGTCTTGAACAACATACTCTATGGGTCTCTATGTTGGAAAATTTGAAGGTCCTGGATAGTTTTTACCATTTTAATATTTTTTCAATCTTTTACCAATTTTCAAAATTATATTGTCTACACTTCTCATGACATATGCTTTAAACATGTTAATAAATACAATTTGCTCGAAATTGTGTCTCCCAGATTTTGAACAAAGCAAAAATCAATAGAAAATCTTAGTTTTTGTTGATTTTCGGAAGGAAAAATCCCTCAGAGCTCTACAAAACCCTATGTTGGAAAGAAAGACTATCAAAAGATACACCAAATAATTTCATTTTTACATTCATGAGATACGTTTATACAACATGAACCTTGAATAAGCTTATTTTGGCAATTTAGCAGGTTTTAAAAATCCCACCCATGTATGATCTGATGTAACCAGACGATCTGAGGTCGCCACACGCTTGGCGCCTGCATTAAACGATTTCTATCGTTTTCCTGTTGAAAGTCGTCAGAATCGTCAGCCAGAACCGTCTAGCATAAATGCCGAGTCATGCAGCATTTCCACCTACCGACCAAAAGGCACCGATAATTTTCACACTGTAGAATAGTCGGTCAGTGGTTTTCCTCGTGAAAGGTCGGTGGTACATAATCAGTGACGTGCACTGCAAAGGTTGACGCTAACTGACTTTTAGTAGTAAATTGTAGAGCATCACCTATTAATTCAATGTGCTTTGGATTTTAGTTGGTACAGAGGTTGGTCAATGGTGCCGTATTGCATAAGGCAGGAGAGACAGATTGTTGACCATATCTGTTTCCACCTGACGATTATTGCACTGAATGTGTCTCATAAACGGTTGGCGGTGCGAAATGTCATAACCAGTGGTCATTATCGGCAGGTGGTGACACCATATCTGGTGTACAAAAAAGAAACTGCATCTACTCCATCTGGTACCTAGAATGGCCTATTTAATGCCAGGAAATTACTCAACCAGCCTGGGTTGAATGCAAAAACCTATCTTTGCCTGATATACCTTGGATTTTCATCCCAATTGCACTTCTGCAGGATAGAGAACAAGTTGTAGGTTCACTCAGTAATGGTTGCCCTCTGTTGATATACAGTCTACCATCTTCATGCCAATTCTTCCGCAGGATGTCCTTTTTACGGCGGCACCTCAACGAATGAGGAGAGAGAATCGACCATCACAGCGTGATACCAGAATGGGGTTGGCCTTGAGCAATTTTATCAACACTGTGCAATAGTAGTACGATTGTCTACCCCACTGACTATGTTAAGATTCTTGTCCTTGTTTAGACTTGCTCAAGTCTTTGATTATGAATATTCATTACATAATTAGTCACAATCAGAATAAAGTTCATTAAAGTATGTAGCCTTCTCTGACTGGCCCATGAATCAAAGACTTGTCCAGTAGAAACAAAAGCTCTTGTTTATGGCGACAAGACACTCCCTGTATCTGACCAGTAGCCATGATATGTGTATGGAGAGTGTTGGAAATACTGGCGCTATACAATGCCAGAAATCTAACACCATTACCGATTGTACCTGTCCCTGTATCCAGACGAGGTGGGTAGCCATAGGATGCAGGGACTGGAGCCAGTCCCAGTGAGGAGGGTAGCCATAGGATGCAGGGACTGGAGCCAGTCCCAGTGAAGAGGGTAGCCATAGGATGCAGGGACTGGAGCCAGTCTAGTCCTTGGTAAACTCGGAGGCACCTATCAGTAAGGGACCACGTCTCTGTGTGTGGCACCACCATTTCTCCTCATTCATTGACTAAATATCCTAAATATGTGCCGACGTTGCAACACACCACGGGGGTATTTCACAAACTCCGTTGTCTGCGACTATGTAAAGGAACATGTTCTATTTTTTATCGGGGCCGATATTGAAACATCTGACTATAATTTGGCGGCGACAAAGGTACATCTCCGAAGGGGGCATATTCTAAACTTTCTGGAGGGAGGTGACATACTGGCCGACTCCGTTCTGATGCCTAGCCTGAGTTTATTACTTACTGTTCCTTTGTCGCTGAGAAAGGGAAATTCATGGTCCGAAATCGTACAGTGTCTATTGGCCTTAAGAAAGAGGCCGATTCGTCCGTTTCAGCAGATCCCCAACCCGAAGTAATTCACTGAAAGGCGAATATGTCCGCATTGGAGAAGTTATATGCAGAAGATCGTTAATTCAAATATATGCATATGTTTGTTCATTCTGTTTGTACTAAGGCAAATGACCTGTATTTCGCCTTTACCCACACACTTTGTGTTACTATCATGCTGACCCTAAAGTTCGATACCCCTGCTCATCTCGTTTTGATTTTGTTCTCAAGGAATTGTTTTCCTGATCACTTGGGCCGCGTTTGCTGAATTGATTCCTTTTATATTCACCCAGGATATTTTTCGATCACTCTTGTCATTCGGATATCATTCATATGCCTTCTATTTGTATATGAATTTTCTTTCACATACGTTCATAGACCAACCTTACGATAGCATGATGTACTGCAGCGGTCACATTCTAAATCTAACAAAAGATATAAGACTCCCGAGGACTATCATAAAACGAGGGGCAAATTGCAATTTTAGATGAATAACAATTAAAAGCTTTGAGTTACAATCAGCCTATGGATAGTTCGGTAGGTATGTAGGTAGGTATGTAGGTATGTAGGTATGTATGTATGTATGTAGGTAGGTAGGTAGGTAGGTAGGTAGGTAGGTAGGTAGGTAGGTAGGGGTCTTGAGGTATTTTGGTCTGTAGTGATTGGTCATGTTCAATCGTGGTAGGTGGAACAGGTTTCTGCAATTCACTTTACGATACTCAACAATAGACCGCGATTGAAAAACCCAATCGTAGAGCTCCCGATAAATCATTTGAAGAACAATGATTGAGAAAAACATTGTTTTTGCACTTTGTGATGGCCACCGCGCGCGTTGCTAAGGACTGCGGTATCAAAGAAACAAGTACTTCATAGAAATTTAAATTGTGTCAATTATATTATAGCTGCATTTCATACATATTATTAATAGGGCCGCGGTATCATAGAAACAGGTATTTCATAGAAATTCATATTGTATCATTGTTAGATTACCTTGAGAATGTTTTCTAACGTCATGTTGGCTTCACCTTTCTATTCCGGGGCCGATTTGTAGACCATCTTCACTTCTGAGAGAGTGGCTTTCCAGCATACAATCACACATTTATTGGGTTTTTTGGTGGTTTTTTTTACAAATTTATTTTCGACTATACCCTCATCCTAGAACAGGGTGTTTTCAGAGCTATTTACACTTATAATTACAGTTGGGACTAACCGAAGGGTTGGTGGTAATGCGAGGCAAGGTGTGGTAGTCAAGGACTCACGACTCGTCGCTATGGACTCACACCCGTGTTTCCGGTCACGTGGTCCCGGTAACGACACCGCCCCATTTCAACCCGCCGACGTTCACTTCATCCCTGGCCGACGAGAAGGAACCACCCACCCACCCTACAAAAACTCTTCAACCTCACCTGCCCTCTCTCTCCTACTCCGTTTGGCTCATCAATAGCTCCTGAACTCTATCTCATCAATATTATGCTTTATGGACCGATAAACTTATCTCGTACCCTGCTACTCAATAAATGTATGTCCATACCTGCGCCTTGCTGTAGTCATTACAGTATGTTTACACAATACAATATTATTAACGAAATAACGTCAGTTAACCAGTCCTTATTCAGACTTTTCAGATTAGACATTTATATCGCCCTATGCAAAATATTCAATATTTCTACAGATTTCTATAATATTAATACCCTTTTCCATTTATGCAAAATGTCATTGCACCTTGCATCATTTTTTAGGATGCCATATTTGTTTTTCCATTTTTATATAGCATTCATCAATCAGTTCATGTTTCAGTTTGATAAAAAATGACCTATGAGATAATATAAATCCTATAAATGCATCTACAAAATACATTTATGCATTTTATTTACCCACACCCTTCTATTCTCATACTATGTCTATGTGATGTGGGAACTCAAAGAACTCTCACCTAGGTCAGTGTATAGGGGTGAGATTTCTACATAAATTCATCTTGTAGATAACACCAGTCAGTGGAAATCTATCCTTCGGGACAGAACTGGTTGAAAATAATAAAAAGATTTTTTCTAAACCACCAGAATCCCAAAGTAAGTCCAATAGAACAATCATCCCCGATCCTATTTCATTTCCCTGGATTTGGGAGGGATATTACATTTGTATTTGAACATATATTTTGAGCAAAGTGTCATTCACCGAAACCGTACGTCGGCACACCACCCCCTCAGTCTCTCCTGGTTCTAAATTACTGTTAGACTGAGCATTCCAGACTCTATGCAACATTGATACGCGAGAAGACATGTAACTGACAGTCAGGTCCGATGACCTTTACTCTCTAGGTAGCACGCCACAGACACCTGGGCAGAGAGTCGGGTGTTAGGACTGATTTGGCTGGGTAGTGGTAGTGATAGATACTTTCCTCTAGGCACCCTGTCCTACACGTTTCCTTTTTTAAGGGAGAGACGTGCCTTGAGCTGTTATTTCCGTTCTGCACCTGCCTGTTTCCATCAGTCGGAGACCAGTAGTTGACCAACGGTGAACTGGTGACTGGCTAATCCCACTGTTGCCTTAGCTTGGTACCATAAATCATCTGAACTAAGGGACATATATGTACATATAATATAGTACATATATATAACTATATATATATAGTTATATATATAGTTATATATATAGTTATATATATAGTTATATATTTATATATGTGTGTTAACATTTGGGAAAGAATCAACTATATAAAGTGTATTGCAGTAGTTCCAAGTGGTTAGTGTAGATGATGGTAGGCTCAAAACCTGCTCTTTCATGGACATTTAGGAGCTAAAAGCTACTATACAAGATAGACGGTTTCATATTTCATGTTGCAAATTCCGTGTACGAGGAAAATTGTAGGAAAATGGATTTTGGTCATGGTCGTGGAATCCACGTAGTACAAGCTGAATATTTATACTATTACCATTTAAATATATCTCTTGTTAAGACACATAAAACTTCATGCCTCCGGTGTGCTCACTTCTTAAGTAGTCAGTGAGATGCGCTGCTTAAATAACCTTGTTCTGCCGTTCAATTTCAGTATCGACCTGTACATATAATCCTACTGGTTTTAGCCCGTTTCCATTGGCCAACTCAAATGGCATAGATTTGTTTAGGTTCCCCTTAAAGCCTGTATCCATTGACCATCAGAAATCTACAGTCAAGAACCACTTGCAAAGTTCCAGTCTATACATCCCTATCGTGACTAATCATATTGGTTTCTATGTGAATTGCCTGTATTCACTGGATTAAAACAGTTGCTGTTTTGTAGTAGCTCTTCTCTGACCGTACAGCAGCCATGTAGTGAATGGCATATAATTTCCCTCGTTATCGCTCACTCTAGAAACTGGTCAGACCTGATTGGCTGTTGCTTATCAGCCAATCTCAGCACAGAGTTTACAAGCTTACCTTGAACACAGATGCCACTTGCTGTCTGTATATAAGCAGATGTACTTATCCAAATAAATCAGACTTAAGTTCTTTACTCATAGTAGTACAGATAAGTGTTTGAGTTCTGACTCCCTTCGTCTTAAGGTCCACACTTTACGCAAGCAAGGCTCACGGCTTTACACACTGACGGACCTTTAGCACTGCTGACACAAATTGCAGACATTTTTTAGTTACCCTAAAAGCCCATTTCCATTTCCCATCAAAAATCTACAGTCAGGAACCACTGATGCACCGTTAGTACTGCTGACGCAAAACCATTCAATGGATACAGACGTTAAAGGGAACTATAAAACTCTCCGCCCTTTTCGTCGGCCAATGGAAACTAGTTTTAGCTCTGCAATTCTATATATCTACCCTAATAAAAGAGACGGATAAACCAGTAGGCCTCCAGAATCATAGCCCCGGATTATGTACTATTGCAAACGCTGACTGGTTCCCTATTTAAATTTGACTTGTGTGCACTTGTAATGCAATGTTTTCTCTTCTATCTTTTTTTGTTACTCAAATGTTTCCCGAACGACTCTTATCTTTCCGTGACAGTTGTGCTTATAAATCGTTCTCTATTTATACACTAACTGGAGGGCCTGTCATGTTCACCTGTATATTGGGCTGGAACCCAGTAAATAACACCTGAATACCGTAAAGGTGGAGCTGGAAATATCTCACAGCGATACACTTATTGACACTAGAGCCGACAAAGCAATTTCGAATTTTGTTACCACATTGATATTCTGGCTATTTTAATAAGAAAACAGTCCTAGAACAAGCGCAGCATCGTTGATCAAAAACATTTAGCTGATTTCAAAGAAAAAGGAAATACTTCATAGAGAAAATGAACAGCTTTCATTCAGGATCAAATGTTTTACTAACAAGGAGAATTTGTATTTTATTCTTTATAGGTCGGGTTGATCGTATGATATGTGTGATCTAGACATTATATTGAAGAAAATATCCTCGAATGCTTTTCGATGAAGACACATTATAAACGTTTGGTTACAACACTTTGCAAGTACATAATTTAGAGATAAATCTAGAGCTTATTTGGATCTAAATATTTGCATTTAAGTGTTTCTTTCGTGTTTGTTGTTATCTGTAAGATTCCCTTGTATGACTATAGCAATAGTATGAAAACGATTGAGTAAGTCCTTGAATACAATCTGTGATGTTGGAGGACTCCCATTCCTGTGTTGTCTCTCTTTCATAGCAGAAATAGAAGCCATGCGAAAAGGGAAAACTGCAGGGTGTCATATTTCCAGCCAAGAAGTATTGTGCTCTGTTTTTGAATAACATTTAACGTAACTGGAAAACATGCACGAGTCAAATTTCACCTGAGGAAGCCCGACAAAAACTAACAGGATTCTGGCGAGAGATATTGTTGCCAACATAATCATTTTTCTCCCACGACTTCTAACAGCTCTTCATATTTTGATATAGAGTAAGCAGAATGTAATATTATTTTCGTTTGATTACCCACAGCACAGATAGAGGCGAATGTGTTTTTCTATACTTCATATGGTAGTAGTGGTAGTTAATAATAAAAATGGCCAGGAATAAGGTTAGGAAGGTGGGAATCAGAGCCAGATCTTATAAAAACTTTGATAAGCAAATATATTTAGAATATTACATCAATGGTCCATGGGATGGATATGACATAGCCGCCCTACCTGATACACTTTGGGAAATAATGTTAAGGAACATTGAGTCCGTGCTTGCATTTACAGCCCCCCTGTGCAAATTGTATGTATCCAAGCGTAGACCTGCATGGTACACAGACAAAGTAAGTTCAAGTATTAAGAACCGTGACTATTATTTTCGTAGAACTAAGAACTCCAATCACCAGGATGACTGGCGAATCGCAAAGTTTCTTAGAAACCAAACGAAGGCCCTTATTATTACTGAGAAAAAACGACAAATAAAAAATATCTTGAAGAGGAAAAGGAAAGTCCCCATTTTGGCAATGCGTAAGATGGTGAACCAACAAGATAATGCTGTTATCTTGGAACCAGACATACCTAACCATATTAATCAATTTTTTGCAACCATTGGAGCTTCATTAGATGAAAAATTACCTACACCGAATTACATTGAGCCCCCCATTTAGAGATACAGACTCGTCACTTTTTTACAATCCTATTACTTTAGATGAACTGATGAATGCGATAAAAAAAAGATAGACTGTTCTAAGTTTGCCTCAGTGCCCAACATTGATCATTTGTTCTTAAATTATTGGTGGGAGATTTTGCTATGAAATAATATCGCACATTTACGCATATTTCTGTTGGTGATTCTTGAGATCGCTGCCGCTACTCGCTTGGTGTGTACCCGGCTTAAAATCGTCAGGAGCTGCAAAATGCCAGAATCACCACAATCATCTAGTGTAAACGCCCGAGTGACGCAATCAACCAATAGATAGCCTCCAGAATAGTAACGGCGGTCGTCTTGGACTGTAAAATGCCGACGACCTGGTCTCTCTCGGGCCAATGAATGGGAAGCTACTTACAATTTGTCAGCATTCAAAAGTTTAGACAAACAGGATATTTTGGGACCTGACTCTGAATCCAAGCATTAAATAAATGTCTAAATGAAATCTCTACGCCAGTTATGTTGTCTTTCGGCAGCAATATTTAGATTGTTAGATCTACGATAGACCTTACGATGCGTGAATCGTGGTGCATCGTGATTCATCCTCCGGTTTATCTCTCCCCAGATATTTTTTCTCCATAGACTTAACATTGGAAACTCGTATCTGACGCCCATTAGATATTTAGGAAAAATATCCAATGGGGGGTAATGTTACTCCATTAGTCAATATTAAGGGTGAGATAAATTCAGAAACCCATTCAAGTTTAGGGTCAGAGCTCGATCCCATCTCATTTGAATCACATAGCAATTCATGCGGCTTCGCCTTGTTAATTACTACGTGATTCAAACTCGATGAGATACGAGCTCAGACCCTAAACTTTCATGGGTTTCCTCTATAGTATCTGCTACGGATTAAAGTTGGCTTTCCAACTCGATATTAATTTTGTTTCTGGAGATGCATCATAAGGCCTATTGTAGTGACCCAGGAGCTCAGTGTATGCCTGGCCTATTGATAATTCAGTTATAGTGCTTTGAAAACTTCTGGCCAGAATATCAGAAACTTTCATAAAACATTGGTTTTCTTCGGTGACATTCTTGACCCCGTTCCACAGAGGTCGAAACACAGCGTATAGGGGACAGAGCCATTGTTAGTTCATGAAGCAGTCACTAGGTGGTCGGGGGACAAACCTGTATTCTGGCTCTTTATTCTTACGAAATTCAACTGCCTTTCAATATTTTACCATGGTTCCCTTGACTCTCTTCACCCATCCCAAAGCAGGATGACATAATGATTAAACCCAAGACATGATATTTTCCATATGGAATACTTTATATAAATATTTGAGCAAGGCTAAAGTTGTGACATTTCTCAGTTATCACTCACTTCTTTTCCACCTCCTTTAGTGAAGAACACCTACTTTTTCACCTCCATTAGTGGAGAACACCTACTCGGGGGGCGTCATGGCGGCGCCCATGAATCATAGGCTATATGTATAAAGCCAAGTTTCCAGGAATATGTCTGCAGTATTCCTATCTTGCCTTACCCATGCAGAGCATCAACTATGAGTATTTGAATGTTAGATCAGTTACGGTGATATTACAAAATAACGAAACGAGATTGACGTGCGATGAAGGTCTCAAAGGGAACTTAGAATGACATTTAAAACTAACTAGCATCTACAGAGTATTGTCATGGTATCTCTGTCTGGCTGTCTGCCATTTTTTATCTTCTATTCCAAACCTTGATCCCAGATGATATTAATTTGAAAATTGATACTTCGAAAACCCAGAATGGAAATATGGTCTTGGATGACAGATGTTATAAAAAAAATGTTGACAAATGTCATGGACCTTTGTTTAGATTGTAAAACTGTTCACCATTCTAATTAGATTTCACTCATAATCAAAGTTGACAGGGAGAAATCAGCAAATAGTAGGGCAAGAACGGTGGTAATTTCGCAATGATGGTCGACATTCATGAATCTATGAAACCCTACCGTTTTCAGATACAATAATCATGATCAAAACGTTTCATTGGTCGAGTATTACCTTTGGCTTTTATATTTTAGGTTCCCGAGGTTAGATAACTATTCTACATTACATTAGAGTTCATGTTGTAAGTCTAATCACAAAGTCAATATGGTCTTTCTCCCTTTTCAATACATGATCAATCTATAGTTACACTTTTAACCCATTCAAGGCGAGTGGTGCCTTGAGACATTCCCCAGTGTAAGGCGAATGATACCTGGAATAATTCCTCAGCATAGGACGAATGATGCCTTGAGGCACCATTTGATGTATTTACGTTATAAGTGTTTTATCAAGAAATAATGATTCAATAAACATGAAACCTGCAGAGAATATACTTATGATATAATATTCAACTTTATCAGGTAAAACAAATACTTATATTATGGTAGTCTGATATCATAAGATCGAACAACCAAATCTGAGTTTAGACGATAACAGGCCCGCGCCTTAGCATAATAGCTGTTCACTAATAAAGGATAATATGGATTAATTTTGCTAATGCTGGAAACACACCAAGCGAGTAATACAGCGATTTCCGGAATCGCCAACACAAAATGGCGTATATGTGAGCTATTATTTCATCTTTCACCTGATTATTGCGTCAGAGATGCTAAATTATTGGTGGGAGATATTACAATGAAATAATATCGCACATAAAAACAAATTTTGTTAACGATTCTAGAGCGCGCTGCCGTTACTCGCTTGGTGTGTCACCGGCATCAGCGAATGAACTTGGCGTCTATTTATCAACCTAGTGGTAAAGTCTAGGTTAAGCCGAAGACACACCAAGCAAGTGGAACTCTCGGCGATTATGGACCAGCGAGAAATGGAATCGCTCACCATTTCTCGCCTACAAGGTGGGAGGGGGTTTTGCTCACTCGCTGGCGACTCTGGGACACACCAAGTGATCCAAGGCAGCAAGAAAACGGCAGCATAAACTGCGCTGAGCGAGCAAGACAAAGCTCGCCAAGTCTGAGCGATGTTTGATATTTAGCGATTACTGTATGGGTGAGTAAAGTGAGAAGAGTGAGTGATCATGTGTAAGGGTATGACTTGGCGTTTTCGATCCTACCCCTATCGCATTTACGACCACAATGTAGAGAGTGTACGGGTAGGCGAACTGGAATTCGCGCGTTCTGTTGTCAACCCCGTTTCCTCGATTCCCATTGGTCGACGTCGGAGGCTCTTGCGTCGACTGTGACGCTGTTCTTTTTGCACCCCCCGCGGGCCGGCGGGTGCGAGTGTCGATGGTTATGGCAGGTCGGATGTGTCGTAATGTGTGTAAAATCTGTTCTCTCTTGTTGTCTTGTTGTCTTTGGTCTCTGTTTAGTGTGATATGGTGGTTTCTTTGTTGTTCTTCCTCTTTGTGGGTTGGTTCTGATGTTTGATTGTGAGTTTGTTAGATGTTAGTTGGTGGGTTTTATGTGCTATTAGGTTAGTGGTTAGTTTCTTTTTTGTAATAGTGTCAAATGGCATTTGACATTATTTAATTGCTCTCCCAACGCAAACCTCTTCACAAGGTTAAACGAACGGAGAAAATTTACTCACAGTGAGTGATCATGTGACTTTAAAAGTCAATTTGATTCATCGACAAATAGTCGATGGCAGTACTCGCTCATATATCGCTTAGATGTACCAAAAACCTGGTGTGCCTGTATTTTCAGCACCATCCTAGCGATTCTGTATTGGCGATTATGTGGGCGAATTTGGTGAGAATATCAAACATGTTTGATATTATCGTTCATGGGATGTGCTGACGATTTTTTAACTTGCCTACATCCTAGTCGCTCTCATATCCCAGCGAGTAGAGGACACAGCGATAAATTTTATCGCTCATATAATCGCCATGACTATGACCATGATCTCCAGAATCGCCAACACAAATTTTTTTTTTTTTAATATTTCATAATACTATCTCCCACCGATAACTTAGTGTATCAGAAGCAACAATTCGATGAAATATGAAATAGTACGTCACACACAGGCCATTTGTTTAATATTCAATTTCGTAGTTGCAAGTCAAGAGGATGTGATAGCTTCAAACAAGACATTAAGATGGTGGGAAAGAAGGCTAATGTTTATGACGGAGGTCAGAGTTTCATGCAACAAGAGCCGCGTGAATAGAAGATAATATAAGAGGCAATTAGAACGTCACGCCTCGTTCCGGTCTGGTGAACTGGAGGTGTCAGGGGGTGGTTGATACCGGGGACACACCAAGCGAGTAAAGGCGGCGATCACTGGAATCGCCAACACAAAATAGCATGCATGTGAGATATTGTTTCATAGTAATATGTCCTTATGATGACTTAGCGCATCGGGAGCAATAATCAGGTGAAATATAAAAGAATAGCTTACATATAGGCCATTTTGTGTTGGCGATTCCGGAAATCGCTGCGTTTCTCGCTTGGTGTGTCTCCGGCTTAATCCTGGCGTTTACACTCGACGATTATGGCCGAAGATTCTTGATTTTTGCACTAAATGTATACGACTTTTATCCGTAAACCCGGAGACACACCAAGGGAGAAAGGCAGCGATTTCTGGAATCGCCAACACAAAATGGCGTGTATGTGAGCTATTATTTCATATGTCCCTTGATTATTGCTTCTAGTACGCTATATTATCGGTGGGAGATATTACTATGAAAAAATATCTCAGATATATGCTATTTGGTATTGGCGATTCCAGAGATCGCCACCTCGACTCGCTTGGTGTGTCTCCGACTTGAAAGGCTAAATTGATCTGGTGTAAACACCAAGTGTGTGACGACTGCAGATCATCTGACCATGCCAGATTAAAGGGAAATAGTGAGACGTTATATCTACATTGATTTATTGTTTACATTTTGCAGGCTTCAAAATCATGTTTGCCTGTGCTTTTTTACACCATTTGCAATCTTTAAATGTTTATGCCCGGCGTCCATCTACTAAGATATGGCTCCGATATGTTCTACGATGCACCTCGCGATAAAAAGTGAAAATCGCTTTGGAAGGTCACCTAATATCGGGGCAGTTGACCACGTTTCTACAATTATGCTGGAGACACACCAAGCGAGTAACGCGGCGATTTCCGGAATCACCAACACAAAATGGCGTGTATGAGCTATTATTTCATATTTCACTTGAATATTGTGACCGAGGCGCTAAATTATCATTAGGAGATATTACTATGAAATAATATCTCATATATATATATATATATATATATATATATATATATATATATATATATATATATATATATATATATATATATATATATATGCTATTTTGTGTTGGCGATTCCAGAGATCGCCGTCTTGACTTGCTTGGTGTGTCCCTGGTATTAGGCACCGAAAAAAACTTACGATGCATGGTGGATCGGCATGTCTAGATATATGTCTACGATTTTGCACCTTCCCGATATGTCTCCAATATTTGCTTTTTGTATCGTTGCCAAATCAGTGTGTCTAAATTTCTATCGTAGTAGGTGAAAGCCAAGCCTTAGTTTTTTTGGGGGTTATTTGCGATAATTGGTCTGAGTTGGTGTTTCCGTTTTCTTGCCATATAGAATTATATATGAAGATTTTGATCATATGGTCAGCCTTGGACGAAAACGTCAGCCTTGGTACATGACTCATAATCATTGTACCCCTAGCAGTGGTATGTAACTATATATTATTCGACAATGAGTATAGAAATATGCAATTTGGCACAGCCTGATGACTATATCATATGCTCTGATGCTGGCGGCTATTTCAATCTGGCTTGAATTAGTCATATAGACAGGTGCCCATTAATCAGCGAGGTGCATTTCTTTTCTTTTTTTCTTTTTTTTATTGTGGAGAATATTTTATTTTCAACTTGTACAGGATATATACACACAAGTATTTTAGCAGCCATAAAGAAACAGATACATTTCTAAATGATATAGGGTTGTCATGCACTGGTAAATTAATCTACCCTGTTTCTACAGATTTTCGAAATACATGTGTCACATTTCACCCACGGAATATTATTTCTTTTCCCCATTTTTTAAATTTTTTTTTTATTTCATACAGGACAAGACAATATGACAGACACATCAAAACAGTATTTGCAGTTAGTTCTGCCTACCCACCAAAGGTCCACACTACCCCCTATTGGATTGTCTCCCACCGTTGAGCTAAATACTTAAATTTATGCATGCGACCTTCCTTCATATATATACATATTTCTCTATCTCTAATTTCCTCTTCAGTTCCACCATGAAAGCTTGCATTTCTAAAATAATATAGGATGTCAGATCTTGAATTAGAAAAATATTGATCTAATCCTGTAAAAACGAATACAAAAATACTTACTTTGCTCTCATTCGCACCTTACATTAACAAATACTGAGAAACTAGCTATACAGATATTGTTTCGATTATGTATAGGACACATCTGGTCTTACATCCAGATGCATGCAGATATAAAGGATCGAGATGGGAATCACAAATGAAATTGGTCACGACAATGCTATATAGAGATGCTCACGAATATGGCTTTGTAGAAGTCCTGCGGCAGAAACCCCGCCAATACTCCACCAAAATGGGAATGACAAGGCGGAGGCCAACTCAAACAGGCGGGAACTACTTACCACCATTTCATGTCCCATCTCCTGAGTCAACACAGCCAAGGCTTTGCCAACTGTAGAATTCACGAGAGCCAGGCGAGGAAAAAGAACCCCTCCAGCATCCGCATTGAGTGCCATTTACGTGAATACGACAATCAAATAGGAGAAACCGAGCATATAATCAAACAGAGATATGCATTGTTATCTACTGTCTATAATCATACAACAGTGACGTCTTGGCTACAGCGACTGGTTTAAAAAGGTGACTTACGTGTAGGAATTAATTAGTCTGGAGATTTCCCGATAGACAGTTCTAGAGTGGCATTCTTGAGAATTATCCCCGTCTCTTTTATCGTAGAAACATTGACTAAACATTATTTATTAATTAACTGTAAATGTATTCTGAGAAAATAAATGTTATTGGGTGCAAATTACCTTTGTTATTTTTTAAAGCTTTTTATTGTTGAAATTACCAGTCTGTTTTCCAAAAAGTCCTCATGGTTTTTTTTTCATTGAAGATTATAAATGAGCCCTACCCTATTACTATTGTGGAAATAAATGACCCGAATATATTTTTGATATGCAATAAATTCTATGGTGTATTTATACCTTGATAAAGACTATGAATCTCGAAAGAGACTGTTTTCTATGGACACTTTGTATCATAGGTGGATAATAAAAGTTCTTATAAGTTCAAATCCAGGAAATGTTTTGTTATTTTTTTAAAAGGACGCAATAGAAATGTGTCTTTTTGAATGGCTAAAATCATCATACTTCCTGCAAGAATTTTTCCTTGCTGGTTTTAGGAAGCGGTCCCTGGTCAGAAAGCCCTTTCCCCAATGGGGGGCCCAGATGTGTCTTTCGCGTGCCCGTGTATTCCCCACGAGTTGTCAACGGGCCCTGAATTCTAGTCACATCAGTCTCAGTTTCCTGTCCTAAACTCGACCACTCTGACCACCAGTTGCACATTCTCCTGGCTTTCAGGAACACTTTTACTGCCTCAAGGGAGCGCAACAATCGTGTATAGTGTGAGGGATGTAGCCATGGGATCCCTTTGGTAAATGCCAGCAGTCAGTGGCAACCGGCTGGCATTCAGCAGAGGTGATTCTGATGAATGCACCGGCGCCTCATCCGTTTCCATGGAGATAATAGTTATTTAGTCTCTGTAGTTGAATGAATTGGCAGTCACAATGGGGAGGTAATGTTTTTCGAAAACTGAAACAAGGACTGTTATTAGGGATGAAATGTCAAAACCATTGATTTCAAACTAAAGTGGAATTCACACGGTGGGATTCATGTACCTCATAGGGTTCAAAATCTCATGAGATTCTGTTCCTTTTTAGGGGTAAATGTCGCCAACAATTGCAGGGGAGAAATGTCTCAAAGAAATGGAACTTTACAATTTAGTCGAAGAACTTATGTTCGAGTACAGAATCTCAGCAGGATTTGTCGCAGACAAGTACGCTGTGAGGGACATGAATCCCATTTTGGGAATCCCACTTCAGACCGGTTATGATGGTTTACATAACGAGACGTTTACATTTGACGATTATGGGCGATTCTTGAATTTAGCACAACTTTACCACTCTCAGCCGTAAAATGCTAGAAATTGTCGAGTTTAAACGCTATGTGCGTGGTGACTAAAGATCAGCTGATTATGTCAGATTAGGAGAAAACGCCCTTACTGTGGGCGAACCATGGGTTAGTTCGAGGTCACCTATCGTGGACATTCGTCCCGACGCCGCAGGCGGAGGGACGAATGTCCGCAATAGGTTACCACAGTCAGGACGTTTTCTTATTATTACATACCTTAATTCGATCAAAAAACGCCATTTATTGAGTCTTCAAGTCACAACCGCTTCATGTTGACACTGTCTGCTACAAACCGGAAGCCCACTCACAGGATGTGCCCGTTGCGCATGTCTCCACTCGCCCAGCGGATACTTAGGCGCTATTCGGTAAGCGTGCGGTTAACAGAAAATACGATTGGAGAGCGTTAGGCGTGTATGGAGGCGGAGGTGCCAGGAACCAGCGTAAGCGTGTCTGTGCGTCCCCCGTTGCAGATCGGGTTGTTGTTATCGATGGATTTCGCATATTTGAGCTATTTAAACTGTGTTAGGTGAGAGCCAAACGTTGGCTACCTCAATATTTGGTCAATACGCACATGTACTCGTGACAAGGGGCATGTATCGCGGGTTTCAAGTCGCGATTCGACGTCCTCCGACATGTTGTTTTTGGTCGCGATGACCTCGAATACGCACACCTACCGCGTTGCGGCGAGTTAGTTACATACACGTTAGAATCTTGCAGTACGACGAAGCGCACCATAGTGGGCCGGCGTCGCGAAATACTACACCCCCGTGAGCGGGTAGTATTTCACTGACGTTCGGCTACAGGTATGTAATAATATGCAATTTGCCACCACATGATGTTTATGTAGACCACACAACGGTGGACAACTATTTCAAACTGGCTTGAATTAGTCGTCTAGATCGCTGGCGAGTCTGTAAAACCTCAGTCGTGTACTGCATTTCTATAAAAAGTCATCTAGAACGCTTAAGCACATTCTGGGGCCAACTACTATTATGGCCGGGATTGCATAATCGAGCACAACCTGACGACTAATTGCTTGATGATCTACAGTCGTCACGTTTTTAGTTGTCTAGTGTAAACGCCGGGGAACGACTATTGGCTAGATAATCTACAGTCGTCACGTTTTTAGTCGTCTGGTGTAAACGCCGGGGAACGACTATTGGCTAGATGATCATCATTCGTCATGTTTTTAGTCATCTGGTGTAAGCGCCGGGGAACAACTATCGGCTAGATGATCTACATTCGTCACGTTTTTAGTCGTCTGGTGTAAACGCTGGGGAACGACTATTGGCTAGATAATCTACAGTCGTCACGTTTTTAGTCGTCTAGTGTAAACGCTGGGGAACGACTATTGCCTAGATGATCTACAGTCGTCACGTTTTTAGTCGTCTAGTGTAAACGCTGGGAACGACTATTGCCTAGATGGTCTATAGTCGTCACGTTTTTAGTCGTCTAGTGTAAAGTCTGGGGAACGACTATTGGCTAGATGATCTACAGTCGTCACGTTTTTAGTCGTCTGGTGTAAACGCCGGGTAAGCCTGCGGACGGCTTGGTGTGAGGCAGACCACGGCAGGGTGTATAGGTCACCATCTGGACTTCGTGAATGGGTTCTTGGCGCACAATTGATTTCATGCCCCGTCAGTGGGTGGTGAAACCTGACCAGATTAATCACCTCCATGGTCATACTAATAATTCCGCTCCAGGTTCGGCGCTTACGCTGCGCCTGCAGCTCTGCTCAAACATTTAAGAAAATTCCATAATAGGCTGTACATGTTATTTTGTATATCTTTGCTCACAATAACTTGCGTAAGGTTACTCGGAATATAACGTTTTCCACTTAGTATACTTGATAAAATTTACCAACAGTTTATGGCTAATGGTCCGGACCCCGGCCTCACTTCTTCTCCACCCGCTCTGCAGTACGCACGTACTACAACCACCTTTTTCGGCCCACCCACCCTCAACCTTCTTTCTTTCTTCCTACTCACGTAGGGCTATTTCATTTTCATATACAATTACCTACGTATTTTTCATACTACTGTATTGTATATCATATTTTATACTTATATTAATTGACCTTTATTATACATGTCAATTACCATTATGTAATATTACTTACCATTCATATCCATATTACATATTAATATGATCGTCCAGTAAGGTCGACATAATTTTATTACTTCTCTTGTCATAGAATTCAATAAAATTCTTTACTCCCAGCTACTGCTTCTCTACTTTCATCCGGGGATAGGGTAATGATACTGGGAGTGTCAGCCAACGATAGTGACTCAATATCATCAGGAGATGATGATTTCTCCAATATCGTGCTTTTTCATTCAGATTACAGAAAATTCTACTTCCTTGTGATTACTAAAAAGCTGAGTATTTGTACACCGCAGAAATGGTAATGCGAATCCATTATTTGTACTGGCTGCTCCCTCATTCATCTTGCTGCTCTGCTATGGGAACAGGGCATACTGACACTATGACACTTGGAACCTGAAGAAATACCAAATGGCCTCGGAAGCTGATAAAGTAGAACCCCGCATAAGCGGATATGTTCCGTTCCGGGCTAAAGTGTCAGCTAAAGCCGAGTGCCCGGGGTTTTCAAGTGTCTATCTGTAGGGGAAACTCAGAGGCATTGATAAAACTGGAAACCATTTCCCGAAAGTATAATTGGATCCGAAGTAATTTAACTTTGAATTATTTTCTAACAAGTCTCGTTTCTAGAGTAGCCTGGTTACCCCCCGTTATCTGGCAGAAAACAACTCCCAAATGCACGAGATATGACAGTGCTTTGTATGGCCGAAATAATGCAATGTAACCTGACCGCATGGCAGCTCTGAATGGAAAATAACTACTCATATTAATCTGTCATTTTATCATCCACCTAATACATAGTGTCCATAGAAAACACATGTGGAGCGTGTATCTACATGCCCGGAGCATACGGATATGTTGTATGATCTGGGTTGCAAACGCCGGCGCATACGGAAAATAGTGCATATGGAAAGAAAGTGCATACCTATTATGAACAGATGTCGATAGCCCATTTCAAAGATAATAAATAAAATATAGATTGGTTTCAGATAAAAGCGGTTGTATGCTCCTCGGAGTTCCCTCTGCACAATATCCTCGCATTCTCTTGCATATTACTATGCGTAAACTACTTGAAGCATACGACTGCTTTTATCCGAAACTAGTCAATATTGTGTTTGTATGTACAGGTTACTCTTGTGCAGAGAAGGGGCGGGCCGTACCAGACACACACGCCAACCTGGTGCTTATAGCAGCCTATGTAGGCCGCCAGTCGACCTGCTCAACACACAGCAATTAACAGATAATTAAATAAATTCGTAATGTTGTTTCAAAACCACCGAGCCATATTAGATAGGGTGTCCCTTCGAGGGTTGAATGGACTTTTCTACCAATATAACTGTCTGCTTACGCGGGATGTCTCGCTCATGCGGGGTCAACATAAACATCTAATACAGGAAATAAATTCCGTTCCAAGCAAAAGTGTCCGTTAACGCGAGGTGCCATCTTATTCGAGGTGTCCCTTAGGCAGGGTTCAACTGTATATTAAAGCGTGTTCCATCTCTTCAATGTGTAGCTGTCGATGAAAAACAGTAAGTTAAGTGTCCGCAGACAATAATTCTTATTTCAACAGCTGCACTCCCAGAAGATGGAGTAGTTATTCCTTAAAACATGTGTGTGCATATAGCCTGGATCATAACTAGCTTTTCTAATCAATCTCGTTCATTATATCCATGTTCGCTGGATGGAGTTGTCCCCCTGTTTTTTTTGGGTTTTTTTTGTTATCGATTTTATTAGGGTATACAATGTACATTGTTGCCATGCTCGGCGAATCGCCGCTCTTACGCGTGGTCCCTCTACAGTTGAGATAATAACATGTGTTCAGTAGGAAATAGACAATGAACAAAAAAAATGTGGATGTGAACATCTCGGTTTAGACATTGACGATGCGTATGGTTGATGAGTAAGAAATATAGCAGGTAGCAAAAGTTCATGATAACAAGTCTAGGCTTTGGAACTTTGGTCGTTCAAAAGTAAACACCCCCTTGTGTCCATTCCTCGTTGTGAATAGGTACTTATATAGTAATTAAAACAGTAAACGAAAACAACAGTGAGCAATCACAGTTTACAATGGACATAGCATAGACGTAAACATAGCTAGTAACGTATGTATGTACCTCAAACACAACGTATCACCATAATTGAGTATTTATAAGAACTTCTAATTACAGTCAAGTCAACTACCATATAAGGAATAGAGTAGTCCCAGTAGCTGATGACTGCATTCGGAGCAAACCACGACCTTCACCCTGACCTCCTTACATGATATTTATAGCGCCTTGGGACGGTTCTACAGTCGAGAGTTGACCTAAAATCTAATGGACCGAAACCACCCTCTTCGACCCGAGAGGTTGTGAGTAGTATATAAAAATGCCAGTTTTCCACAGGACATTGCAGGCCCCAAGCAATACAAATATCCATATTTTGTATTCAATTTCAATTATGGTTACGGCCAGCGCAACTAGCTGTAATATCAAAATTACAATCTATGGCGAGAGGAGACTCAAGTGAATCTTTGTATCTGATTAGATAATAATTGCTATCAAGAAATCAAAGAGTGCAGTCGAGTGAGCGCCCCATCGCCTCATGGTAAGCAACATCTGGGGATCTGCCTTCCGACGGAGATGAAACAGGTGTGGGTTGGCTGGCATCTGTTCAGTATTGCTCAGGGCAAGAGTTTCGATCTCTATGCTTATATCTTCAAGCCCCTCGCATTGTTCTGTCAGATGTTGTCAGCAAACTGTTGATTAGAATTGATGTTCTGTATTAGCCTCTTAGGTTTAGGTGTGGTGTTACAGGCGTTGGTAAGGTGCAGCAGTTATCTTATTTATATCTTAAGAGCCGTGTTTATTATAAAAGCTATTTAGTATTACATCATTCCATTTTGGGATTTTCTATGCTCCCTATAATCTTTCTTTTTTTTAAATAGAGCAGTTTTGTTTCATTTCAATACAGTTTGTATATTCAAAACATCACATAGAAAAAAATCACCAGGTACAATTTTCTGCCCTGCCTTACAGGGCTTATTTAAACCATGTGGTCAATTACCAGTTCTCTCTTTTTGTTGATTTTGAAAAGGTTGAAGGTAACATTACCATCCCCTATAATCTTTAAAAAAATATTCTTATGTATGAATGAAGTCGCTAACCAAGTTAATAAATATTGAGCTAGCCACATAGAGGCTGATTAAATCTCGCTTTAGATTCATTGCCACCCTTGTATTCACATCGATAGTCAAAGGTTTCTTTCACAAAAAATCATCCAGCGGTTCCAAATATCTCCCTCATGTAACTTATGTTCTATGAACATTTATTACATAGAATATAATACACTCTTATATGATATTCCTGTTGGGTCTTGATACTATTACTACAGAACCAATTGAACGGTTTCTGCCGATGTAATTTCGTCAGAGTTCAAGATGTATAGTTTCCTTAGAAATCGAGGTGTAAGTTATCATAGCTATCAGGTCAAAAGGTTGTGATCCTTGCTTACATACAACATTAACAGTAGTTACGCGCCGTTATCTTAAGTTGATAACTTAGACACCGGTGGCGTTGAATATACATTCTTATATTCAAGAATTCCTTTGTGCAATAATTCATTGAATGACATACGTTTACGATGTGATTGATGGGGAGTTTATGTTGCTGCATCTTGGTGATTAATTGAAAACTTTCGTGATTGCTTTGATATAATCCATGTGTTAACAACATGAAGTCTGGTATATATTTATGATTCTCCATAGATCTCCGCTATAATACAGATCATAAAACTCAAACAACAATCACCACCGAATTGATTTCGTTGCCTCACGTGATAATTAAATGATACAGATCTTCATCATGTGATCTCGATCAAACCTATATCCTCATTCCTTCCTGCCATCCAACAAAATCCCAACAGCATGTATTATGGGCTGTTGGTTTTTTCCATCAATAAATGGCTTTCAACTATGCAATGCATGTAAGTAATCCATCAGCAACTTGAGATGATTATCGAGCATCCTGAAACTGATGTGAGGTGGTTCAGATAATCTATGTCTTATCCAAACTAACTGCCTCAGTGTCGATCATATTTATTTATCTTATCCTGGTATAAGCGTCTATAGGCTCAACATTTGGAACTCGTACTCAACAGGCTAACGAGTACGGTAAACCATACTCAATGGACGATAAACAGATAAATATTTGCAGGCTAAAATAAAACCAGAAACATCCTCGTGTTTAGTCTGTCTCCGTTCGTCATCACGTTTGGAGACCCTCAAAATATTATTGCACACTCCAAACTCGATGGAAAGCGGGGACCTAGGCCAAACACTCATCAGGTTCTTACTTATTATCCTACCCCTAATAAAAAACTCCATAGGCTTAACATTGGGTCACTGTATTCGGTCTGGAGTTCAGAAAAATGAAAAATATCGCTCTAGTGGGATACACTTGACAAATTACGTCATTTGTTAATGTAGAAGTAATTTAGACGGGCGGGGTAGGATAAATTCTAAACCAAACTCGAGTTAGTCATGCTATTGTATATCGCACTCCGGCAAGATTGCGTATTATTATATACCTGTGTCCGAATGTCTATTAAATACTGCCCGCTGCTAGGGGTGCAGTAATAATAATGTTCGTGCCCGCTGTGACTTTGACTTTAAAATTCATTAAAATGGAGTTTTTTATTATCTTAAGGTATATAATAATAAGCAAACATCCTCACTGTGGGCGAAACGTTTATTGTTCTCGGTCATTTTTGGTTTTTCGTACGGCCTTCCGCCTACGGCGTCAGGCCGTACGAAAAACCAAAAATAACTACGAACAATAAACGTTTCGCCCACAGTAAGGACGTTTCCTAATATTACTGCTCTCGGCTTCGCCTCGCGCAGTAATACGTGATCTTGCCGTCGTGCAATAAACAACAACACGACTAACTCTTGTTTGGTTTCTCCATATTATCGCCGTGGCAACTACGTCATATACTCCTCGGGTCCATGCACTGCCTCCAGTATGTTTAAGTGACAGAGACCTCCAGGAAGGAATGCCAGTAATTTGGGGAGGTACTTGGCGAGGAATAACTCTCCAGGATAAGGTCGGAAAGATCGAATAACCCAGGACAACGTTGCTACGGAGAAATACCTAAATCAGCACCCAGAACCAACTCATACATAAAATAGGCGTATATAACTTGTCCCTGGTACTTTACCACATGGAGCAATGCGTAAATAAATAAACGGAACCGGATTAGGTGGTTTCTACTGCAGTGAATTAAGAATCTTAGGTTCAGGCTGCCTTCGGTTGATCTCTGAAATGGCTGTGGTAAAATCGAATACTGGTTGAAGAGCCATTTATTTCCAAAAACCATGCGTCGTTGTCGAGCTCGCTACTAAAAAAGTCATAGATAAGGAGAAACCCTTATTGTTCGCATCAGCTACAATTTGCTGTATTAGGAAGACTTCAATTTATTCAACTCTTTCACAGCCTGTTCAGAGGTAGCAGCATTGGCAAATATTGCATATATGTTTTCATCTCACCCGACTTAATTCTCATAATCCACTGTGGTGAAGGTAGTGTACCCAATATTCAATGATTAAGTGGGCGTGTTAGTTCATGGATTAATAATGTACCTGATCATGCATATTGGATGAGATAAAATCAGAGACCCTCTCCATGAAAATAACTTGGTCCGCACTCCATCCCGTTTGACCGCAACGTAATTGATTTATTTCGCTTCGTTAATTACTCCCTGGTCAAACTCGATGCAGCATGATCCACATTATTTTCATCGCATGAGTCTTCTTCTAGGTGGTTGTGGCCCCTAAGATTCGAGGTCAACTCTCGACTGAAGAGCCCTCCCAAGGCGCTAGAAAATACCATGTAAGGAGGTCAGGGTGAAGGTCGGGGTTTGCTGCGAATGCAGTCATTGGCTACTCGGTCTACTTTATTCCTTATATGGACTTAAGGTAATGGGACAACTCCATGCTGTCTAACACCAACATAGCCTATCAGAATTTATCAAGGATCAAGGTTAAGTATAGTGAACGACATTATTTTGCCTGTCAGTATAATTTCAGATACTTGAAGATGAGGCAAAATGAGGCTCATGAGTCTATGATATATTGTAAAGGTGTATTCACCTTTGAAGTTGCAAGACAATCAGGGAAGGCCATACTTTAAGAATTATTTGAGGTTTTTATGATTTTATCTTCAATCATCTCGGGAACAGACGTGGAGTTAAAATTGGAAAACCCTGTGGGCAAAAGGTCGGTCATACTCAGTGTGACATCCAGACCGAACTGTCAAACCTTGTCAAGGCAGCTCTTCGATTTCAATGAGTCAGTTGTTTTATGAGGACTTCTCGCACACTTTTCGAAGGACATGAACATGGGTTTCCCAAAACATTGCCATATTTTAAATGGCGAAATAATTTCATATTTTTAAAATTAAATGCCATGGCTTTTTTCTGTGCTCTCCTGAGATTGAAGCACTTTAATGATAGTTGCCTGTACCATTACCATAAAAACTGGGTGTCTTTCAAAACTCTTTCAACTAATTAGTGAACGGAATGTGATTCGAATTAACGGCTACGTTATCACCCAGAACGACCGGTCTTACTTAAGCTGCAACCCAATGAATTCAATTTTCCCTGGAAATGAGGGACAGATTTTGAGATGATTCGTTTATTACGGCTGGCTGCGTGTTATCATAACATTGTGGCTGCGGTAACCTGCGGTCAGACCCAGATCCCAAAATCAGGCCAGAGTAATTCTTTTTATTCATTCCTTGCCATAAAATTCTTGCACAGATTTCAAATGTATAACGCATTATCAAATTCGGAATGATAACATGATGGTATGATAAACATCGCCATTTACAGATTATGACAATTTGAATTTTACTAAAGCTCAGTTCGCTGCATTTTTCATTAACATATTTCACCCATCATTTTATACGTTTGATCCTTCTTTTTTATGGAAATTATTGTTATTGATTAACAGATATAATCAATTTAATAGGATATGTGGTTTTGAAATAGGGCTAGAGATTACATTATTGAAATGAAATGTAGACAATAGAGAAAGAATGATAGAATATTGAATGGGTTCTTAATATTCATTGATGTATTTATTCAAGTAGTTTGTGTGTGGACAAGGTGTTGATAGTGACAGTAAAGGAGGAAACAGGGACTGCTGGTATTTCTGACAAGAATGCGGTTTATGATTATGAACAAGGCAATATCCTGTGTAAAAGAGATTTTCGGAATCTGGCTTTGAAGTACGCGTTCAGCATTCTCCTTTTTATCAGATATGCAATAAAATCCTACCCAAAGACCGTTTTTCTCAGTCACGGTTTTATAGCAGGTTAATTACCTCATCATATTTTCTTGTAGCTATTTCTTGGCATTTGTTATGTGAGCCGGCACCAGGTTTCATCAGTAATGCTTGGGATCCGCTCATGTGACTAGTTTTCTGAGCTGAGATGTCCAAAGAACAGGACTGAGATAATGAGTGATTTCACAATCATGTTTATAAAAAACTTTTCCTCGGAATTTCTTTTTTTATTATTTCACAATCATTCCCGAACAAAACAAAAATCACTGAAGCAAACAAAGACAATAGAGCCCTTTCCCAGGCATTCTTGTCACAGACCGGCCATGGAATGAATAAATGATAAAATCTCCACCAAAAGAACAATAGACGAAAAACACCACGAAAACAACCAATGAGCAACAGTCAAACCAGCAGACGACAAATAGTCCACGGTTAAGACCGTTAAGCCGCAACCAATCGCGAGGGAACTATGCATCTTAGCGTGCGGTCCCCTCCTAATCCCACACTCGACTCTGCGGTCGTTACGTTTCTGAGAGGATCCGCTGAACTCAATCCTACGCATCCAGCTGCCCCACCTGCCACTAGGGGGCAGCACTCATCACGCCAGACGCTCACAAGGGAGGTGTGAGACGCTCGGGAGCTGATGAGAGATTTGTGAATAGACTTCAGAGAACCTAATGTCCTCTGGTTTACTCCTACTGCTATGACTTCCCATCAAACACGTTAAGGAGATTAGTGTAGCACCTCGTGAGTTAGGTTTAGGATAGCTACTATTTGTAGCCTCGACACATGATATATGTTCTTGGCATACGATATGTGTCTCCTTATTATGGCTTACATCTCAATTGTGTGTCGTAGAGTGCGTCGTAAGGCGCGTCGGTATGCATCAGAAGGCTGGTTGGTTCGGCCTTCCTGCATCAAGAGGTCTGAATTCTGCGTCGGCGTTGGAGGGTTACTAGTTCTGTCATCAATCGCCAGGGAATTGTAAGACAGCGCCACTGTAGTTGGGGGACAACAATTGTTAACTACTGTTATAATCTATAGATATAGATAATCGTAAGGCAAGGCTAAAATGGGAAGCCCACGCCCCAAAAATTAACAAAAATAAAAAAAGAATGAATAAAATGTTTGGAATATAACCCATTGATAACTAGTTCTAGTGTTTTGTTTGGTGTTGGGGCAAGATGTTTTTTGTCCATAACACAATAGCTATGTATCCTATCAAATTTTCTAAAGGATACTTGCCTCTACTTTGGTCATACATATATATTACAACTATCGAAATATATGTTTCATTTTATTTCTACTATGAAACAATAGAAAATATAGCAAATTCTCAGAAATTGAATTGCAGCCAGTCGCTTCAAGAGAGTAAGAAATATCTTCTCCTATTATGCAGACAGATATATCAACTACCTGATGTTTACTTATGCCATGGTTTGAATTAATATCTAGCCGTTCTTTACCAGGTTTCCTTTTCTAATTAGGCAGTTAATTGGTCTGGTGACTGATTGATGTCTTGCCTCGTTACAAGTGCCAACTGTGCAGTTAAACTCACCACGAAATATCCAGACTCCATTTTGGACCCTGTCCATCCTGACACCGTAACTTTTAGATGTCTACTTTCAGCAGGTGCACATTGTATCATGTATGAAAACAAGTTAAGTATGTACAGTAAAACCCCGCTGACGTGGCCACCCTCTGTTCTGGGCAAAGTGGCCCCTTAAGCAGGGTAGCCCCTTAACCGGGGTTTTCATTCGGTTGATGGTTAGGCTATGTAGTATATTATAGAGGAAACCTATGAAAGTGTAGGGTCTGAGCTCGTATCCCATCAAGTTTGAATCAAGTAGTAATTCACAAAGCGAAGCCGTGTGAATTACCTAGTGATACAAACGAGATGGGATCGAACTTTGACCCTAAACTTGAATGGGTTTCTGAATTTATCTCACCCTTAACATTGACTAATGGGCTACCATTTGTGACATAATCCCCCATTGGATATTTTTCCTGAATATCTAATGGGCGTTAGATACGAGTTCCCAATGTTAAGCCTATGGAGAAAAAATACCAGGGGTGAGATAAAATACCTTTATACAGGTGTTTTTACGTCATAGACACACCGTTATAAATAACCACACAAACACCCACAGACGCCTAACTGCTGCCTATACAGGAGCCAACACAGGCTGCATCAGTCTACCCACCTTACAGACATACCATATGCAATCAGTCAAGATAATCTGGAGTGTTATCCCTACACTGTCCCATCAGTTTTGATATGGTGTGCCTCCAAAGTGGCCCCTTAAGCAGGGTTAAGAAGCAATTTGTACAGAAATAACTGCCCCCTTAAGCAGGCTTAAGATAAACTCTTAATAGAGGGGAAAATGTGTCTTCTTTGTTCTATGTTTAGCTGGATTCAACGACTTCTGTGTGCTCCTGATGACTACTTCCCCAACCACATATCAAATCTTCGTTGACGTTGCTTTGGCGGCGACTACTGAGGAAGTGACTGATTGGCCGTACTCGCCGGTGCGTCGAGCGTGCGGAAGGCTGCTGGTCGTGAAACTTAGTCCCCCATTGGTCAGTTTTGTTTACTGGGTGTATCTTTGCGGTTCATTGGTCGAGATCAAACGCATCTGTGTGACGTGTTCGATCCGGTCCATTGCTTCGCAAAGAACGTTCCTGTTTGAGCAGTATGTGGTGGAGTGGACCCAGTGGGGTTCCAGTGCTGCCACCTTCTGGGAGTTCTGGGAGTCTTGTCCCCTGTCTACCTGAACTGCTCAGCCTTGTTCCCTTTGGGTGTAAGGCTGGGGGTTGTTTCAGAACTGCTGTGCCAGTTATTTTTTAGAACCGTTTGGTCTATCTGGCACATGGGGATACCTTTGGATGCCCCATTTCTCAGTAGTTTCGATTATGAAAATCTCTTCAGGCCTTTGCCAAGGCTTAGATACTGTATCTCGATACCGTGTATCTGTTTTTTTGCAGCTTTTCATATTATCGGTCACTCCAGTGGTCATATGGGTAGGGCAAGCTGTAATATATGAGTTCAAACTTAATTCAACTCACCGTTCCGCGTTTCATCGTCCAGTGGACGTGGCGGTTCGATGATTCGAAAAAAACTTTTGACGTGGCGTTAGGGGTCGACCTATCCATATTTACTGTCCATAGTGTTTAGACCGCGTGGAGCCTCGGTGGCTAGCCGGTGGATCCAGTTATATTTGATTTTGTCTCTCAATCTACCTGCTCCCTTGCTATCCGGATGCTGGTATATGAAATCCAAAATCTGTACCGTCACATCTTCAATTCCCTTATGGTTCAGTTCGTTGAAGTGTGTTGGTACATTACTAATGTGTGAGTGTGACCAAATTGATCTCAGATGTTCTGAGATTCTCTCTTTTATTTTCCGTTTGGTCTGTCCTACGTACTGTTTGCCACATTTCCTGCACTCGATGCAGTATATCACGTTCGAGCTGTTGCACGTGATGTTGTGTCTCACCTGGTGTTCCCTTTTTGTGCATGGAATGTTGCATCCTTTTTTAGCATTATTTGACTCGAAGATTGCTTGACTCGAAGATTGGTCGTGTAGTTGTTGCTGTCCATCACGTGAGTAAAGAAGTGGGCCTCGTTTGCAGATGGGCTGCGATCAAGGCGGGAGTCTGGGGGCTGGATGGGACTTCTGGGAAAATATCCTGAGTGGTGGCGCCACCTGGTGTACATTAGTTACGCTCTGCTACACTGGCCACCAGAGTTATACTACAAAAATTTGGCGCCCAATCCCTGTCTGCCCTGACGATAAAGGAGTTGGTCGGGTCAATTCCAACACAGAATAACTAGGCCTGCACCTCGATCCAGATAGTTTTGTTCTATACAGGCTCTTTGTTCTATGCAGACTCTAATACTTGGTTAGAAATATTAATAGCTTAACAAATTGATAATAAAACATAGCTTTATGTTCATTGTATCTAAGAAATATTTAGGAAATAAGAAAATTGAAAATTGGCTCTGAGATTGTGACATAATACACTCTCCAAGCAGTACGAAAGAATTGGTAGGAGAGTAACAAACAGGTCCCGCTACTGGGTTAAGACGCTTATTTAACCTCACCAAAGCCAACTTTGTGTAGCTCTGGTTGCCAGTGTACACTTCAGAAGCTCTGGTTGGGTTAAATCCATAGCCACCTTCACCTACTGTAGCTGTAAGTGTTTTCACTCTGCCATCAGATCTTTTGCATGACCTGCACCAATGTTTGGGGCGTGTGCCATTCCCTAATGTTTTTATTTGTGTGTATTTGTGTGTATTTCGAATAAAATGACTATAAAGGTAAACGTCATCATCCATTTTGAGAGCTATGATCATTCCTTCGTATGTATTTCGGCTCTCAGAACCTACCTAGTGAACAAATACTAAGTCCCAGATTGGCCTCGACTTAGCCAAACCGACCTCTTAGTCGGAACAGAGTGGAGACAGAGTTGGCGACAAACCTAATGCTCTGTTCTTCTATCATTAACACACATTTCAGCAATTTCACCGCAATAAGACTGTAGCTGCCTTGTGACTAGATTTGGAATTAGGCCATTTTTCATGTCCTGAACTAACATTATAGAGGAATGAAAGTCAGACGTGTGCTTATGTGCGTGACGCTACCACCAGTGTCTCCGTTTTCCTAACATTATAGAGGTAACTTGAGGTCAGAGCTCGTATCCCATCGAGTTTGAATCGCGTAGGAATTCGCAAGGCGAAGCCGCGTGAATTACAGTGATTCAGGCAAAATGGGATTAAGCTCTGACCCTTAAATAGGTTTCTGAATTTATCTCATCCTTCACATTGAGTAAATGTTACATAATCCCCATTGGATATTTTCCTTAATATCTCATTGGCGCTGGATATGAGTTCCCATTGTTAAGTCTATGGAAATAAATAAGTCTACCGGGCCCACATGCGTTTAAAGGTGTTTTTTCAACGTCTAAATAGTGGAAGTAACAAAACCTTTTGATACATAACCTACAACTTGTTCAAATGTAGTTCATTATATCTATTAGTAACAGGTACGCCATGAAGATTGAATGGCTTCTGTACAAGACTAAATTCACAAGGACTGTCTGACGAATCTCTACAGTCACAGGTCATTGTATGAGTCTCCTATACGGTATATAGCCTATGAGCCATGGGGGCGGCCATGACGCCCCCGGAGTAGGTGTTCTTCACTAATGGAGGTGAAAATGGAAGTGTTCTTCACTATAGGAGGTGTGAAAAAAGTGAGTGATAATTGGGAAGTGTCACCACTCTAGCATTGCTGACAAATGTTTATAAAGTGTTTCATGTGAAAAACATCATGTCCCTGGTTTAATCATTATGTTATCTTGCTCTGGGATGGGTATAGACAGTCAAGGGAACCATGGTAAAATATTGAAAGGCAGTTGAATTTTGTAAGAACAAAGAGCAGAATGCAGCTTCTTCCCCCCCCCCTCCCCCCAAAGGGGCCCACCATACTGCTGGCCACCTTGTGACTGATTTAGGAACTAACAATGGCTCTGTCCCCTATAAGAGACTATTCTCGTCATTAAGCACGGGCAGGACAACTCTCTCGACATCGTGTGGGTTCTTGCTATTACATCCGCAGTGATGAGGCCTGTGCCACGTCCCAATCAGCCCATAAAGAAAATCACCCTGAATACCATTAGTGGAGCGCGCAGAGACCATCCCTGCCCACTTGCAGGTAATTGCTCACCAAGCAGATTCTTGATGATGAATAGCCTGCGAGCTGCTCCAGTGCTCCGTTGGAGAGGCACATCACAATGCAGCTCGGTCTCCCTCTCCCCCCGGAGCCCTCGATGGACACCTGAAACACCATTGAATCTATAACGTGGGGTTATAGCTTCTGTTGTAGTTCCTTGATATGAGAAAAACTGCAGCAAACCTCTACGATGCATATGCCAACTCCTGATACAATACTTCTAAATATCTCTATTTTATCTTCTTTACCTAACTTAGAAATACATTGCTGTTCTATGTGTAATAGTAAACATTGTCGATGTGATATTTCCTGAATTATAAAGTATCAGGTATATCTAAAAATAAAAATATTTCCTCAAGATATACACTTGTGCCCTGGTCGTATCGTTCGACATATCTGGACCATGATCACCTTTTTTTTATAAGAGAACCCATTACAATGCGTGGTGAAACATGCATACACTATTCGCTGACAAGTAGCGACTTCATAAGGCAGTCACATAGAACAATTAACAAGGAGTACAATAAGGAGAGATTACACCACATAAAAAACAGAGAATACTTCTCTATTACGATCTTGTGATTGTGTAATATCATTTCTTTATGTAGATCTTTTGATCATTTCACTATAAGTAAATATTCTATTTAAAAATATTGTATTTCCTTGATAACGAGAAAAACCAACGCCGATACACCACGATAGACCTCCCAATACACTATGATTAGAAATGCAAAAATCATTGCGTATCAGATGGCCAGAGCCCGATATAACATTCTATATCTATTTCCACCGATAGAAGAGAGACAAAAATCATTAAAAAAAGCCTATAAGTTTCAGTCAAAGTCATCTTTCTACAAGAGTTTGCTGCAGAGTGATATGAACGAGGTGACAACTGAGTGAATATCACATATCATTCAAATGAGTTGGAGGACAACAAATTTGCCCCAACACGAGTTGCTTTCTGTATTTATCTCACCCCTGTACACACTACAAGAATGGACGACACACACTATATAGACCATGGAAAACGGACTGCAATACTCATAGGGTCATGGAGAACGTGTTTCCAATGTTAAGCCTATGGAACAGAAATACCAGGGGTGAGATAATACTAGATCTTCCATATCGATGTCCCATAGGGAGAGGGGCCTTCAGATGACCTCATCTCGCTATTTGCTGACAGGCTTTCACCAAGCTCTCAGCTGTCCATACATTGCCTGAGTAGACAAGGCTGCGTTACACACAGATGAGCGCTATCCATTCCAGTGGGCTGTACCTGGCAGGACAAATGAGACCGCTCTCCCAACCTTCATTTCCCCTGATGATATCTGCACGCATGCATCTACACGCACTGACACCTGAGCGAGGTAAATAGCCAATCAGTAGGCACAACACAACGGTGCATGGCCCAGGCAGAAGCCAATCAGATGGCCCGTTGTTCATGGTCAATAGGTCAGAGTTCTCTCGACCAAATGAGAACAAAGGTCCCCAAGAGAATGGCTCACGAAACATAAAACCGAGATGGAAAACTATCCTTGTTAATCTAGTTTATTTCTCCAGATATTCACCGATTATTGAACAGGGATATCTTTTACACGAGTGCCATCGTCCGATTTCATGTACTGTGGGCAAATAATCGGTGCCATTTCCGGCGGCAAGAGACAGAAGATTGCTACTCTGATAGCAATTTAAGACATCTCAATGCACTACAGTGCATAATGTCAAAAACCGTAGACAGTCGGGAAGATCTTTAACTAACATAAAAATCTGTTCTAGGAATATCGGCGTGCATCGTAATCGGTTTTTAAGGTACATCGTAAGGCCCATCGGTGGCGATTTGGAGCCCAGTGGACGCCGGCCCAAATCCATTAAGGTGAATTTAACAGTCGCACACCTTCGCTGGAGGTCGTCCGGTCGCATAAAAATTCGCTTCAGTGGATCAGGCGCTCACATGATGGTTGCTTGGAAGTATCATGCAAAGTCACACGGACCGTCAAGCGCCAGATCCACTAAGACGACCAAGCGAATGCGTTTGTGATCCATGCGACTGTGCGAATCCCATGCGATGATATACAATATATTGAATATTATCGCAAGGCATTCGCATGTCCATGCAAACTTCTGCGAACGTCTGCGAACGTCTGCGAAGCCAAATTTGCAAAGAAAATCGCCTTTGTGGATCTGGCGCTTCATACGACGATGTTAAAACCTTTAAATATTTTCGCATTCGTTTGCATGGTCGCAAGTATTCGCATGATCGCATTATTGCATAGTCTCTTGAGAATTCTATGAAAATTTCAGTCGTCTTAGTGGATTTGGCTCTTTATACAGTACCGATATGTACTGACACTTGATCTGATAAGAGAGATAATAAGGAAAATAGATGTGCTCTGTTTACAAGAATATCTGTTGCCAGTGATGTCTGCTACTACCTGTCAAGTGCCAGATCCACTAAGGCGATTTTCCATGCGAATTTCTGGATTCGCAGACATTCGCAGACGTTTGCATGGACATGCGAATGCCTTGCAACAATTTTCAATATATTGAATATCATCGCATGGGATTCGCACAGTCGCATAGATCGCAGACGCATTCGCTTGGTCACCTTAAGCGCCAGATCCATGAAGGCAATTTTCCTTGCAAATTTGGGTTAGCAGACGTTCGCAGACGTTCGCAGACATTCGCAGACGTTCGCAGACGTTCGCAGACGTTCGCAGACGTTCGCAGACGTTCGCAGACGTTTGCATGGACATGCGAATGCCTTGCGACAATATTCAATATAAGATTTTAGCATTTGCTTGGTTGCCTTAGTGGATCTGGCGCTTCAGGGTGACCTGAGTGCCCACACTCGCCGAGCTGCTCGCGCTGGACCGTGTCACTCCTTCAGACGGATGCAGCTGCTCACTTATCGCTCCGTCGCCCTCAATGGTGAAAAGTGTCAGATTCATTTAGGAAAATCACGGGGACGGTCCCTTTAATCTTCCTTGTCCCTTTCTTTCTTTCGGTTTCCTAATTATTTCATGGGACTGAGAATCCTGATTAACGTATTCATTGCGGTTTGCTTTTAAATCAATTTGTATTTCTTTCGTCCAGATTTGATAGAATTAATTGTTTTTACAGCATCAGTATTTCCTTCCGCAGGCTTCCATTGTGATTCAGGTAACGCCATTATCAACCCTGATTCAGGGATTTCACAATAGAGGGAACGTATGGAAGTTGAGAGCTTGTATTCCATCATGTTTGAATAGCATAGTTCACAAGGCCAAGCCGCGTGAATTACGTATCAATTCAAACAAGGTGGGACTGAGGTTTTACCAAAGACTTTAATGTATTTCTGAATTTACCCCACCCCTTACATTGACGAATTGGCTAACATTTGTGACAAAATTCCACATTGAGTATTTAGAAAAAATACTCAATGGGTGTTGAGTATGAGCTCCCAATTAAGCCTATGGGAAAAAATACCAGGAGTGAGTTAACTCAATTCTCCCTTTGTATAGACCAAATCATAAAAAAATATTCCTTGTTACTATCACGTGTGAGAGGTTATTTTTTCTAGGGACATTTTCTATAGCATCTTTCTGTTCTTTGTTGCTTTACGGTGAAAGCCCGTACCATGTTAATCGCTTTTGGAGATTCCAGCTGAATCAAAACAACCTCTGTTTTGTCTTCCCATGAAGGACAAATACGCTGAATATTGAAGACGATCTCAGCCTTCATGTCATTTCAATTGATTATGTTGGCGAGATAAATGCAAGAATGGTAGAATTTTGAAACTGTGCTTTCAGCCTTTCCTTATCGGACCTATGGCAGGAGCACGTCGTTTAATGCCACACACCTGACACCGGACCACCTCTGTAGTACAGGCCTATGCTACAGTTATTAAGAAAGTGGATTGCTTTCAACTATGTTTAAAGTATCATGTGAATATTTCCATGATGATTAATACAAAACTTTTCATTTATCATCACTGCAAAGGTGTTTTACATAATCTCTGGAGAAAAATAAATCCATGTTGAATCAGCTACGGTAGATGACATTCTAACAAAAAATGATGCGTTGAGGCATCATTTGCATGATCCACGGGAGTGTCTTGAGGCATCATTTGCACTATCCACTGGAGTGTCTTGAGACACCATTTGCACTATCCACGGGAGTGTCTTGAGGCATCATTTGCACTAACCACAGGAGTTTCCTAAGGCTTCATTTGCACTATCCACTGGAGTTTCCTGAAGCATCATTTGCACTATCCACAGCAGTGTCTTGAGGCATCATTTGCACTAACCACAGGGGTTCCCTAAGGCTTCATTTGCACTATCCACGTGAGTGCCTTGAAGCAGCATTGGCAAGGAAAAGGTTAATCATTTTTGGATAAAAAGCCACTGATGGAATGTGGCAGGAGGTTAGGGATGGCAGGAAATCCTCACTGACTCCAGACAACGCTAACCCCAGACAACTGCCATGTCAGAACTACTTTGAAAACCACCTGTACTTGACCACGTGAACTCGGACGGCCATTCCGGTCACACGAGACCGACATTGATGTGACACGTGACCTTGCACGTCACAGTCCGACCTACAGTGCCCGGCTGCCCAATACCCGACCCTGCTCACGTGACCCTCACGATCAACCCCTCTCAGACAGGGGGCGGGATAGACTGGCTCCAGTCCCTGCATCCTATGGCTACCCTCCTCGCTGGGATACAGGGACTGGTACAATCGGTAATGGCGTTGGATTTCTGGTGCTGTTAAGCGCCAGTATTCCCAACACTCTCCATACATAGTGGAGACGAAGTATGTGACCCTACAGTAACACATAAAAAAAAATCTTTTCTACCGCCAACCCCAAACAGGAACGCGGCAAAGAAATTGCACACACTCTCCATACAGATATCCTGGCTACTGGCTAGGATATCTGCTTGGGAATTGATACCCTCTCACTTTGATCACAGTCAGGAGCAGGCGGCCAGGGAACTGGAGGATGGGAGAGAGAGGGGTAGGAGGAGGTGTAGGGTTACAGGGAGCGACTGGGGGCCATAAACAAGAGATTCCCTTCACAGTGGACAAGTCTTTGATTCATGAGCCAGTCATAGAAGGATACATACTTTAATGAACTTTATTCTGATTGTCTTTATTCATTTTAATGAATGCTAATAATCACAGACTTGAGCAAGTCTAGGCGCGGGAGGGCGTCGCTGAGGACGTATAGATACCGGGGTAACGGCCGTAAATTCACTAATATCAACAGTCTGGTGGCTCTATTATTAGGTAGTTTTAGCCTGGACACAACTCTAGCACAGTGGATGGCTATATTTTTTCTTTCAATTAGATATGATTGAAATGTAGAACATATTTTTGATTAATCAAAATCTAATTAGCATTATTGTATGTTTTGTCAAGTGACTGGTATAAAGTTCTGAATTGATTATAGAAGACATGGAATTAAAAAACGTGCAGCCATGCTTTTAAGCTCTACATTATGTTTTTCCTATGGGGCATGTTCTTTTAAGGTGGAAAGGCCTCATTAATTATTCTACTTTACTTTGCAGTTTAGAGGGTTTAAGTCAGACTGCTATAATTGTCCCCGTTATCTTACTTCTGTTATTTATTCCTCGAATCAAACGCCCATTGAGAATCTGGATAAAAATATCCAATGAGGGATTATGTCACCATAGTTAGCCCATCAGTCAATGTGAATGGTGGGATGAATTCAGAAACCTATTCAAATTTACGGTCAGAGCTCAATCCCATCTCTTTTGAATCACTACGTAATTCATGCAGCTTTGCCTTTTGAATTACTGTGCGATTCAACATCGATGGGATATGAGCTCTGACCCTAAATTTCCATAGGTTTCCTCAATAGTGTCTCCTCTGTATCCCCCTACATGGGGATATCGCTAATTTGGATAGGCAATTTAATAATTTCACAAGAATAAATTGAATATAGGCAGTCACGGCGAGACTATCATGGTACATCATCCTTTGGATTTCACACATATGGCATGAATGCCAATAAAATAGTATGAGGTAAACATGTTAGCATGAGACTATATACATGCTGCAATGTCAGAGTTGTAAAATTTATGTAAGTTGTACAAAATCTATCAATTAATTTGACGTTAAGAACAATAACAGGTCTGCTACGAAAAATATATATCATTTGATGTGGGAATTTCGCAAAACTAAAAACTTTCAACATTTCATTTTTACAGAAGTAGAATATCATCTGATCATCATGATTATGATTTTACGGGGTTTTTTTTAAATATTTTATTTATACTGGTAAAGCTCAATTCATTATAAAGCTGGTATTTTTGCTATTGGTTACCGAGTATCACACAATCAGAGCACTTACATTTCTATGTGAAATCAAATAGTATTCACTCTCGCACTCTGCTATCTGCCTCTGCAATAAGCACGTGACGAATAAGGCCACATCCAATAATGTTGCTTCAAAGTAGGTCATACAGGCTGTGGTTTTGAGTATCTGTAGATTCCTCTGATGAAATAAGGGACAAAACGTCTGAGCAGTAGAATTAAATCATTTCTTCATTTAGGAGAAAACTGATTCTGGAAATTGAATTCTCTTCCCTTGCCATGCACATCCAGTGGCATCTGCTTTGCCATAAATAACGAGATTTGTCCTGGCGCCTTCTGTGAAAAGGCAGTTCGTTACTATGGAAAATAGGCTTACAGTGTCTTTACTATGAAGCATCTTGCGGTAAAGAGAGGAAGTTTGTGCATGCCTTCCCCTTCTTTAGATAATAGTAAAGTGACCCGCCCACCATTAGAAAGATCACAGTTCGCTAAAGTACAAAGGAAGCTAGCTATAGGCTTTTATGTACCTGGATCAATGATGACAGTGATTATTCAGGACAGCAGGAGATTTGGCAATAGTCATAGCTATCGCTGCCACCGCCACTCTATTTCCAGTTCTGTTTCAGTTTTTCCGTTAAAACATACATGTGGATAACGTCTGAGTTCTAGTTTATGGAGTTTAAGCTTACACTAACGCTGTATGTAGCTTGACTAACCAATAGTATGATTTATCCTACCCCTAATATAAAATCCCATAGGCTTAACATTGGGTTTCCGTATGCCACGCTGACTGACATACAGAGTTTTATATGCCACTAGTAGCATACCACATTGTTATCACATAATATTTCAAAATAGAGGAGATACGGTAGGATAAAATCAAAACCTGATTCATTTTAATCTTGGCCACCGCATTCCACTCCTGAAGTTTTGGCTCCGGACTTCACTTGGCTTCGCCTCATGAAGTCACTTTGCCAAACTCCAGTCGTGGAATACGGTGGCCAAGATTAAACCTTATCCAGTTTTACGATAATTCGCTAACATAATGATATGATACGTGCGATATTGAATTGATTCATGTTCGGTCACCAGCATGATGCCCTAGAACGCCTATGATCCCATTTCTGAGAACTATCATGCATGTGCTCTGCATGTGCTCTCTGAATGAGGATTGTACTGGACCAATGCAAATCAGCGAAAGTTCAAGGTCGCTAACACGTTGCTCTAGCTGTGCGTTACCTGTCCCATTATTCATTGGGGCAGAGAACCAGAATCTTTTGCCTCTCCTTTATGTCTCTGTCTCTCTGTGTCTGTCTCCCTATGTCTGTCTCTCTGTCTGTCTCTCTGTCTGTCTCTCTTGCTCTCCTCTATTTCTATCGTGAGGCACATGTTTCCGTGTTCTCGTTATCATCTAGAATGATTAGAAAGGACAAACATTGTGAGGTTGTAAAACCTGAGCTGTTTTAATCGTTGTGATGGCTTCATTGTTATCTTAATAGGACAGTGTACTCGGGGCGAGTCATAAATCCTTCACACAGCAATGTGTCAATTAACAGTGAAGTGTTGACAGGTTCAGTAGACATGGAGACACTGGCAGCTGCATTAGAGCACCATTTCATGAGCCTCAAGTATAGAAATACTAATTTAATCCTTTCTTATCTGAATCATATAAGATGCAATGATATCTATATGACTGATCATATATCAATGCATAGAAATATTTATCCTACCCCTAATATAAAATCCCATAGGCTTAACATTGGGTTTCCGTATGCCACGCTGACTGGCATACGGAGTTTTATATGCCACTAGTGGCATACAGCATTGTTATCACGTAATATTTCAAAATCGAGGAGATAGGGTAGGATAAAATCAAAACCTGATTCGATTTAATCTTGGCCACCACTTTCCACTTGAAGTCACTTTGAAGTCATGAAGTCACTTTACCAAACTCCAGTCGTGGAATACGATGGACAAGATTAAACCTCATCCAGTTTTACGATAGTACATGATACATACCTTTGAATGATAATATTGAGGCACTGAGAAGAGAGGTATTGATGCCCTTACAAAATTAAAATAGAAAGAGCAAGTAAAACCCAAACTACCCATACCCTTAGAGGGTCAGGCCCACTCCCAGAGTGAGGTAGAATTATACACAAAACAGAGGAAGATCCCATTTAGAAGGCAATTAAAAGAGATGGACAGCCTCGCCAATCACAAGACCGATGCATGCAGGTGGAAATAAAAGGTTCAACCCACCCGCCCACCTGCAAGGGGAAAGCACCTTATGGTATCAGATTCGTGTTAGCAGTATAAACAAACGCCTCGTAAATCGATATAGGCAATGATATCGATACAGGCAATATTATCTATATGAGTGATCATATTGCAATACATAGAAATATGTACAAAAACACACCTTTAGATGATGATACTAACGATAAGCACTATCCTCGTGATCTGGGACCTGTTTCACTAGTTTCGTGACATGTCTGTGACACCATACAGACATTGGGGTTGTATAGTTTCGTGACAACACAAGTAGCTGCCCTTATGAAAAGACAGACCCCAAACATAAGAATTAGACAAATCTACACATCATGGACCTGTTTCACTAGTTTCGTGACAAAAGTGTTAGACAGACTTGAAAAGCGGCACCAACAGTGCAAGCAAGAATGGACAAAACGAAGTCTAATGTCTAGTTCTTATGAAACCGGACACACCATCTAGACGCCATCTAAACATGTCACGAAACTAGTGAAACAGGTCCCTGGTCTATATATTCAGGATATTGTCATCTGTGTTTTTTAAGATTATGTATTTGTCTTCTCGTTATTTTTATATTAATGGACTATAAACACAATTGATTTCCTTCAATTCAAAAAGAACAGCTCAAAAAACCTCCGACTATTTCAGATACCAAAACAAGTATCAAGAATCCCTGAGAGTCCTAGTTCTGTGACTCTCTAGACGATCTGTGGTCTTAAAGGGGGCCAACGGAGAAATAATATCTGATCGGACCATCTGGGCACAACCTAAAAGACGCCGAAGCCCTGTAAATGAATGATGACATCTATTAGATTGACTGCGAATAGACAGGCCCTTTGTGGGGTGTCTCGTTGCATCTAATGGCATAATGGCCTGCGTTGGTTATCGGAGATATTACAATATTTAGAAAGAAATTACTACTGCATCGGAAGAATCGTACTGACTGCAGACTATGATTCTTTTACCACTGTCATGTTCAAAATGTCAAAGATGTAAAAATATTACTGGGAGGGGAGGAGTGGTGGAAGTACATGTATTTTGATTAACTAATAACTTCACTCAACAAAGCAAATTAAAATGTATCTCAGGTACAGATTGTGGTGACAAATGCTTCTAGTTACACACAATACCTATGGAAATGTTGGGGTTATTTTTCAAAAGAGAGCACGTCTAAAATATCGAAAGAAATATGACCTAAAGGAAAATATATGGTTTATATGGAGATAAAAATAGGATCTATTTACCACCCATTTATGTACAGCTATGATTTTGTTACTAGTGGTTTTCCATAACGCAGTAATCTGGGCCCTGTTTTTAGTGACGACCATCGTTACGGGCGAAATGTTTTTGCTGTCAGTGTAATATAGCCGCGATAGTTTAGGGGGTCGGATAATTATCGCTGCTCTAAGAGACTTAGGGTGGTCTGAGGTGTGCTATAGTCACGACAAATGTAAGGTCACGTGGCTAAATTTGTCTCCCAAACTGTCGTAGTCCTGAGACATCTATGGACATGTCGTACCGAATGCGAAAATTCACTTCCCGTAGGAATTAAGTGATGAAATTTTAAGACGAGTAAGGTAAACATGTAACCTATAATCGTCTCAAATATGAAGAAAATCAACCGCACCGTTCTGAAGATATCAGCGTTTGGATTTCGTCATAGCAAATTCTGCTCTGGTGGCCGGTGTAGCTCTACCCTCACTCGGCGCTTACTTCCCTCTCCCAGCAGAGATTCCAAGCTCTATACTGCGAAAGATCTGCTAAGAGAGTGCTTGTACGATATCCAATCGATAGCCCGAATTTCAAATTCAAACGTCGATATCTTTGGAATGGTACGGCTGTAAAATTTCATTGCTTAATTTGTATGGGAATCATGGGAAATCCTCTATATATATATGCACAGTGAGGTTTCATAGAACCTAAGACAGTTCTATACTTGAGACACTTTTAGTGGTGATCGTCCATGGCGCACTATGACACCGTCTATAGCACACCGGCCATCTTTTGTCGTCCAAACTGTCGTGAAATCGCTGGTTGGTCTTGGGCCTTCCTGGCCACACAATGGTCGTGACTAAAAAACAGGGCCCTGGTTTCTCATGAATATACGATTTGTATCCCCAATGATCCCAAGTAAATATAGGAGTGCATATATGTAAAATGTTATAGTCAAATGAAAAAATAAAAGAGAGCTATGCTCATTGTAAAAAAAAAATAACATATTGCACCTTTGAACTGACATTTACCCTGTGAGACCCCCGAAAAGCTGTGTCAACGTTATCAATCATTCATGTAGATTCTGAGGGCTCTCTACCTTACTGATGCATTGGGATCATGATTGTTCGATTCAAGTTTGCTTAGAGTCAAATGCTATTGATGTACTACTTTTCATAGCTGAAGCCATTTGTTATGTATGTTTTGTACCAGCTAAGACTGTGAGGGTAACTCAAACGGCCTTGTCGCCGATTCCTTTCCAGTATGAATGAACAAATCATAAAATAAAAATATAACACTACCGGCTATGTTATGAATATCTCACATTTGTGAATCCTATGATAATTAGAAGGAAACCCACGAGATGATAATAACTTGGCCCACCGAGATTGACCCCAGAGTAATTCACTCAACTTAACTTCCTGAATTACCAAGCTGTCAAACGAGGTGGAGTGTAGACCAAATTATTTTCATACAGTGGGTTTCTGACTTTATCTCACCCCGTATAACATTATTGATAAGTAAAATAAGCACAAAATCAGCCATTGAGTATGGGTTACTACCTTCAAGGCTTAGAGTGTGAGTTCCTAACGTTAAGCCTATGGAGAAAAGAACGAGGTTGACACAATACGTAATATGTTGATAGTGAGTGGATACACCCTGTGCGTTTTAGATATTCACAGCTAGCAGAGTTGCATGCTCACATGCAACACCGTGGTTTTTGGTTCGACCACATTTACATCTCTCGACTCTGTTTTACTTCGATTTATTATGTTACACACTCAACAGAACATCCCTAAATAAGGCACCCTCAAAAACATCCCTCCACAGGTCGGGTATACCCCGTGACTTTGTTTAATACTCCAAAGAGTATGCGTATACGTAGAGACAGTATATGCTGAATGGTTGTGAATGGGGTCTTCTAGATTAGTCCACTGTCTGCCAGGAGCTGTCATGTTAACGTGCAGAATCCCCTCAGCTAATGGATTTACATTTGCCTGAGGACCAGGTCCACTAGGCAGCCAGTCCGTCTTTATAATTTCTTTTTTTGGTACTCTCTGTATAAAGGTAATAATAGGAATATTGCGTATTTTGATTTATCATGTTAAAGCTAAAATGACTAATGGGCTAACATTTGTGACATAATCCCCCATTGGATATTTTTCCTAAATATCTCATGGGCATTAGATACGAGTTCCCAATGTTAAGTCTATGGAGAAAAAATATCTGGGGTGAGATAAAGAGCTGAACCTGTGCATGCAGGTGCTACGGGGGTCACTTTTGATTATGTAACCTGAGTGCACAGTAGATCTACGTATCCACAAGCATGTGTAGATCTATCTCACCTCATCACCAATCATCCTTATGTTCAACACGCTACTGTTACTTGTCGTCTGCTTTCAATGGAAGACTTACCAAACGTCAGAATTCAATAACAGTATTTCGAACCAAAAAAATCTTGTAAGGCTATGTATGTCCAACAAATAGACTCTTTTGTCCTACCAGTTAAAATCCGCCAAAGACTTAACATTGACTTATTTTATGTAGCACCTGTTTTATTCTTCTTGACATAAGTCGTCATGGTCTTTTTGCGAGATTTCATGGACTCTTTATTTTTCAAAGGTGAAGGGAAGCCCCTCAATTTCTTAGCTTTTGTGATAGATTTATACCTATAGGAACTACTTACTACGCTCTGCTACTGCCTCACAGAGTGATGCATTGTCTGACCATTGTGGCATAAAAACCGACAATGCTAACCCTTGTTCTGTTTCCTCTATTTATTCCACATGGATATAATGACATGTGTTGTAGTTCATGCTAAAAAAAAGCAGAACAAAGAACTAGCTTGAAATGTATAATCTACTGCTTAGAAACAAACATCTACAGTTGCGACCCCGTCGAACTCTTATGCCACTTTCTCAACTCACCATATACCTCTTCCAAAACTCCATGAAAATAATCTTTACTGCCTAGAACATAGGTAAAGGGCAGCACTTAGTTACATTGTCAACCACAAATAATGTGCGATGCTCATAGCTCTCCATAGCAGCATAGTCCTGGGTTGGGTGGTCAAAATACACAGGACTGATTTTAGGAACCGGTCTCGGATTCTCCCCACAGACCGTGTTTGTAAGCTGGCCATGTTTCTGCCACGGTTAGTTAACGCTGGATTGGAGTTGGGAAGCTGAGATGTGTTGACTTTGGCCAACTGGGCTCAGATCTCTACCAGGAGCCACTGTATAAACATGTTGCGAAATTTCTTTTTCACGTTGATGTTTAATCATGCTGGAGTCGATGGCATATCGAGGAAACAAATTCAATCAATTAGGTTTTTTAAAGAAGAGATAATCAATATATATTTACCTGTCGCTCTTCAGCAGCATAGCTGCTAGAAAAACATATATTACTTCCAATAATGGCGATAAGGCCCATTTCCATTGGCCGACGAAAAAGGATTAGATTTTTTTGTGTTTTCTAATAGCCCGTTTCAATTGGCCATCACGGATATAATAGTCAGAAACCTCCGACGGACCTTTAGCACTACTGACGCAAAATGTAAAGAGGCTATTAGGAGAACACAAAGAATCTACACCGTTTTGACAGCAAATGGAAACGGGCCTATAGCATGACTGATTGCATTTCTTCTATTCGATGGTTATTTGGAGGACAAAGCGAGATATATACAAGGTCACTTAAGACGACCTTTCAAGATATATACTATTCCCGTAATTTGATCTATTGTAAATCACACATGAAATTTGACTTTTATCTGCTGAGCAGAGTCATATGTGAAATATTGTAATTGAGCTACTAGGATTTCGTTTATATTTCGTTGGGTATCATAGAGTCTAGGACTGACTGTATGTAGGTATGTATTTGTTAGCATCGTTTTGAATTTAGCAAGAAGATAGAATTATACAAAGTTTATGAATGCGTAGGGTTTGGAAATGCAATCGTGGTGTATTACAAATGTTACCGGATAAGCAGTAATGTCAGTGGACGGATAGGGAACGTTGGCAGGAGGGTACGTGTCCCCAAGCAGACTAATCATGTGACGTCAGTGAGGACGATCACGTGGGGCAGTAACCAATAAGAGTACAACACTAGAAACCCTAGCGCTGGTGGACCAATGTGTCCTGAGGCAATTGGCGGATGAAACAAAACAAAGACTGAGAAATGAAATAAAAAGGTGGGGTTTGAGAGAGATTGGAGAGAGATCCTGGAGGAGAGACTGACTGCCGACCATTGAAGAGAGACGAGGAACACTGCTAGACGATTGACCGGGAGGTGCTGGCATGTGGAGCATAGCGAAGTTATTTGGAAACTGTATGAGATGCTGTAGCAACAAGTAGGCAGGTCTCCCCTTTGCACGAACTGTAACGCCCACACTGCACGACTGTCGTCTCTAGTTCTCTCTCTCATGTCTCAAATCCTGCACCCGCATCCACCTGTGAGTAATTGCCTCAATTCTACCATTGTGTTACCAGTCATTGACGTTAAGCCAGACCTCTGTGTCTGCTACAATTACAAGTGTTTCTTCAGATTTCAATCAGGATTCGCTGTGTAACCTGTATTTACGCATTCGTGCATGGTTAGCCGATAATCGTGAGGATTTCTGTGCCCGCAATCTGCCAGTTAGTTTTACAGAACTCAAGTCCTAGGGGATATGACCATGTGCGAGTCCCGAGAATAAAACCTTTCATGAAACATTGCTCCCAAACTTTGTTCAAAGTTGTGACTTAATGTTGAAGTTAAGGGGTTTATGACCATCCCATTGATAGGTATTTTAACATATATATATGACCTGTACGGAAATGGAACAGAAATGAACATCCTAAAATCCTTTTTCTCAATCTGCGTATTTGACTGTCCCTTGTTGTCATACGTTGATTTTTACGGCTTATGCAAGGAAGAACGCCCACAATCGTATCTTTTTTTCTGAATAAAGGAATTATATATACATGGTTATCGAAACAGAAGCCTAGCCCCCTATAGATCTGGAATAACTATCATGGCTTAGACTTCAGAAAAATGGGTTGTATCCTATTTTCTGTAATTTGCTTGAGCACAAGTAAAAAAGGAAAATTCCAGAATGAGGAAGACTCTGGGTGATTGCAAATGTTGCGGGGAAGATAAACTTACTATTAACCATAAGATCTATCCCAGTGCATGCTCCAGTCCCTCGACAATACACCTCTCTCTGTCCTAATCTGAAAATGCGTAGGTGGCTGAAAAAAATCAGTGCAAACATTGTTCTTGTCTTGTTATTATCATTGCTATCAATAGCTGCTGTATTTGAGACACCGACATTTGCCTCTATGCCAGGTGCAATAACAATACTGGCCCCTCGGAAACAACAGATGATTTTTTTCTATCTTTAATTTGCTTTGAAAATACGAACCCTAGCCCTGAATAGCAATATTCCGAGAATCAATCCAGATCAATAAACCTTTAAACTGAGGTCATTAAGGTTTGTTCAAGCCAATAACCTTTTTCCTCAACTTATTCATGAGGAAAGCATAATCAATTTCAAAGGTTGCAACAGAGTAAAATACAAACCTTTGTGTATTAATTTTGTTCAATATCAAATAAGTAAAGAACTATTTAGTTAATACCCTACCTTTTAAACACGCATGCCTTCCTCCAAACTAAAACAGACTCCATGAAGAAAACTATCAAGTGAACTTTGGTTTTTAAAGCTCAGGATGGCTGGAGACTGTGGCTAAAACTGTGTGACAGCAATGCAATATCCGTTCGGAGGACATCTTAATACTTGATAGAGAAAAATCACAATATCTATTTCCAGAAACCCATTAGATATTTATCAAATGTAGTTATCGTTACCTGTCAGTGTACAGAACTTTATAATGACTAACGCAGGAGAGAGGAATTTGTTATGGATATGTTTTATTAATATTCTGATGCAATTAGGAGTTGTCTATGAGTGATTAAATAGTTGTCTCACCCGGATCCAAAGCCTTAAATGGAGGAGAGAACTTTTGTTTTGTACTGTAGAGTGCATGGGTGGGAGGTCTTCCTTTGGCTTACCCGGCGTTTATACTAGACGATTCTGGCCGGCGATTCTGGCATTTTGCACCTCCTGACGACTTTCGACAGCAAAATAATAGAAATCATCTTATGTAAACGCCAAGTGTGTGGCGGCTGCAGATCGTCTGATTTTGTCAGATTACTCAATTTGACACCACCCGACGAATATTGAACACACTCTAACACCGGCGACTATTTCAAGCCACTTTGAATGAAGTAGAGATTCTGTGAGAACTTAGTAGTCAGTATACACAGTCGAGTACATTCTGAGGTTGATGACTTTTGCGGTGGACATTCCCACCACCTGACGAATACTGACTTGACGATCTACAGTTGCCACATATTTTGTCTTCTAATGTAAACGCCATGTATGAGTGTTCGACTGAGGGGCGTCGCGGGTCACGTGTGAGTCGGAACGAGCGTCTCCCATGCATGAAACTGAAACATTACACTTTTTCCTTTTCTTTTGCAAATGAGTTTAAGCCCCATTCACACTATGCATTCTGCGACAGGAGGGCTTGCAACTAGCGGTACCTAACTTAGGACTTGACATCGCAAATTGCTTGCGACTGGACATACCTCCCGTACGCCCAGTCGCAAGGTACGCTCAAATATGTGTGTGAACTACTGCCCCTGCGACTAGAAAGAGTGCGGCTGGGCGCACCTTGGTTGACGACTATAGCATTACCAAATATCAAATATGTTTGTGGTTCCCGACTGCAGATAGTATTGAAGTGGAAAATGGCTTATAGTCAATCTTTTTTTTTTTATTTAGAAAATGACAAAGCACACCCGAAGGCGCTCTTCCATGTATCAGCCGAACGTTGGGAAAGTTCGTTGCAAAAGACATACAATCCAGTGCAATCTATATTACAGAAAAAAAGAAAGAATATACTAGTATTTTGCGTGCAGGTAATAAGGTTGTCTGATATGCTATTTAGTTCAATTGTCCACAGGTCACATGACTCCGTCGCATATGTTTGGCCATAGATCATCAGTCTTTTTGTCCTTCGACTAACCAGTCGTGTCACAACGCAACTAGGATGTCTTAAACCCAATTCTGAAGCACGGAGATACGTGAATGAAACAGAGACAACAAGTATGATTATCACACTAGAATCACATAATTCGATATTAGCATATATAGATATCCTTTTTTCAAGTATGGTGTCAGACCAATGAGAAAAGTTCTGAATTATCGCTTACAGTCACCCATATCCACAGGGGAAGGCTGTTCAATTTCCCTTACTCCGTTCTCTTGGTAACATTTTGATTAGTTGCCCTGGTGTCAATGCCGCGACGGTCTCCAGTCCTTGAGTGCCTGAGGGGGAACGCTGCCACTGTGTGTATAGCAATGACAGTATAGGACACTACCCTTTTACTCCTTTGCTTTGCAAGTTTAATCAAGTGGTTTCTAATAGCTTTGTTTCTCTAAAAAAGACATGGAATATCGCAGCAGCATGCTGATAAATGAAATAGTCAACAGCATATGGTTTTATGACATAGTTTGCCTGTTTGAGACATTCTTCCTGTTAAAGGCATATCGGACAATTTGCGTTCAAAATAAATACCCATGTCAATATCCTGAAAATTGAATGTGATGATCTCCTGGTGTTGTAGAACACGTATGTGACTTAAAGATCGGGGGTCACCGTGCTAGTTTTTGATTTAGAGACCAATATCAGGGTAATGTGTGTAACGACGAGGCATATCAAAATGTCACTTCCTCCTCCCACCACTTGCGACCACGTAATATCAGGGTTATACTATTTTAGACTACATGTATATAGGAATTCTAAAAAGTTAGTCTTCATAAAGTAAAACCCATGTCAGTTTCTTAAAACATAGAATTATAGAAAATGTATAGTACTAAACATTTAAGTTTTAGATATCATAGGTAACCCTTTTTGAATGAATCGAATAAAACGATTTTTTCTCCGTACATTTCCTTCTGTAAATCAGTCAAATACATATTGGCCCAATTTACCTATTGGGTTTGGTCAAACTCGATAATATGTTACACTTCCCTCATTTGATATTAGAATAAGTCAGATAAACAGGTTTTGATTGATGATTATCAAATTTTGAAAATCACCAGGTGGCGCCACTGTATATTTTAAAAGGGCAATCCCCGAATTTAGGAGTGGCACCCTATACATGGATAAGTCCCAACGTATCATGCTAGATACATCCCAAAAGCGTGACAACGATTTTCACAAGTATCACTGCGCGAAAACCACCTTTTCATTCATATATACGCCATCACGTAAGTGCATGTATCGGCTGTATATTGACTTGTTTTCAAATGTAAAAATGCCCATATTTCATGCAAGCGTATGCGGCGTATACAACACTGTTTCCTCTTGTATACGGACGCGTAATGGCTGTATTTGCCAGGCGTATATGAGAGGAAATATCCTGTACGTGACATATATACGCCGGGCGTATATATGTGTACCGATAAAAAAAAGGTTCGCCACCTGAAGCCCTCTCTCCACTTGGCTGCCCAGTCTGTGCTTTCGTGTTGGTAGAGTATCCCCCTCCCAAACTCCCCCCGCCTCCCACCCTTCCACCTCTTCTACCTTCGGCAAGTAGCGAGCCACACAAACAAGATGTCATTCTAATCTTGATATTAATAGACCTATCACCCGGCCCGGGGCCCTGCCGGGTGCGCCTCTCGGTCACTTTCTTTGATCTCATCCCGGGTCATTTACGAGGTTATAAAAGGAGGTGTGATCGGGAATAGTGTGGATGTCAGTGTCTTATAGGTTTAAGGGGGCGTCCACCAACCACGACAAAGCTACAACAAGTGCCGACATGAAAGTTCCAATCGGCGCCTTGTCGCAGTCTTGTCGTGAGAAGAGCAGTGTCCGAACAGCGGTGTCGGGGCGTGTCGTAGACGTTGCTGGTTGCCGTAAAAAAGGCGCCCATGGTTCCGACACACTATGACAGTGATATCGAGGAAACCACAACACTCCACGACAAGGGTCTAGTCGTAGCAAAAACCGAACATGTTCGATATTGTCGTAGCCTTGTCGGAAGGCCCCCCGACAAGCTTCATGTCGCAGCCTGTCGTGGCCTTGTCATAGCCTCTTGTTGAGAACTGAGGTCCACCAACCATGACAAGGCCTCCAGTCGTAGGCCAGTCATGGACCTTGTCGGGAACCCATTGTTGTAGCCTTGTCGTGGTTGGTGGATACCCCCTTTTAAGACACCGACATTTTATTCCTGACTCACACCGAGCCAATTGTCGGGATGAACCGGGTTATGTGATATCTTATGGGTTTTACTTGGCTGTTTTATTCTGCTGATTAATGTCTTTGGGGTGTGCTTGTGCGGGAGCCCATGGCATTTCGCTGAAGACGAACGGTCTCTGTTACATAGGAAATTGCTATTGTCAAGTGTTGCATATGGTTTACACTGTCCTACCCCTGGAGGTCGTTGCTCCTAGAAATATGGGAAAAGCGTTGCGCCTGTAATATCGGATCGGACCGTATAATATCGTTATTTTCATATTATATAGCTACTTTTGACAACACCACATTTTCAGTGTTATAGGGGAATGGTTCATTAGATATTTAACTGGATATAGATCACGACATGATTATGATGCGATCCACACAAAATCTGGAGCAACGCTTTCGACCTCAGATCGCTATTCTGCGATCCGAAAAACGTGGACACACAGATAAGGCCAGGCGTCCACCTAGTACGATAGAAGTTGAGCTTGCTTCCCTTCTCCAGTTGGGGTTTTCTTAGTCGAACTCGTAGCCACAACATTGTCAGTCTTACAAAGAGGTATATGTTGGATACTGCTGACTGGTATAGATTTTTAGAATAGGTAGTTTTTTATATAAAACCCTATAGCATCAGTCTTGTATCTACCCTATCCCTTATGTAAAACAATTGCAGTGTGCAGATTCTGTGGCACGATGGGGCCCTCTATACATATGTACAACATTATTTCTATTCATATCGTTAGAAAAAAAGGTCATTACCACAATATTGATCTTAATATTTAAAACAATGTATGGCACTTGGAAATTTTTGCAGATTGCCTTGTTCCATTTATGTAAGCTTAGTGCCCAATGTCCAAATGAATATTAAAAACACTAGCGGATATTGGCCCTTGCTGAGCCGGCTGAGGAAAGCCATGTTTGCTGGCGTCTTGATCGGACTGCGGAGGGTGTGTACATGTCAAACGCTCCGCCCCTCAGCTAAAACACTCAGCCAACTGTAAATATCAGCCGCCAAGTGGTTCCGCTCTGTCGCTGACTCATTCCTCCTACAGCCAGTGATATAAGCCTTTAAAGAGCAACGTGGACGAGAATGGACGCGACTTCCCCATAATGTACTCCTCTCCCGGTGTTTACACTAGACGACTAAATGCGTGGCGACTGTAGATCGTCAAGCCAGGAGTGGTCAGGTGGTGGCAATGTCCACTGCAAAAGTCATCAACCTCAGAATATACTCGAGCGTTTACATTTGACGACTTTAAGTTTTCACAGAATCGCCGCCTGTCTAGACGACCGATTAAAACTAGCTAGAAATAATCACGGGCATCATCAGAGTATGTCCAATAGTTGCCAGGTGATGCTAAATTGAATAATCTGACGTAATCAGACGATCTCCAGTCGCCACGCCTTTGTCGTTTACATTAGATGAATTCTATCATGCTGATAGTCTACAGGAGGTGCAAGATGCCAGGTGCCTGTTTAATAATCTAGGACCGTACATGAAAACCATTTTCTATACCTCGTACAACGTTTATCGTTTGATAATATTTAAGTTCGTCCGCTAAAAAAGTATAAGCCGTCCGTATGGTCGTCCATAAGTGTTGATTAAAGTGGTCCCATATCGTGCCTTGGTCGCTATAGTATACAGAAAAGGGTCTACATGTACGATCTTAGATTATTAAACACACCCCTGAATCGCCGTCCAGAATCGTCTGGTGTAAACGCCCGGTATAGTGAGATGGATCCTCCTGGAACAGACGACACTAGCGTGCTTGATTTTTATCAGCCAATATAGTATCTATGTCGAAAAAGTTTTATTATGCACCATATACAAAGACACCGTTGACCCTTTATCGTACCCTTTAATGGACGCGACCCATTGAAAAGCATTACCTTTACATAAAACCAGTCAGATACCATAACTGTGGTATACGCATTCAAATATGCGGTATACGGCCTCAAACCCATGGTATACGGGTAAATAGTCCCTTTGTGCCATAGAGCAAAGAAATAGTCGCTATTATCCTACCCTTTAATAGACGCGACCCATTGAAAATGTATGGGGACTCAGTAAAGCATTACCCTTTACATAAAACCAGTCAGATACCATAACTGTGGTATACAGATTCAAATATGTGATATACGGCCTCAAAGCCATGATGTACGGGAAAATAGTTCCTTTGTGCCATAGAGCAAAGAAATAGTCCTATTATCCTACCCTTTGATATGGCAATTACTGGGTTCCATTTATTCTTAGAAACGATGGATAATAAATGCAACAAACGATGGTTATGTGAACAGGCAGCTCTGTAAACCACGAGAGGTTAACATAATACATGTACTAGCGCTCGTGTATGACAACGCATCAACCTCTCGTGGCTGATGGCCACTTGTCCACAAAACCGTCGTTTTTTGTCCATGTATTCCAATTGTTGTTTTTTTTTAGTTTTGTTTTTTTTATGTTACCGGTTTTTGACTCAACCCGCACCAGTCCCCCTGGCTTTCCGCCTGGGAGACTCATGACCCCTTTTCCCCTGACAGGGAACAGTCACTTCTTTTGTCTGTCAGTGCTATACTCCCTTTTTGACAATTTTACAACTTTAATAAAGTTGTCAGGGGCCCACATGAACTGTCGTGAACCTAAAAAATGCTTGTTTCGGACCGTTTTCCCACCTAGACTATGCTGGGAGAACGGCCGCGCTAGTGTGATGTCACTGGCGCGATGGGTGGTTGTTATGCTTCATTGTTCTTTCAACAATGTTCCCTGGGAGATTGCATAGCAACGGTTTGGTTCTGACATGTATTCGTCATATTCAAGGTAGCATCGGTTGTGTGTAGAAGTGTTCCTGCCTCGTATACCTATAACTTCCAATTGTTATAGGATAAGAGCTCAATTATTCACCAATGTCAATGAGTTCCAACTAAGTGACTGATAAGTGACTTCCAACTAACTTGTAAAGATCAGAAAAATAATTAACAGAAAATCCAGAGAATCAGAAATAATCTAGAGTTGTAAATTACACCAACCTGGCTATCCAATGTAATGTTGCCATGGAAACAACCAAATGGATTCATGTGCTCATTTAAGGACTTTATTCACCCACTAATAAACTATAATCACTTGAAAAAGGCTGCTACAAAGCCGAAACGTTGTGAAACGACTGTTCTGAATAAAAGCCATCACTAAACCGACTACGTCTATGGGGACTCAGTAAAGTTGAGTTGTGCTTGTTTAACAATCCTATGAATGTTAACCTTTTAAGGATGGCCGCCTATGGCAGAACTACACACTTGGGGACGGCTACTAGTGACTATGTTCAGTTCTAGGGGGCGGGTACATTTTACTCTGAACTCAAAATTCAAAGGTTTATCACGTGATATAATTTGTTATCCTTAATATCTTCATTTCTTTTATTTAGAATTCCCAAATATGATGTTACACAGGCCTACATTTTGTGTAAATTTCAAGTTTATTGTTATAATATTTCCTTTTCAAAAACAATTTTCTAAATATCCAGCAAATGATGCCTTAAGGCATCATCCGCCCCCAGCCGGTTGATGCCTTAAGGCATCAACCGCCCTTAAAGTGATATAGAATATCTAGAATTAGTAGCATAGTCTGAGTAGAAATTGGGTGATCCAAGACTTGTACAAATTGTTATTAGATTTCGAGACATTTACAGTTCAATCGATAATGGATTGTAGGGCAAGCTCATCCAATCAACACACATCCTCTCCTCACTCATTCCTCATTCACTGCTGTCGATCCATAAAACAAAAGCAAAATCTCCCTCCTCTCCCTTACCCGACGTTTACACTAGACGATTCAGGCAGCGATCCTTAAATTTAGCACCACCTGACGACTTTCAGCTGTAAAATGTAAGAAATCGTTGTTCATGCATTAAATTTCATTCAAATTGAAAAGAATTTTGAACAGGGAATTCTATATGCATGTGATTCATGTGGACCATATTTCATCATTTGTTAATGATCAAATCGTTTCGGGAACCATTTTACAATTCGAACTGATAAACACGCACTGCACCACTTGGCCTGCTGTTCTCAGAAATACCACTGCATCGCTCGATGCGTATCGTCGTTTATATAAAAAAAATGTACTGAACGATAATGCCGATACCAACAACTAGTTTTATGCTACCCTGAATGAAAAAGGTCGTCCAGTATGTCGTTCATCGTTCGAGGTGTCGTATCGTCCAGCCTCATGGACGACAAAATGTTATTCAACGGCCCCCTGGCTCCGACGTCGCTGCTGGTTAACTTCACCCACTTCCCATCACGTGCTGCCTTAATGACCGGGTCTCTCTCCGTGACTGCGGATAAATACTGAGCAGCCTCTCTGTGGCCTCATGACTGCAAACAATAAGGGCGGCTGGTACCCTGTTTAATCTAATTTTCGCGGGCGTCGCAGCAGACGGTGCCCCACCTGGCCCTCCTATACAGGCGCCCTGGTTGTAGATACCTGTCGGAGGCGTGGGGATCCGGGCAGATTAGACCGCATTTATCGAGGTAATTGTGTTACCTTGCCTTGTAGGGGCTTGGTTTTATCAATCAACTAAAAGGGGCCTTTTCTTCAAACTGCAGAAAGGAACACAAGCTATGTAATCATAAACGGTGTCCTGGACATGGTATTTTCTCCTAATGATGCATGGTAGCGGGTATGATTAATATTCTCGTCATCATCCAGACGTTTTATTATTTTATTATCCATCGTATACAAAGCCCCCGTTGAAAATGTATGGGGACTCAGCAAACCACGACCCATTATATAAAACCTGTCAGATACCATAACTGTGGTATACAGATTCTAACCTGTGGTATACGGCCTCAAAACCATGGTATACGGGGAAAATAGTCCCTTTTGCTATAGAGCAAAGAAGTAGGGTCTATTGTTATACCCTTTAAAATGGCAATTACTGCACTGAAAACCAAAAGTCGTCTGTAGGTTGTCAAATTAGAGAAAATCGGTTGTTGGAAGATTGTCATTGGGTTGTTTGTCACATGTTTAGAAAATTATATAACCACAGGACAACCATTGTACTATTATATTACAACCTAAAAGGGTTGTACATGGGTTGTCACGCATTATTAACAACCCAAAGTTGTCAAAATGACAGCCTCTGTAATCAGCGTGACTGACAACTTTGGCAAATGGGTTGTCAGACAGTTGTCAAAGACAGAGTTGTAACGGATTTCATTGCCAGCTGCAGTGGGTTATACTTTTACCTACCACTAGAACAGGAAGTGAATTAGGTAACCACATCACAGAGCAAGGTTTTTACAGATAGAGGTAACTATTTCTATCCATTGACATCTTCATATTATTAACAAAACCATTAAGGATTTTGATGAATACATATACCTAAGATGTTTGTCTTACACTGTAGTGATAAAATTATTAAAGATGGCCTACAGAAACTAGATTTTCAGGGATAGATTCAGTGCCTTTGATAAATTTGAAAGTACCATGTCCTAATATCAGTCATTTAATGTTCTATGTATATATATTCTGAACAGTCTGAGCACTATTGTCTGAACATTATTGTAAGCATCAATATAACATTACTAATTTAGGCAAAATTGATACTGGGTGGGTATGGATGTGTGTGTGTGTGTGTGTAAATGTGTGTGCACTGAAACTCCTGGTATGTCCGTTAGTTGTCAAAAACTAGTCAAAATGACGACTTTGGGTTGTCAAATATCTGTATGTATTTGACGACACACTTTGTCAGTATTGACAACTTTCTGATCAAAAACTTGTCAAAAGGGCAACTGTTGGAACTCCATCTCTGTGACTCTTTTACCAATTCTTTTAAAATACCAACCAACTAATACTGACCAAGTGGCCAATATTGACTGACTAAAACATAATTCTAGTGACACTGCCTTTAACCATGATTTTTTCATATGTATCTAGAATGTAAAAGCTGCAGATTGTGTTTGGTTCTGTTTACTTAGCTTTAGTTCAATTATGTTTATTAACATTTGTTAATATCTATCAATGTTTCTTTCCATACTTTGGCATTCATTTACTCATTGAGATAGTATAGAAATAAGTTTTAAAATGTTTGAATTTAGACACTCCCTTTTTTGCCATGTCTCTGTTTGTGCTCTGTTATGCATTTTCCATGTGTTGGAACATATCTGCCAGATTTTATGCCAGTGTGACCAGATTTGTTTTTGTTTGTTTTGGTAGTTTAATATCCAATTTGTTCAGTTACACTTTCTTTACTAACATTTCCATATCCTGTTGGAATAACAGGGTATGCTGCCTCGTTGATCCAGGTATCTTACTCTTATGGAAAATCGTACATTTCTGGAAGATGTCAAGACTTTGGTGGAGGATGATTGTCATCAAGACAATTTTTAAACTACCGTATCGTCAAAATTGATATGACAACCTAGGTCATCAGGAGTGGATGATAACCTTTTGACAAAGATGGGTTGTGGGTTTTGGCACCGGTGCCTGACAACCCTAGAGTTGTCAATAGGGTTGTAATTCATGACAACTATCTCTAATAGAATAGTCATTAAATTGTCAACTATCTCAGATTAAATAGTCATAGAGTTGTCAGAAGGGTTGTTGGTTTTGGCACCGTTTTGACGACCTTTGGTTTTCAGTGTGGGTTTAATTTATTCGAAAAGATGAATAATAAATGCAACAAACGATGATTTTGTGGACAGGCAGCTCTGTAAACCACTCGCGGTTGACCTCGTAATACATTCGCTAGCGCTCGTGTATTACTACGCGTCAACCTCTCGTGATTTACGGCCGCCTGTCTACAAAACCATCGATTATTGTCTATACAGTAAAACCCCTCTTCCGGGACACCCCGCTTAAGGAGACACCCCGCTTAAGGGGCAAATTTGCTCAGAACGGAAATTTTCCCCACTATTAAGAGTTTATTTTAACCCCGCTTAAAGGGACACCCCGCTTTAGGGGACAGTATTTCGGTACAGAAATGCTTAAAAACCCCGCTTAAGGGGACAGTTTGGAAGGACATCATATCAAAAACACTGAAAATCCAAGTTTATGGAGCCAAAACTCCAGGAGTGGAATGCGGTGGCCAAGATTAAAACGAATCAGGTTTTGATTTTATCCTACCCTATCTCCTCGATTTTGGAATATTATGTGATAACAATGCTGTATGCCACTAGTGGCATATAAAACTCCGTATGCCAGTCAGCGTGGCATACGGAAATCCAATGTTAAGCCTATGGGATTTTATATTCGGGGTAGGATAAAGAACAATATGAAGGTGGATATACATGTACCTTCCTTGTGAAATTTGCTCCTTTTTATACCCCCGGTCAATGCCACCACCCCACACCCCCCCCCCCCCCCCGCCCCCACCCCAGTAACTTCTGAGAGAAATCAGCAGCCCTAAAAGGACTCATCGTGAGCCGCCCAGAGCCGCGACGGCTCACTGAATACCGCACCTTCAAAGTCCCCAGCCCTCCCTGTGTCGCCTACAGCTAACCTGTAAGTGGGCCTCTTACCTAGCACCTTCAGCAGGCGCGAAAATCACGGGTCCTAATATCCACTCACTGTGGCCCGCCCAGAGGCGCTAGAGATGTGGTTATTACCATGAAAAAACACACTCTGGCCGCCCGGGCCCGCTCGGGAATGCTCAGTCTATTAACCTCTATTATCTATTTTTTTAATTTTTTTTTTATATTTATATTCATTTATATTATATAATTTATATTTATTTACCTAATTATGTGTTATTGATAAACATTTTAACCTAATAACCATCGTTTCCTTCATTTATGTAGACCTGTATTCTCTATTGTATAACCATTGACAGCCTGAAAACCCCGCTTAAGGGGACACCCCGCTTAAGGGGTCACTTGGCCCGGAACGGAGGGTGTCCCCTTAAGAGGGGTTTTACTGTATATACCTGTGGCCGTATGTCCTACGTGTATATGCCACCCACTCCTACTAATGTCGTATTTCAGGCCGCACAATATACATGTACATGACCTACTAGGTATGAATATGTGTAGGTATGTACAGCCGCAAAACCCAACGAATCATCCTAAAGCAAAGGTAGAAAATTGATAGGTATATGATAATACGAAAAATACATTCCAATAATTTCGATGTTACCCTATTTATCGGCGAGCCGAGGCGGAGGGTTATGACAGATAATGCAAATTTCTGAATTAGGCCCGGCGTCCACCTATTACGATAGAAATTTAGACCTACCTATATGGCTCCGACACAAAAAGTCAATATCGGAGACATATCGAGAAGGTGTCTAGACATGCCAATCCAACACGCATTGTATGGGGTCTTTATCGGTGTCTAATCGCAGAAACGTGGTCAACTGCCCCAATATTAGGTGACCTTCCGACGCGATTTAGATTTTTTATTGGGAGGTGCATTGTAGACCATATAGGAGCCATATCATAGCAGGTGGACGCCAGGCCTTAAACCAACAAGTTTAAATTCCTTGAAGGGCTGGAAAGGGAGATGTTATTTTCGAACTTGTCATTGTATTGTCTTGCGGAGAATGGTAATGTTGGGACCAATCGGCGTTGGTGGGATAAGCCTTTAGAGGGTGCGTCCACCAACCACGACAAGGCTGTGACAACGGCTTTCCGACAAGGTCCACGACAGCTCTATGATTGGAAGGCTTGTCGTAGCCTTGTCGTGGTTGGTGGACCCTAGTTCCTGACAAGAGGCTACGACAAGGCCCCGACAGGCTGCGACACGAAGCTTGTCGGGAGGTTGTCGGGGGCCTTCCGACAAGGCTACGACAAAATCGAACATGTTCAATTTTAGAGCCTTGTCGTGGTATGTCGTGGCATGTCGGGAGGCTGTCGCAGAGGTCTACGATAGAAAATTGTGGAGCTTGCTCTTCCCGACACGCCCCGACAACACTGTCGCAGAACTCCTCTCCTCACGACAAGGCTGCGACAAGGCACCGATTGGAAATTTCTTGTCGGCGCGTGTCGCAGCCCTGTCGTGGTTGGTGGACGCACCCTCTTACTCGCCCTGTAAGACATCGGAACCACTTTTTGTCAGTCAGTACAAAACTCAACTTTCTCTATAACCTGCTACAATAGAAGTACTAATATCAAGTAGAATCAATGAGCTGCCCTTTGTTGCAAGAGTCGTGAAACGTCACCATGAGTAAATATTGCGGGTCACGCTGGCACGGTGGGAGTAGGCCATTAACTGCGATACACCACATACACCCTTTGTCAGTAATTAACCCCAAGAGGCCAACCGGACTGGAAGGCATACGATTCGGAGGTCGCGAGGGATTTCCTTCATGAATAAAAATCTCGGGGTGTTCACCGTAACACTGAAGGGTAGGGCCCGTAGGTATCCAAGCCGTAGATACGCTTGGTGAAACCGTGTGTGTTCTGATGTTGATAGCCAGTAGCTTGCATGCATAAAGACAAAGGGTTTTTGATACTCAGTTTGATTTGTCTTACGGATTTTATTTCTGTGGCGTGTCCGGTGTTGTTTAGTCTAAGTCTACTTAATTTTCCTACATTATACCACTTTCCTGCCTCATGTTTTAATTTTCAGCGCCCAGATATTGGTCATTAACGAAGCGTGTAAGAAATCATAGAAGATCCTATTCTAGGTTTTCAGGAATCATTTGCGATCGATCGGATTTGCGTAGAGTCAGTTAATAATGAATGCAGGGCAAGGGTGGCAACCATAAACGTAAGATAGTTAGATCTCCCATAGGATGAGAACTGTGAATAAAAATTTATCAAAATATTTCAAAATTGCGGAGCAAAAGGAATACACCACGCAAGAAATCGGATGTTAGAGTCCAGGCTCTTTGATGATAAAATGCTGTTAGTTATGTCAACTATACCTGTATTTTAAGGTTGAATGAAAATAGCTACCTAAAAATAATGTTAGTACCCAGTGTTACCAAATTTTAGATAAGCCAACAGACATAGGTCTGAGCAACGAGCTTAGGAAGGTAGTTAAGAATCGCTTATAGATGGGAAAAGCCATAGTTCTGTGTACGCTTATTTGGAAACAAGGATCATATTATCAAAATCGTATAGATACACGGCTGGCTATTCTAGCCTTGGTGCTAATTGTGCACCTCATTATCTCACTCCCGTATTTTTCACGATGGACTTAACCTTAGGAGCTCGTACTCAATGCCCGTGGAGTATATAGAAAAAAATTCCCAAAGGGGGGTTATGTCACAAATATTAGTCAATTGGTCAATGTGAGGGGTGAGATAAAAATTCAGAAATCTATTCAAGTTTACAGTCAGAGCTCGATCCCATCTTATTTGAATCGATTCATACTTCACACAGCTTCGCCTCGTGAATTACAATGCTATACTCAAACTCGATGTGATACAAGCTCTGACGGTAAACTTTCAGAGGGTTTCTCTATGATATGTAGGGTTCGCACAGAACACAGGGTGAGTGGGACAGGCAGGTGACCGCCACCCCCCATCCCCACCACCATCCTCTCTCCACAGTATGGGCAGCATTCCCATCTCAGATCATCCCGTGAACAGACAACTTTGTTTACTGACAACACAGACCCGCTGCATAAACCCAATGCTGAGAGCAAACAGAAGCAGGGTAGATACCACAGTGGGAGTAGGTGGGGATTCGGGTGTACAATGCCTACTAACGGTGATGGTCTTATGGGAAAAACAGATGTATATGACTGAACAAACATCTCTACTCTTTGTCTGCAATATAAGGAATGGCCATTCAATATACCTGATTAGCAACTAGTGCATGGATTTAGGTACGAGCCGTCTTGAAACTACGAGAAAACAATTATATGTATCTACACTTTAGATAATACGTTATACGGGCATGAAGAATTCGAGAGAAGCTGTTACTAAACGAATCCCAGAGAGGTCACTTCAGATTCATTGCGAAATGAGGATATTGGTGAACAATTTTGCGCACTAAAAGATTTTCATGACTATTCCATACTGAGTCCTACCTTTTGATAGCACGGTCTCTTATGCTGTGATTTGTACTGTCTGATATGTTTTTTTTATAATACATAAAGAACAGGCCCTGTGGTACTGGACCAAGCACTGTACTATCACTCTCAACTGCAAAAAGGTCACTGTAAGGGATGATATGTATATACATGTACCACCGAAAGTATCTGAAGAAATCAGGGGCCCTGTTTATACATAAGAAATCATTAGTGGATTTACAGGCCGCAGGGAGTATGTAAACATAGTATGTCGGAGGTCTACCAATATTAGATCGTTACGGGGAGTTACGGGGTGATAGAGGTTGTGTACTACAGGCAGTTTCCGAACACACCATGGGGCTGTCTCAAGGCATTTATCTAGGTAAAGGCCGTTTCCATTGGCCGATTTCCCGTCACCGATCTACAGTCATGAATCACCGACGGACCTTTGGCATTGCTGACCCAAAATCGGTCGATGGAATGGACCCAGCTTGTGAAATCATCCACGACTTTTTGCTGCTTAGATTATGTAATGTGGCACCATCCACCACTGAGGGAAAGCAAGGTCACCGAGTGAAATCTGCAACCTTCACTGATTATTTCATACCGACGCACAGCAGGTGGCACCACCAACAGACTTTCTCGGTGAGTCATAAAATCTGCGCCGTTTTCATCGGCCAATGGAAACGGGCCTTAAAACCTTGTTTCCATTGGCCGAAATATTTTGGGAGACCCTAAAAGTCTGTCGGTGGTGGCCAACAACTCCACGTCGGTGACACATAATCGGGGAGGCTGCAGATGATCCCATGATTTCCATGAAGGGTGTCTTCTTGAGTCCTGCGGAAATGATCATATGTCACATCCCTTATGAATATCATATGAGATACTTCTGGGTCTGTCGCTTTATGACCTAAATAGATCGAACACTCCCGCTCCTCTGTTTAATACTTAGGCTTAAGGCCCGGCGTCCACCTACTATGATAGAATCGTAGACCTCCCGATATGGCACCGATACAAAATGTCAAAATCGGTGCCATATCGGGAAGGTGCAAAATCGTATAGGTATCTGTCTAGACAAGCCAATCCACCACGCATTGTATGGGGTTTTTATCTGTGTCTAATCGCAGAAAAGTGGTCAACTGCCCCTATATTAGGTAACCTTCCTACGCGATTTTGATTTTTTATCAGGAGGTGCATCAGAGAGCATATCAGACCCATATCATAGTAGGTGGACACCGGACCATAAGGTACAGTTGTAAAGCAAGCAGTTAGTTACCCGGCGTTTACACTACGCGACTAAGACCGTGACGACTGTATATTGTCTAGCCTACAGTTTTCACGCAATCGCTGCCGCAATAGTCGTCGACCCCAGAATATACTCGATATTACAGAATCTGTAAGGTGAATATATTCATTTCCTATTAGCAAACCGCATGTGTAAAAGGCGAAAAGTCGTGGTCGTCGACACACATCTTTGGCAAAAAAGAGAGGTGATCAAATTCTGAAATCTTACAGAATCGCCAGCAGTCTAGATGACTAATCCAAGGCAGCTTGAAGTAGTCATCGGCCGTCACCTGGTCTAAATAATCGCCAAGTGATGCTAAATGCAAATTACACAATCTGATATAATTAGACGATCTGTAATCGCCACGCAATTGGCGTTTATATTAGATGATTTCTTGCATTTTACAGCTGAACGTTGTCAGGTGGTGCTGTTTCACTAGTTTCGTGACCTGTCTAGATGGCGTCTAGATGGTATTTCTGGTTTCATAAGAACTAGACATTAGACTTCGTTTTGTCCGTTCTTGCTTGCACTGTTGGTGCCGCTTTTAATGTCTGTCTAACACCTTTGTCACAAAACTAGTGAAACAGGTCCATGATGTGTAGATTTGTCTAATTCTTATGTTTGGGGCCTGTCTTTTCCTAAGGGCAGCTACTTGTGGCATCACGAAACTAGACAACCCCAATGTCTGTATGGTGTCACAGACATGTCACGAAACTAGTGAAACAGGTCCCAGATCATGAGACACTAAATTATGGGTAGAAGATATTACTATAAAACAATATGTCACACATATGCCACTTTTGTTGGCGATTCCGGATATCGCTGCCACTATATATTCGTTGAGTGAGTCTCCGGCATAAAGCTCACCCCATATTGATATACCGAGCAGAAACGATGATTGGACATTGGACAATTTACCACGACAGGTCATATATTTTACAATCTCTGATACTGTGTTTGTCTGTCTGTTAACCACGAACATATGCTTAGCAGGCACTGGGGAGGAAAGGTTTTTCCACTACTGAATCTCCATCCAGATCTCCCAGTGTCACACTGGATTGTGTCGCGATGTAGGGAATCGTAAAGACGAATTCAGTTCACGAGGCGTCAGTCTATCCTCCACATACCACTAACACGACCACATAGAGGTGATAGGGGTGGGGGCGCTGTTATATACCTCCTCCCGTCTACTCCTGAGAGCTCGTTTCTGATTGGTCGGGCCGCCCCCCCCCCCTCCAAAAAAAATCTCGAGATCTATCTCGAGTTGAACGAAGCTATGATAACCGAATAGTAAAGACGAACTTTGGTTTTGTAAGGGCGCCGCTTTAGCGTGGCAGGGGAATAAAGAATCTCAGGGAAGGGAGTCATGGCCACAGTCGGTGGTTTTAGGACTTGTTAATTCACAGTCAGTACACATTTGTAGGATTTATTCGAAACGGATAGATACTGAAACAGTAGCTATATTCAAATGTGCGGTATGCAAGTTTCTCAGAAGGTGAACCCGGTCGACCCTGGGTCTGACACTACTTAAGTGAGCTTCGAAATCAAAATTGTTATTTGTACATAAATGAGGACAGACAATACATCTATAAACATTTCAGTTCATTATCTATTATCTATATTGACTTAAACATGACGCGATTGCTTATGTAAGTTTACGTATTTGCCGAAAGGCATGATAGGTGATCACTCACTGGCACAGCATCAATAACTATCTTGTAACAGATGTTGGTGTCTAAAGCGGGATTCACACATAGAGACTAATCTACCTGAGACTGGTGTACTTCACACTTTCCTAGTCTAAGGTAATTCTTCTTTGTTACAAAACTCTCATGGCAAGGTGCTTTTACCAATCTCAACGAAAAATGGCGAATGCGATTCATATGTGAAGTGGAATTCACACGGTGAGATTCATGTACCTCACAGGGTTCAAAATTTCATGCGATTCTGTTCCTTTATAGGGGGAAATGTCTTCAACAATTACAGGGGGAGAAACATCTCTCAGGGATATGAAACCCTATAATTTAGACGAAGAAATTGCGTTCGAGTACAGAATATCAGCAGGATTTGTCTCAGAAAAAATCGTATTAGACATAGTTACAGTGAACACCCACCCTAGGACTAAAGTAAACTTTAGGTGAGTGCTGTGAAAAATATGTGACCCTGCGTGCTGGCCTCCTATTTGCTAGGTTAGGTATTTCGTCGGTGACTCAGCAGTGGGTCCATTTGTCCATTAATTGTGTTTGAAATAAAAATCTCATGGGATTCTGTACCTCGCTAGACATAATTGCCGCCGCCAATTGCAAGGGGAAAAACTTTTCTCAGGGAAAAGGAACTCTACAATTCGGACGAGGAGATTGTGTTCCAGTATACAGAATCCCAGCTGGATTTGTCTCAGATAAACACCCTTTGAGGTATATGAATTTCACAGTGTAAATTCCACTTGAATAAACAAAGCAAAAGAAGAAGAAGAAGAAGAAGAAGAAGAAGAAGAAGAAGAAGAAGAAGAAGAAGAAGAAGAAGAAGAAGAAGAAGAAGAAGAAGAAGAAGAAGAAGAAGAAGAAGAAGAAGAAGAAGAAGAAGAAGAAGAAGAAGAGGAGGAGGAGGACGAGAATTTGAAAAGGAACATGATCGCAACTAACTCGTGTAAATGGACGATTAGCTCATTTGTTCATAAAACACTTTTTTCCAGAAATGGGTGGCCCGATTTTTTTTTTTTTTTTTTTTATTCAGGAATTTGCATTCGACAATATTATTGTCGTTCTTCCACGCAAACTAACAAGGTTAGTCTTTTATCCAAAAGATTTAGCTCCTTATCAGCACCGCCCCCTCCCCCCGAATTCAACTGGTGTAGCGACCCCGCTAGCACATGAAGCGAAATTAATCTATCACATAAAATCTGTTCTTGAAGTGTACAGATTTAGACTCCTCTACAGGACGTCATTGTATACCTGAGCCATTGGAAGGTGTTGTCGGGATCAGATGCTAATTGCCTTGTTCCCTGCTAATGATCCTCTCAGGTCTCAGAGATGAACTAGACTATCAGGTATCTGCAGACTTTCTCACGCCCATGTTGATGTTGTCCTTGTGAGATGATCAGATTTCGTACAAGGATCTCAACTTATCGATTTACCCTGCGTTTACACTAGACGACTGAAAATGTGACGACTGTAGATCGTTTAGTCTTTCGCGGATGGTGCTCGATTACGCTATATCAGCCTAAAGCCGGAGACACACCAAGCGAGAAACACAAAATGGCGTGTATGTGAGCTATTATTTCATATTTCACCCGATTATTGCTCCCGAGGCGCTAAATTATCATTAGGAGATATTACCATGAAATAATATCTCACATTCATGCCATTTTGTGTTGGCGATTGCAGAGATCGCCGCCTTGACTCGCTTGGTGTGTCTCCGATATCAAGCAGGAGACACACCAAGCGAGAAACGCAGCGAGTTGCGTAATCGTCAACACAAAATGGCCTATATGTGAGCTATTGTTTCATATTTCACCTGATCATTGCTTCCAAGATGCTAAACTATAGGCAGGAGATATTCCTATGAAATAATATCTCACATACACGCCAATTTGTGTTGGCGATTCTATAGATCGCTGCCTACACTCGCTTGGTGTGTTCTCGGTATTATGGTCATCAACCCAAGAATTTCCTCAAGCGTTTTAAACTTTTTATATGTACCGATTTCTTGCCACTGACAGCTGAAAGTCGTCAGGTTATTTAAAATTCAAGAATTCCCGCCTAAAACGGTCTATAGTAAAACGCCAGGATATGTATGTCTGTTGATAAACACCTGATCCGAACCTTTGTAGTTGAAGTATTTGGATTATGTTATATCTTCCCCTTCGACTTTTTTTTTTGCTTTATGGGTTCGGCCCTTAACGGACTGAGTATATAAGTATGTTTTTCAATAATCAAATTTATATGTTTGCAGATATTGCAATGCTATGGATATGATCTAGGCGTGCATTAAACGACGAAATAAAATCTTTGTTAAATAAAGATAAATAAGTAGACTTGCGCCACTTTTAGATTCCTGGAGCTAATGCCTACTGCCTCCATTTCTCGTGTGAAACGGAACATCTTTAATGAAACGACATAATTCTTAACTTATATTTTCCTATTACAAAAAAACTAGATTGGAAAGATGCCGAGTTAACTCCTTTTATCGCGAGCGCCATATGAGAGGTATCACACGATTAATAAAAGAAAAGGCTTGCTGTGTTTTGCCTGTTCTGCCATTATGATTTCGGCATATCATATTGTAACCCGAAAAACGTAGGATATAAGTCTACCACTGCACTTTGGACTAATTAAGATAGATGTATAAGTAATACATGTCCTCGCCTGGTATCGTTTTGGTTTTTCATTGGGTAATACCCGGTGTTTTCACTAGACTATTATAAAGTTATAAGTGACGATTCTTGAATTTAGCACCACTCGAAGACTTTCAGCCGTCACTGTCTAGGAATCGTCTAGTGTAAACGCCAAGCGAGGGATGATTAAAAATTGGCTGATTACATCAGATTGTGCAATTTTGAACCACCTGACGATAATGCACACAGCATTAATTAATCGTCTAGATTCTGTAAAAACTCAGCAATCATAATTTCTATAAAAAGTCGCCTTGTGTAAATGCTTGAGGAAATTCTTGGGTCGACTACTAGTGTGGCTGATATAGCACAATCGAGCACCACCTGACGATTATTGGCTAGACGATCTACAGTCTTCATGTTTTTATTCGTCTAGTGAAATCGCCAGGTTACATGCTCGTAACTCCATTACGCTAGAGCATACAGCCAATTCTACACTGAGTGAACAATAGACCCGCTGATCATTTCCTTTTTGATTTCTACTTTAAGTTAATAGAACGGTCTATAAGAAATGGAAAGAATGAGGATTTTAATGCATACCATTACTTTTCTGTGCTGAATCAGACACTTTGTGATGGGTAGTACATAGCCATGGGAATAGGTTGCAATGGTAAGATGGTCTATTCTGAGGTCCTTCCTTAAGTACTATAGCAGGGGGAGTTAAAATGAGGGGGTGTAACTTGGCATTTCTGCAAGACAACTGAAATCATGGCCACTGTAGATCGTCTAGCCAATAGTTATACTGTATAACGTGGCCGTTTTGAGTGCGCTCACTACTGCAAGTGACTGAGGATTCCGCCGGGTTTGGTTGTTTACAACTTTTCCCGCCTGCTGTACCGATTTCATTGGTTCTGACAGTGCATGTGACATCGTACTACCGTGTTTTTCAATCTCCGGTTGTGTGTGCTCCCTCCTTAGTAGGAAGATCTGGTTGGAGAGTGTATTTCGCTGGGTCTGGGTCAGTGCCCAGTCAGTGTGTGGGGACATCTAGCGGGTTCTGGCCAATAGTTGTCAGGTGGTGCTTGATTATGCGATCTCAACGGTAATAGTCATCGACCCAAAATGTCCTCAAGCATTGACACTAGACAACTAATCTTAGATTAATCTCCACCTGTCTTGATGCCTAATTCAAACTGGATTGAAATGGTTTCCAGTGTCAGTGCTTGTTGAATAGTTGTCAGGTGGTGCCAAATTGCATATTTTGAGATAAGAAGATGATCTGGAGTCGCCCCGTATTTGGCATTTACACTAGCTAAAAGTGGTCAGGTGGTGCAAAATTCAAAAATTGTCGCCCACAATCATCTAGTGTAAACGCCGAGAAAGGCTGGTATCAAAAGCACATGACAAAGAATACAATAAGACTAAGAGAAAATCAATGTCCATTCTTAATGGAAGCGTGGTGCGGATATATACTCACACAGTACCTGGAATCCTCTCAAATATAATCTACATTGGTTCATTGAACTTCATTGATACAAAGTATAAAACCACAACATGTAGTACTTTCTTCCCCGAAATTAATCAAACCCAAAAAATCATGAATCGCCGCCCATAATTGTCTAGTTTAAATGCTAGGATACGTAGCATACCCGTGATCATTACTATATATGGTCAATTCTCCCAGATTGTGATCGATGCCCACGTACGGTGACCAATAATCCAAAGGGTTGTTTCACTATCTAAAATTCGTTTTATGATATCAGAAACGCTTTTAGAGTATGCAGAATTGAGAAATCTGTCAGGGGAACCCTACTTTCATGTACCTATATCTTGAAAGAAAATTCATAAATCCCTAAAATAGGCATTTTTAGCTAAAAATTCATAGACAAAACCTGTATATCTATATTTTGAAGACCTCTTATTCATTTGTAACTATAAATATTTATCTGGTCTGAATATTTCATACCCACAAATGTGTTGCAGAACTTATAAAACATAATAAATGTTTAATAAGGGAAATTTGTATGTAGTCTAGGTGTAAAAAATCAGCGGTGAAGGTATATGTCACCGTACGTGGGCAAGCCATATTAAAAGGTACAAAAATTATAGAAACATACTTTTTTGGGTACTTTTTAACCCTCCAAGTAAAAGAGGTATGTTAACAGATTTCATAACATCTGCAGTGTATAAATTAATTCTCCCATCAAATATACCACAGCCAAATGAACATGGGTGGTGAAATTTATTTGGTCACCGTACATGGGCAGAAATTATTAGGTGTTGCTTATGTAAGGAAAAAGATTTACATTATTAGTGAATGATATTCTATATATAAATAGAGTATTATGGAACCATTAACATCTGCAATTTGCAAGAACTTCAGGCATGTTCATGCCAAGAAACATACATGTGTTTTCATTTATGTCACCGTACGTGGGTCAGTCACCGTACGTGGGCATTATGTTCTGAATAATATTAATCAACTTTAATTTTCTCAATATGATTAAAGATTCATTTTCTGATAATGAAAATCTGATTCTGCTAAAAAGTAACAACCAATATTTACCCTAAAACCTCATTGACCACGTACAGTGACATATAGGTTATAAGGTTAAATTCATTCAGCTAAAAAAATAATTTCCCATAAAGATTAGTGTTCCCAACTTTCACAAATATAAGGTATCGTCTCCTACCATAAATTCCCACATTTTCATGAAGATATAACTAGTTTGAATTTTTGGTCACTGTACATGGGCATCGATCACGATCTGGGAGAATTGACCATATGGGTTCTTTCACCGTGTCATTAGCAAAACACGTTCCTCCCACCATCAGCATAGCCCTCCTCTATGTACTCCTCACCAATCCATTACACGCCCCATCAGAAGCCCATAAGCAATTGGCCTCCCTATCCTTAAAGGCTTATGTAGTTATAAGACAAATTATTGCGCATACATGTTGAATTCCAGCGACGCCTCAATCCAATATCAATACTCCTTAATGCCAACCTGTCTCATGGGATTTCACAGTTCTGATTATTCGTGGAATGGGGTAAATAATCCGTGGCCATTACGCGACAATGAACTAGTAGATCGTGTCGACCTACAGCCATTTAGTCGACAACACCGTTGGCTTGACAGATAGTAGAATGGCGTTGCTTTTAGTTTTTTAGCTAAGCCTTAACAGCCATCTGTCTGTGAAGGTATGAAGGTTTTCCCCATTGCGGCGCCAGGGAATTCTAGGTGAAATGAATGGAATTGTGTTGGCACTTTATTTGTTTTATTACTGTGTGATAGAGCAGGCCTCTCACTGAGTGGATCTTGATGCGTTATGCGAACTTGCGATCACGTCGTGTTGTGTGAAATATAAATGCGTTTGTGTGTGTAATTGTATGTGGATGTATGTGGTACAGCCTTTTCACTCACGAATTGAACAGGGCCTCAGTATTTAAAACTACAGACGTTTAGCACAAGATGTATCCACTTGTTGAATGTTATCGTATTACCCAGTGGAAGATCTAACTCAGGTTAGAACTGGAGCTTTTTGAATAAAAAAGAAAAAGAAAAAGAGGTTCAGGAACCACTGTCTATCACTCTCCTTAATTACCTTCTTTCCCCCCATGCCTATTATGTAGCTGTAACCTAGAACCCCAGTAGTAATTATATTAGATAGCACACCCAGGCAAGGGTCTTTCAGGTAGAGTGGAGTACAGGGATTGAAGGCTTATGATATAGCGTTAGGCTTATGTGACAGTGTTTACATGATAATAAAACAATGATTCCTGTCAAGTATCAAATGTGACACTATGTATAGTGACAGATATCCAGATATGGTGTATGAGGTCTCATCCCAGTCATATTGACAGATATAGTGTTACGTATTCTTATTATAGAGGAAACCTATAAAAGTGTAGAGTCAGAGCTCGTATGCCATCGAGTCTGAATCGCATAGTCATTTTTTTTCATTCAACTATTTTCAAGGCGAAGCCGCGTGAATTACTTAACGATTCGAACAAGATAGGATCGAGCTCTGACCGTAAACTTGAACAGGTTTCTGAATTTATCTGACCCTTCAAATTGACCAATTAGCTAACATTTGTAACACAATCCCCCATTGGATATTTTTCCTAAATATCTCATGGGGGTTTGATACGAGTTCCCAATGTTAAGTCTATGGAGAAGAAGTTCCAGAGCACTGTCAAGCGTGGCAGTTATTCGGTGTAGACTTACACCAATAATATAGTTTGCCATTAACCTGTGATTTTAGCATGCAAAGTGTGTTATGGCAGTGATTTCTAATGGCATATATCATTATTATGATTGATTCTAAATGAATAACATTGAATAAACATTCAAGAAACTTATTTCGAAGTACTAGATGATTCAACCTCATTATGGACAGGACTATTTTTCCGGAATCTCCTGCGGGAGATTCTGACATGCCAGAATATCTGGGTAGCTAATTCCAGGTGCCCTATACATTTCCTAGGAAGACTCCGTAATAGGTGGGTAATAGCAGCCCCTGATTTACCACGATACACCTCCCGATATACTACGATTAGAAATACCTAATACTAAGGCCAAAATTTGTTTTCATCATTTGAATCGGAAAGACAACTGTGAGGCGTGTTGGCGTATGTCGGGAGAGAAGTGGGTGCACGGTTTAGACCTGCTCCTATCAACTGTAACCTTAAAACGTGATCTGACTTTGTACAACCAGGAAAGGCTGAAGTTGAAACAAAATCAACAAAGCGACCTGCATTTATATCTGCAGCTATCTTTCATCTCATTCCATATTCCAGGTATTCACCTCTCTAGAAAGCTCTTAATTGAACGACCATGTGTTTGGTAAATTATTAAGTACATGCAGTATCAGCATATACATGCATATATAAATAGACATATAAATAGATAGATAGATAGATAGATAGATAGATATACCTTTACTTACTAAGACGAGATAAACGCGATATGTTCACTTTACATGAATTTCCCTGAATATGCAGACTTTCTTTTTTTTGTAACAAAGAAGTGTTTATTGACATCGTAAATTCATTATACATTTTTTCTCTTTAATTCCCGGTTGTGTTTAGAAGTATTCCTGCCTCGTATTTTCAACTTAAATTTATCATACAAAACGAAGATCTTCCATCATTCATCTTTACACTAACATAAGCGCAGTTTTGTCATACATTGACCGAACGCTCCAAACGGTTCCCTCTGTTAGTTGTCGCCAGTGTCTTGAAAATTAGGAATTGAAGAGATCTAGGATTTCAGACACAAGCTCGAGTGAGAAATCTGCGGATGAATAAATGAAAATAACCTTCATCCTTTGCATCGGCAAGAAACTTAGATGTTTTCTCCGGTTAAGACCTGTTTTTCAACTTAATGGCCTATCTGCAACCTGAACGCATAACACATTCAGATGACGATAAATACACCACTATGGCGCTTCTCGCATGAAATGGTTGTAATATTACTCTCTGCTCGTTGAATAAAAGTCATGTATTTCAATGGCACTAGTGTCGTGTGGAAGACCGTATCTGTATTTTAATGTTCAGATAAGAGTCCCGGAAAGCAAATTGAAGTTACTTGTAACTGAGATATGGCGTATGCAGCTATAGATGAGAACAGCATGACGGGATGCTTCCCTCTTAACTATAGGACAAACCATAATGAAGCAGCCAGGCGTAAAAGTGCCCTCTGGTGGGCATCCGGGTGACAGTGTTCCCTGGCCATAAAGCCGCTACATTGCGAGCATAAACCACCTGGAGTTCACAGAAGCGCAGTCGAGTTCGCAAAGGTGCACTCAAACAAGAATCCAGAATGCCGCTGATGGACGCGCATGTGCGCTGCTGACCGGAAGTGTCGGTGAGTAATACACCAGACACCCGCCAGGGGAGCCCTGTGGAACGAGATCCTCGTTAGTCACATGACTAATCTCGCCATTTCTCGCTCGACTGGAGGCCAACGAGAAACGGTGTTTCGTTGCGCCACGCAGGGTGAGATTACGGTCCGAGAGAGCCCGGGATTAGCCCGGCCAGTGATCACGTGACCATGGCACGGCAGCGTTGGTGTGACCTCTTTTATTATGCATATTAAATTGATTACTGTCTCATACATATAGGGTCCTTGGATTTCAGGCTATAATCTACTATCGTTAATTTCAACATAAATATATATCTCCAGCGATCTATATACGTATCATCATCATCTATTGTATCTATCTAGCCAGTAATTACGTAAGCATGGCACTGTGGTGTTGCTCTGACCTCTTTCATTATGCATACTAAATTGATTACCCTTTTATGCATAAACGGTCCTTGGATTTTATGCTATAATCTACTATCGTTGATTTCAACATAAATATATCTTAAGCGATCTATATAGCTGTTATCATGATCTATGGTATCTACCTGGCCAGTAATCACGTAACCATGGCACGGTAGCGTTGGTGTGACCTCCTTTACTATGCATATTAAATTGATTACCGTCCTATGCATGTCTGGTCCTTGGATTTTATGTTCTAATCTACTATCATTAATTTCGACATTTTTCCAATATATCTCAGACGATGTAGTATACCCGTATTATCATGATCTATTAAACCCAGCTTCTCATCTAATAAAATACTTACTTCAGGATATATGTATCAATGAAGTTCAAGAACCAGTGTAGATTTTGTTTGAGAGGATTTCAGGTTCAATGTGTGCATATATCTGCACCACGCTTCCATTGGAAATGTATATTGCTTTTGTTCTTAGTCTTATTGTATTCTTTATCGTGCCCCATTGATACCACTCTTATCTGTCGTTTACACTACATTATTTTGGTAGGCAATTCTTGGATATTTCACCACCTGACATCTTTCAGCCGTAAAAGACTAGAAATCGTAAAGTGTAAACACCAAGCGCATTGCGACTGCAGTTCGTCTGGTTATGTCAGATTATGCAATTTGGCACCACTTGACGACTATATGACTATATCGTGGGTCAGATGGTCATCGAGCTACGAATCTATTTAAGCGTTTATACTAGACAACTTTTGATAGAAATGCACTGCGTTTTTGCAGAATTACCAGCAAAGTCTAGACGACTAATATCGCTGGCTGTCAAATGGTCTACACAACTACCAGTTGGTGCCAAATCACATAATCTCACATATTTGAAGATTTGTAGTTGCCATGCACCAGGCATTCACACTAGACAATGTCTTGCATCTTACATCTGAAAGTCGTCAGATGCCGCCTATAATCGTCTTGTATATATGCAGGGATACACCACGGAATGCGTGACACGTGGAGCAACGCATTTCTATCTCTATCCACTGACGGGATACGCCTATACCAGTGGTCGATTGCGTCATTCATTTATATAGCAGACCATAGCTTCTGCTGTATATGAGCGGGATAATGACGCCGGATCGCCGGATGTTATCCCGGTAAATCACCGGATGCCACTCTTCACTCCCACAACGGTCACTGTGCATACCGCTTTTGAACAGGCAGGACCGGAAATTTTTTCCAAACTTCCTCTTGTTGGTCATTCGAGATTTATATATATATATATATATATATATATATATATATATATATATATATATATATATATATATATATATATATATATATAATATTGGTCTCATTATAAAGAAGGAGAGAAACACAGGAGTTGGCGGTAATAAACAAATCCGAGGTGAATAATAAATACATTGTCATTCGATATTTTTATTTATATATTAATAATATATAATAATATATATATATATATATATATACACACATATATATATACATGCATACATGGTTCCAATTTGCATAATCTTACAAATCTGTAGTCACCACTCACCTTGTGTTTATACTAGATGGAATCTAGATTTTTATTTCTGAAAGTCGTTGGGTGGTGCTAAATTCAAGAATTGCCCTTATAATTGTCTAATGTGAACACAGTATCTTTCCTGGGATTTACACTAGACGACTAAAATGTGGTGACTGTATATCATGAAGCCAATAGACATCAGGGACCTGTTTCAGTAGTTTCGTGACATGTCAAGATGGCGTCTGTGACACCATATGGACAGATCACAAGACTGCAATCGATTACACGTGGAATTTCACTCACTACCCGTAGGAATTAAGCGATGACACTTTAACATGAGTAGGGGATACACATAACCTATAATTGTCCCAAATATGAAGAAGATTGGCCACTCCAATCCGCTGATATTTGCTAGTCTTTTTCCGCTGTTGCTTGCACTGTTGGTGCCGCTGTTGATGTCTGTCTAGACCTAATGTCACGAAACTACTGAAACAGATCCCAGGTGGTGCTGGACTATCCAACCTCAGACATGATAGTTGTTGACCCAAGAGTTTCCTCCAGCATCTACACTAGTCGACTTGTTTTAGAAATGCACCTCAGTGATTACTCATCACCTGTCTAGACGACTAATTCGTCCCGGTGGTGCGAAATTGCGCAATCTGACATAATCATGGCATTTACATTCTCATCACGTAGAGATCGTATCATTATATCTACTCTGATTCCAAATATTTCCTCGCAAACATCAACCGACCACGCACCACGCAGTTCATTGTAAAATCTGGAAACTTTCATATTGCAAGATCGTAACATGTTGCCACACCAAGGCGTTTATAAGATGTGTATTTCTGTTTTTGTTAAAAGGAATAAAGTTTTCTAATAGTATAACTTTGTAGAAATTAATCTCATTGTTTTCTGCCTATTACAAGGTCTGGTATGCCAAGATGAAAACCACGAAAAAAATACAGAACGACCTCATATGATATCATTGCCTCTAAGCAGGTGGTTATATATATAGGGTTTAAGCAAAAGCATTTCATTGTTCGGATGTTTGGTCGACGTTTATACTATGGAAAAAAATCGAGTGAACTTGGATTTCTATTAATAATGAAAGTGAAGATAATGCTATTATGGAACAAACTATGGTGTCTACCTTCTGAAAATAGAAGAGCTCAGCTAAATAAATAAGAATGAAGTTTTTAGAGTACTGTTTCCAAGAGGGAAGTTATCTATTTAGTGCGATTCAATATTCAATCAAAATTCTGTTTCTCCTTGTTTTGATCTCAAATCAAAGATGCGTGTCCTTGGCCGGCATGATAGGATTATATCAGAAACAAAAACAACCCACCAAGGCTTACTTTAAGGAGGCCATAATGTAGTATTCATAACAAACAGGCCGAGGGGCAATTTAAAGTAATGCGATTAAAGGTATATAAGGTTAGCCATGTTCTGTGTAATTTCCTAGAAAATAAGTAGCATTATCTATAAACAATAGATAGACAAAAAGAACATGGCCCGAAGGATGATATAGAGGTGTTATTTTAAGTAAAATCTGATCTACATCAGGAAACAACAATGTCTAGACAGCAAGCCGGGAGGCAGTTATACGACATGGTTTTATTTAGTTCCCATAAAAATGTTGAAATAGTACAAGAACGATTACAAAAAGCACTAGATGATGTAGTGGTCACTTGTTATTATCAACTTGTAATTTACTTGTCGGAACAAATCTAAAAACTCTGTTATATTTTCTACTATAGTCGTGCGACTATCCCTTTCTAAATCACTTGATGAAGGTGAAAGAGATTGTCGAAAAATAAAAATTATTAAAAAAAAAAAATTTTTTAATGATTTTGCTGAATGGTGCACGATTAATGTCCTCACGATGAATACCAAAAAAGACTAAATACTGCTGGTTTTTCCCTATGAATAAAAATCGCAAACTCCAGAATCTAAATTTATTATTGTATATAAATCTAAAGGAATCCGACCGAGTCAGCTCTTGTCAGTATCTCGGAGTACATGTAGACATCGGAAGGTCTCTTGAAAAATAGTGTAGGAGTGTCATAAAAAAAGTTTCACATAAATTATTCATATTATGAAAAAACGTGGTTACTGAGCCCGTACAAGTGGCCGTTCGAGGTCATTTGATGAAAAAAATACGGCCCGATGCCGTAGGCGTGAGGGCCGTATTTCTTCATCAAATGACCAAGAACGGACACCGTACGGGCTCAGTCACTACGTTTTCTTATTACTATATACCTCCTACTCGTTTTAAACCCCGTTTTATTAACTATTCTGCTCTAAGAAAAGTCACTGCGATTCACTACGGCCCGCTGTTACAGCGGGCGCGAACATTGGTAGCCCATGGCCGTAGGGTCAGGGGCGGTCATTGCTCCACCTGACGCACTCCCCTCCTACTAGCGCTCCCTGCGCGCCCTCTCGTGCAACCCACGTGAACCACGCGGTCACGTGGCACGCCACTACACTGACATTCGCACACAGGTATATAGTAATAGGTAGGAACCAACACTTTATGTCTCAAAAAATAGCAATTAAGGTGTATAAGCAGGCAATACTACCCCTATTTGATTATCATTTGACTGTGCTATAGAGGTTGCCGTTTATGGAACGCTTTCCCGGAAGATACCAAAACAAAACCCACTAAAATAGCTTTTAAGAAAGAACTCAGATCTTTGCCGGAGATTCAGTAATAATACAACCAAAAGAATGCAATAGGTTAAACTATCCTATTTCCCCTTTGTTTTGTCCAACAGCCTTGCTAGGACAGACAATTAAAGGTATCCAACATTTTTATTTATTCTGAAAAGTTTATTTCTCCAACCTAAGCTGTCTCAAGATGTATGATTTGCTACCTGTAACTATTCCAGTCATTTACTGTACTTTTCATTCATTTGATACCATTACCTAAAATGTATCACCGCTGATTTGTAAAACACCTAACGATCTCGAGGCCAACTGATTGTTCTTTGACCGTAATTTAAAATCAACCAATGTAGTTGAATTCCGACCAATAAACAAAAAAGAAAAATAGACTCCATTAACTTCCAATTCTTTTAAGGACAACCTTTTCAACCTTGAAAAAGACCATGTAATAGGTCTATACGATAAACGCCTAAACTTAATACGGTATCCTTGGTGGTTGTACTATTCTTATCTTCTCTTACTTTATTCTTTTAAGAACAAGTTGATAACATTTCAATATCTACTACCTTTTCCCTATTTACTTCCCTAACAACATTGAACGGATGAACTGACAGAAGTCCGGATTTGATTTACTGAAATAAAAAAGAAAAATATTGCTGTTTCACCAAATTTAAAACTAATCTAATTCCAAATTTCTAGAATCAGGAATGTCTGGCCTCTGCTGTCCAGACTTTTTATTTCTGGTCTTTTAATTAGTTTTCTTTCGTCCCTGTCCTTCATTTAAAACTAATCTAAACCTCTCCTTGGGTCTTCGGGCTCCAAACCTGTCCGGTATAGATTTTGCGGCGGCATCCTCCCCAGGGAGCTGTCAATCACTACCAAAGACCACGCCTCATTCTTAGAACAAGGAGCGCAGAGTGGCTGACGTAGAAGCTTTGACAAAACTATCGGTGCAATATCAATACCGCATAGGTAGCAATAGACCTAGGGCGAGATTTTAAAGAGCGATCAAAATATGATCACATAATGTTCTTCGCAGTGTTTTCTTTCTATAAAATGATCAGTTTTAAGGTAGGTAATCTCACAAGACAAAAATAGATAAATCGTTGTTTATGTATGCTCATAGTTAAGACTTTTCCTCCATCACCATCAAAAAATGATATTTCATCAATTCAAAACAGTCCCATTTTTTCAATTTTATTTGTTCCCTATTGTAGCTGTCAGTTACACGAGGTTGTCTGATGCAATATTCAGGTTTATTATACAATTCATATCCCTCTATGTACGTCCCAAGATTAAAGGTTAAACATTAATCTAATCATGGTATTTGTGGTATTCTCATTTTCTGATTTCATCAGTGTATGGAAACAGGCTCACAAGAGAATCATGAATGGATCGTCATATAACTATGCTCCAACTATTTGATATGTGTAATTGGTAGGTATTTGGCAATATGTATACCCTAGGTTCGAGATACCCATAATAGTACCATGCCTCAGAAAAACAATTTTCTACCTTAATATAATTGTCATTCATCCTAAATTGGTAAAGTCAGGACTGCTCATTGGAATACTGTTATTAGCTGTCCTCAGAGAGGACTGAATGCAGGAATGTGCAAAGAAAAATGAAACTTTTATTTAAAAAAAAAAAAAAAGACGTGGCAACTAAACACGTAGATAGGAAGAATGATAAAGAACTTTGAGTAATATTGATACTTACCTTATATATGTAAGACAAATAACTAAAACATACAAAATAAATATGGGAGCAAGGAAACAGAGCACAAAGTGATGCAATCCTCTAATTGGTGATCCACAGACTTGTATATGAATAGATTTGTAAATTCTGAAATGTCTGATAGAAACTGAAATAAAACCTTGCTAAAATGTTGGAGTCAACACTACAGGGGTGGCAACCATGTAATAAGTACAGGGCACTCATGAGATGAAAGGTTTAGTTCCAGAATAGCCTAAATGAAGTTCAGGTAGTTTTGGTTTTATATAGTTAACTGGTATTATAAAAAAGGGAGCAATGGAAATGACCACAAGGTAACAATGAATGTACGGAGAATAGTTTGGCAAAGCTGAAAGTTGTAAGCTGTATGATAATGTCCAGAGATTAATAAAAGACTTGCTCGAGAAAAAAAAGGAAAAAAAAGGAGAAGATGTTGGATTGTTTTACAAAAAGAGTCGTCCTCTATTACAATCAGACTGGCTGAAGCAATAAGGTCACTTTTATTTTGCAACCACGAGAAGATTTAACGCCCACACAAATCGTAATCATAGTCTTCGATATCGCTGTATATTCTAAAAACTCTCTCTGTTTTGCTGCTATCTATTATTGACAGATCATCAGTTAACAATGATTACTTGGCTTGCACCATGCCAGAATATCTCTGTGTTTATCCTACTCCAGCCTCAGCAGCTACATGCTTGCGATCCTAATCTGAAATCCATAAATCAGGCTCATTTTGTTGCGATAACACTAGAACGTTGGATCGGTCTTGACATTTTCAATTGCTAATTACCTGTCTAGAGCTAAATCATTGTTCACAAATTCGCCACTCTAACATAGATCCTGTATACGATGGAGATTAATTAACTCTTGATAAGGGGAAACAGACCTCAGAATTGGTCTCTGCTCAAAGCCATACAAGATTATACCTTGAACGGAAATCCCTTGTCTGAGCATTGTAAGATACAAAGCATGGAATTGGCAGAGTTTGAGGTCTATTCATTAAAGTTTGGACAAGATTGTAATGTCTGAGAAAGGAGAACGTCCAATTTGAGGCGAATACATTTAGGAAGATCTATAAGCCCTTTTACATTGGCAGACTATTCACCACCGATCTGCAGTCGGGAACCACCAACGCCAGAACAGCGAATTATAACAGACAAGCAGAGCAGTGCTCACCGTAATTAATTGTGCAAAGGTTATACAATGAAACCATCATTGAATGAGTAAGTCGGTATGGACCTGTCAAATGCATCAGAAACAAGGAATACACTGCACCCTCTCCGATAAATTGAGACCGAAATATAGTCTGTGGCACCACCGACAGACTTTTAGGAGAGCCTAGAATATCTCTGCGGTTTTCCTCAGCCAATGGAAACGGCTTTATTAGACTAAGTGTCAGTGCCCAGATGTTGGAATTATTCCGGAAATATATTTGTGATCCTCTCAAGCATTGCGAGTAGTGGAAAACTACTCATAATACTCCATTTAAAAACTGCACTCAGTGAGAATTCATGTTGTATAGGGCATATAGCCTATAAGCCATGGGGTCTGCCATGACGCCCCCACGAGTACCTGTTCTTAACTGAGGGAGGTGAAAAAGTAGGTGTTCTCCACTAATGGAGGTGCAAAAGAAGTGAGTGATAATTGGCCACCTAGTAACTGCTTCATGAACTAACAATGGCTCTGTCCCCTATAAGATTCACCATTCAATACCCACCTGTGGCTTGAAGGGTCCCACACTCTGAACTGGCCACCATTCCCCCACGTCCATAAATATACCCCCTCAGAGCGTCAACAGCGGCGTGGGGACGTGGTGAGCGATGTGTGCCAGGTGCACTGATCACTCTACACACAGGCGGCCCTCTCACCGTGTTGGAGGTCGCTGGAGAACTCGACCGAAACTAACTTCACCCGTAGTTGTCAGGAGAACTTCTGGATAGCTCGACCCGCGAAGTCGACTCATCTTAGATACTTATGGATAAGTTAGTTTTTAGAAGAATAAACCGTTGGATTTTGAAAATAAGTCCAGTTAGGTTTAGAGACAGAGTAAGTGTTAGGGTTAGAGATACGGTGAGGCTTTGTGAAAGATTTTCTGATTCTTTTCTTCGACCTAGAAAACCAAATTTGAAGCCACGATAACATACCTCCTAGTAAGTACTATAGTAGTTAACTTCAAAGTAAAGTATATATCCACAGTTATATTAATAAGATACTTTACTTCGAATGATTTAAAACGGGTCGAGTTCTTTATTGGTCGCGCTTTTTACCAGTCGAGTTGGTTTAGGGTCAACTTCTCCTGTTTTCGTGTGAGGGGCGGCATTATATTTTTTGTAATTATCAACATAGGAGTAGTTCCCGTAATTCCGCTTTAATCATGAAGGAGTAAAATACACCTCACAGTAGATATCAGAGATCGACCTGTCAGGAGGTGTTACCCAGGGGCAGGGCCCTCGGAATATCTCTATCCGGATGCCCTTATGTGAAGTCTCGTGTCGTCTCATATCGTCTCGCGTCATCTCGTGTCGTCTCGTGTCGTCTCGTGTCGTTTCGCGTCATCTCGTGTCATCTCGCGTCATCTTGTGTCATCTCACGTCATCTCGTATCATCTCGTGTCGTCTTGTGTCGTTTCGCGTCATCTCGTGTCATCTCGCGTCATCTCATGTCATCTCGCGTCATCTCGCGTCATCTCGTGTCATCTCGCGTCATCTCGTGTCATCTCGTGTCATCTCGTGTCGTCTTGTGTCATCTCGTGTCATCTCGCGTCATCTCGTGTCGTCTCGCGTCGTCTCGCGTCATCTCGTGTCATATCGTGTCATCTCGTGTCATCTCGCGTCATCCCCTGTCATCTCACGTCATCTCGTGTCGTCTCGCGTCATCTCGTGTCATCTCGTGTCGTCTCGCGTCATCTCGCGTCATCTCGCGTCATCTCGTGTCATCTCGTGTTTTCCTTGTGTCACATACAATCTCATGCTGACCTGACATTCCCTCAGGGTCGCGCAACGATCTCCCCGCCCATGAGAACTGCAGAGTGTCCCGTCGGATCTCTCATGTCTCTGCCAGCCCCTCTCTCCTTACCCTACCAAGGCTACCTATCTCCATCGACGCCTTATGATGCCCAATAACCAGTTGATGTTCTCTCGAGCCACCATCTGCCACCCTTCCTCCTACAGATATAACTCTTCATTACTCTCTTTCTGTATTCTTATGCCCTGTGCATTAGACTCTCTATATTCTCATAATCTAAAGGCTTATGGATGTTTATTGCCAGTGTGGCACAGACACCTTATGTTACTACATGATGAAAAGCAATTGATCCCCAGAAGTGTTCATTAGTTAATCTAAGGATAAGACAAAAGGCGATGGCAAAGTTCAGTCCAGTTAAACTATATCGTGTTGAGCCAAACAAAAACTTTTGCCTCATCAGACACAAGGTAAAATAAAATCTATGTTTGAATATGAACTTCCTAAACTAAAACTCATCATATGCATAATATAACAATCTCTGAATTCTCCATTGTTTTTCTTTTAGCCATTTTATCAGCACTGTTCAGGAGTATTAGCCGTAGTTATGTATGTTCATATAGCCTGCAGCGGTGACTCCCCAATCTCGGCGCCCACCCACTGCCTGCAACATGGCCCTGACATGGCTATGGGCGCACCCCTCTCATAAAATCTCACAGTCTCTAGGAGGTATTCTGTATTCCAGTCCAAATAAAGCCACTAAGGCACCAAGTACACAGTATTCCTGCTAGGTGGCATCTTTGAGATTATAGGAATCTTTGGGTTGCATTGATATATGTCTTTAGCACGGGAGGCAGGCCAGTGGATTCTCAAGGCTCTAAGCCTAGTTTGTTAAGAATTCTTCTCCCATAGAGCATAGTGAGAACCTTGTACAAAATAGCACTTAGTGAGTGTTAGATCTTATGAGAGGGGTGCACCATCAAAGTTCCCGCATGATAGCCTTGCAAAAATGTTTTAAAATTTGGTTTAATAGAAATTCAGTGTTGCAGTGCATCAGAACGCTTGTCTTAGTGTATCGGAAGCTCAGTGGGTTCCCGGCCTTACCCTACCGCCGTTTTGAATCAACGACTGCCCCGACTTGAAGCCCTCCAATGCCTTCACCCTGAGGATCCCCATCTTGGCACCTGCCCACTGTTTGCGACATGGCTCAGATATGGCAATGGCACAACTATGAATCAAAGTTCCTGTATGCTAGCCTTGCAAACATGTTAAAAAATTTGGTTTCATAGAATGTACAAACTAGATTACTGCCTCGATACTTTGTCAGAGGGTTGAAAAATCTGGTGTTGTAGGGTATAAGAACACTTTTTTAGTGTGTCGGAAGCTCAGTTGGTCCTCGGCTTTAAGGGGGGCATCCACCAACCACGACAAGGCTACGACAATGGGTTCCCGACAAGGTCCACGATTGGCTTACGATTGGAGGCTTTATCGTGGTTGGTGGACACCACTTTCCGACAAGAGTCTACGACAAGGCCACGACAAGGCCACAATTGGGCTGCGATTGGAAGCTTGTCAGGAGCCTCCCGACAAGGCTATGACAACGTTGAACATGTTCAATTTTTCCCACAACTGGACCCTTGTCTCAGAGTGGCGTGGTTTCCTCGATATCACTGTTGTAGTGTGCCGGTACCATGGATGTCTTTTTTAAAGGAACCAGCGACGTCTATGACACTCCCCGACAATGCTGTCGCAGAGCCCCCCTTCTGATGACAAGGCTGCGACAAGGCAACGATTGGAACTTTCTTATCAGTGCTTGTCGTAGCCTTATCGCGGATGGTGGATGGCCGCCTTTACCCTATTGCCATTTTGAATCCCCAACTTCCCCGACCTGATGCCCTCCTATGCCTTCAAACTGAGCATCCCGATCCCGGCGCCTGCCCTTCTACCGAGTCTCACCCTATATGGCAGTAGTCACCGACTGTCCATGTCTCCGCCTCAGGCCCTCGTGTCCCGCCCTGCCCCGACCCGGACCACTCGACCACTATACCCACACTAATTGCCGGTCTCCGGGAGACGTGCCCCAGGCTCCCCGCGCTGGTGAATGTATTCATATTGTACAAGCACCCGATCGCCTCTAGCCGTATATATATGGAAAGCAGCGTCGTTTTTTCCTGCTTCGTATTGCTGCGGATATATGTATGTGTATGGCTTACATTGGGAATAATGGCAGTTTATTCAATATTTTTTATTTTTCTGAATCCCAAATCATTCAGCGTTTTTTCTGATTGTTATTTCACTAAAATTTGTTTAGGGGCCATTCATAAAGTATACATACGCAGTAAGGGGGGTTGGGTGGGTCAGCAATTTTGGATGTTTTGCGTATGTTCCTTCTTCGTTCTATTGCGTACAAGATTGGGAGTGTGGGTGGGGGTCCAAAATTTCAGAAATTCTGCGTACATACTTTATGGATGGCCCCTTGGTCTATTTGGACGGATAAAGCAGGTGCTATATATGACAAGATGGACAATATGAGGTGCATTATCATAAGTATAATGCTTAGAGATATCCTTACCTAACCATGTCCAAATATTTTAACTTCATATCTCTACATTAACATGATAGTTGTTACAGACAATTAAAATCCAATAGATGCCGAAAAGAGGATTCCCATGCTTTAAAAGAATGTGAATAAATTAACCGCAATCATGGTATGACGTATGGGTCCCTGGAGTTTCGCTGATAACCGGCGGATTGCCGTACTCTCTGCTGCATACACGCCAGTGGACAGCGGCTCTACTTTACGGTCTCGCGCATGACGAGACATGACGAGATTCTGTCTGTTATCTGTCATGTTTATGCCAACACTGCATCATGGCGACCGAACACAGACATGTCAGTGTCCGACCAGCCAACCAATGTGTCTGCTTAATTCAATTCTAAATTGGTTTAGCATATTGTCCAGCCGTCACACTACGTTACTGTACGAGACGGTACTTTGTATAATCTACATCTATTTAGTATTGTCTACGAGAGGATTCAGCGACTAAACCCAGTGCTTCGGCTCAGGCTTTTATAGAGGAATGCCTGACCTGTCGACGGGTAGCGTATCACCCTTTATGAAAACCACGTACGTTTACAGGGTCTAACTGCTTGGCCCATGTGCAGTTTTAGGCCCGCCTATACCTTCTACGATATGGCACCGATGTGGTCTACGATGCACCTCCCGATACAAATCAAAATCGCGTCGGAAGATCACCTAATATCGGGGCAGTTGACCACGTTTCCACGATTAGGCACCGAAAGAAACCATTGAGATATGTGGTGGATTGGCATGTCTAGACATATGTCTACGATTTTGCACCTTCCCGATATGTCTCCGATATTTGCTTTTTGTATCGGTGCCATATCGGTAGGTCTAAATTTCTATCGTAGTGGGTGGACGCCAGGCCTTAAAGGGTATCGAAGGCTCAAATCGTGATAGTGGGATACCCCTTTAACACTCTTGCTCACTTTCACCCTGCATTTCATTGTAGCCACAGGAGCAAATGGTATGTTCATCAGTGATGGATGAGCGTACAATTATAATAAAAAACAATTAAAAGGTTTGGGATATATTCAGTCTCTGGATCCTTTTCTTTAACCCACTTGTACCCAGACAACTTGACCATTCTGCAACTGCCTGAGACTTTATGATCCAAACACATCAAGCACCAGTGGGTCTTGAGGTATTTCGCTCTTGAGTGATTGATCATGGTCAGCTTGGTACACCTCTAATGCTACGTTTACACCATCACCGCGACAGTCCCATCAATAAAAGTCCTTCAGATACTGGCACTCTGTTCCATGCCCAATATCACAGTGAATATCATGCCAATAATGAAGGGATTCTTTTTTCAGAAAGCTGGAATTCTAAGTGACCGCTCTAACCTTTAGACACTGTAGAGCACACTCTGAAAAGCAGCCTCAGCCGAACCATGGATCATTACCCCTATCCCTGAACACAAAGAAGGAGTCGATAGTTGGGAATAATAAAATTTATTTTAATTTTATATACCTATACCGACATGAATATTAATATGTAAATATGAATATGACATAAGGTAGATAAAGTAATTGACAGAGGTATAAAGAGGTCAATTACGTATAATATACATATTTGTAATTGACAGGTATAATGGTATGTCAATTATGTATATGGTTGTATAACAGATAGTATGGTTATACAATATGAGGTATAATGGTTATACAATATGATGTATAAAAAACGCCCTACGGAGTAGGAGATAAGAAAGAGGTGAGGGTGGGTGGGAAAAGAAAATACGTGTGAACGTAGTGGAGTACAGGAGCAGAATGAGGTGGAGGTCAGAGACGCGGTGGGCCACGTGACCGCGGGGTTCACGTGACCGACACCAGGGGGGAGTGCGCAGGGTGCGCGAGGGGGCGTGTCAGGGGGAGCAATGACCACCCCTGACCAACGGCCATGGGTTACCCATTACCCCTATCCCTGAACACAAAGAAGGAGTCGATAGTTGGGAATAATAAAATTTATTTTAATTTTATATACCTATACCGACATGAATATTAATATGTAAATATGAATATGACATAAGGTAGATAAAGTAATTGACAGAGGTATAAAGAGGTCAATTACGTATAATATACATATTTGTAATTGACAGGTATAATGGTATGTCAATTATGTATATGGTTGTATAACAGATAGTATGGTTATACAATATGAGGTATAATGGTTATACAATATGATGTATAAAAAACGCCAAGACCATAAAAATGAGGCGAGGTGGGAGGGAGAAAAGTTTGTGAGGGATGAGAGTCACTGGTTGAGGGACTGTATGAGGGACGCATTCACCTCGTGTGAGTTGGAGTCCCTAATGTATCCCCTGTGTGCATTAGAACGCCACCCCCCGTATCGTTGAATGGAGAGTTCAGCGACCCCGGCCTGGAAGGCCTGAGTGGCGGCGGCCTTTCTCAGGCTGTGTAGAGTGTAGGTCTTAGGGGGGTGGCCTGCTGTGGTGTTGAGCCGCTCCCACTCCTTTGACAGCGACCGCGTCGTTATTAGCGACCTGTCAGCGTTGAGCAGGAACGGATCCGTTGGTATCAGCGTGGGGACCGCGGCGATCATATTCCTCACGGCCGTCACCGGGCACGACCTCGGGTCCGGGGAGGATTGGAGCCTCACGTGTTTTTCCTCCCCCACGCACTGGAGGTTCTTGGCGGCCTTGATGCGTACCTCCACGTGATTTGCCGTGAGGACCACGTCCCCACGTGAGAGGTGTCGCACCGGATCGAATGCCCTGGCCGTAGGGGGGGCGACCTCGCTCTGCCGCAGTGCGGCGTAGTACAGGAGGAGGAACGCGGCCCGTAGGGTCAGGTCGAGGGGCGTGTCCGACAGTAGCTCGAGGATCCCCTGGAGGGCGGCCATGGGGATCGGAGGCTTGACGTTTGGTGTGTAGGCCTTGTTCCTCCTCATGGCGTCGAGGGCCCTCCTGACCCTCACGTCCTCTGTGGCCGTAACGTCTCCGCCCGAGAGCCGTAGGTGTGTCCTCACGTGCGAGAGCTGGTTGGCCACGGTCGCCGGCGAGGGGGCGTGGTCCGCGAGGTACTCGAGGAAGGCCGTGATGAAACTCACGGACGGTGCCTGCGGGTCGGTCCTCGTCCGTCGGCAGAAGGCGAGGTAGGTGGACACGGCGCTCTTCTGGTTCGCGACCGTGCCTGGGGCACGTGCCTCGGCCTGCCGCGCAGATGCCTTCCGTTGGAGAGAGCGTAGCGCCGGATCTGCAGGACAGGCGAAGCACAGGCACGAATGAAGCATGATTACAAGGCACCACGGACCACAGATCATGATATGTCATCAGGCATGCAGCATTGTTAAAATCCCTCGAGGACAGGTGGGCCCTACTGAGTGCGTCGGCGACCGTGTTGAGGACCCCGGGGACGTGTGTGTAGACCAGGTCGACTTGCAGCTTGGCCTGGACCATCCAGGCCTGTCGGGCACACTCGGCGAGAACGCGGTTGCGTGCCCGCCCCGACGTGAGTGCCTGGACGGTCCCCATGTTGTCACAGAAGACTTCGATCCTGGTCCCACGATCACGGTCCCCGAGGAACGTGTGGAGAGCATAGATTGTGTTCAGGGCCTCGAGCTCAGAAATGCAGTCCACGGGGTCATTGATGGGACAAACCTGGCACGCGTAGGCCGCACGGCCGTCTGTGCCCCCCACGCCCGAGAGGCAGGCGTCGACCGTGATGCACTTTGTCGCCGGCCCTCGAGGGATGAGGGCGTGCCCATTCCACCCGACGGCAAACCGTAGGAACCACTGGAGGTCCTGCCGCATGTCCGAGCTTACGTTGATGTAGAACCCGTCCATCGACCGTAGGGCCTCCAGTAGTTTGCTGACGAACGGCCTCGCCGGGCGGATGCATTTCGCGACGTGCAGGATTTTGCCGAGGACGGATTGAAGCTGTCGCTTCGTCAGCGACCGCTTCCTGGCGACCGCCCCAACGTGCTCCCGCACGTCCTCCAACTTGTCCCGGGGGATGGTGAGGGACATCTCGGCGGCATTGATGTCGATGCCCAGCCAGCGCACGGTCTGACTAGGGGCCTGCGCCTTTTCCCGGGCCTCGGGGAGGCCGAGCTCGGCGAATAGGTCTCGGGCTATGGCAAAGTCCGAGGCAGCTTTCTCCCGTGAGGGCGACAGTATGATGAGGTCGTCCAGATACATGGCGGCCTCGACACCCTTACTGGCGAGTATCCCCACGATGGCCTCGGCCACACACTGCACGTGATACGAGGACGCGCGGGCGCCGAACGGCATGGCCGTATCACAATAATACCCGCCGTCCCACAGGAAACACAGCAGAGGCCAGTCGAGGGGGTCGCACCTAAAGTTCTTATAGGCGCGCGAGATGTCGATGGTCGCCATGTAGCTCCCTGGCCCCGAGGCCACCAGGCGGGTGACGAAACCGTCGACCGTAGGGAGGCTGTGCTCACGCTCTTCTCCGTAAACCGCGTTCTTCATCACGTACGCGTTGACGCTACGGTCCCGGGGGAAGGTCATATCCGTTATGACGCGGCGGGCCTCGGACCCGCGCTTCTCCCGGGACATCAACGGCGAAACGTGGCACCACGGCTCGAAGGGAGCCTCCGTGAACGGCCCCATCAGGTTTGAGAATCCACTCTCCTTTCTGATAAAATCCCCGACTTGCTTCGGGAATCCGGTGGCGCTCGGATGGTTGGGGACGTCCCGAGTGTCGCTGGCCGGCCCGAGGTAGCCGAGGGGGAACCCGTATCTTATGAAACCGAGGAGTTCCCCCTTGCCCTCCATCCCCGTCAGGTAGTGCTCCCACGCCCGTAGTTTGAGGTCCGTCGGCAGTGTTATCTTTGTGCACAGGGCGTTGGGCAGGCCCGAGGCCCAGACCGCCTCGTAGATGTGACCGTGCGCCGGGGGGCCGGCCTCGGTGAAGCGGGGCCACTCGGCCCGCCTGTGCTCCATGAAGGCCTCCGGGTCCGTCCGGAGTCCGGGCGACGGAATTCCGGTCCGGCAGACTTCCTTTAGTCCGCCGAAATCCGGAGTGTTAGTTGGATCCTCAGTCGGCGCGGTAACACTAACACTCCTGCTACCGCTGTGGGTTGGCGGTGGCCGCGCGGTGAACCTGTCCTCCACGTGGCGGGTCCCGCCCCCTTCGTTGTTGTTGTTTATGTTCGGGGCCCGGCCACGTGGGCCGGCGGCCTTCGTGTTGTGGTCACGTGGACCCCCCGTGTGGTCCCCCCTCCACGTGAGGGGGTGGGGGCCCGCAGTGGTCACCGGGCCGCTTCCTTTTACGACCCCCGCCCACGTCCGGTCACCGGAAATCCTGTTGGGGGTGGTGGAGATCACAGGGCCCGCTGGTGTTACATCACGTGGATTGCACCCCACGACCCCGGGCCCGGGGGCGGAGGCACGTGTTGTGACTGTGTGGGGGTGCGCTCCGCTCACTCGCGGGGCGCACCGTAGCCGTTTTTTGCCCCGTGTCCGTGTTGGGGGAGCACATCCGCTCTGGGGTCGACCGCCCGGGGCGTGTGTCCGGCCTGGGGTGCGTGTCCGGCCTGGGGTGCTCGCCGGGGTGCCGGTGTGGGTGCAGCCTGACCGTTCTCATAGCCCATTGTGTAACCGAGTTTCCGGTTGCACGCGTGTAACGAGTGCCCGCATTGTCTCCCCACGGAGTCGCAATACGAGCACACGTGCAGCCATCTCACGGGCCCGTCATCGTGACCGCTCCTATGGCGGCACCCCCTCTCCGAATTATATTGCCGGCATGGCAACTCCCGTCCTCGGGCTTTCCCGGTGTCGGCGCCGCTGGTGAGGGTCCCGGTCGTCATCGCGAGTCGGACTCGCTCCTCCTGGATCCTCGAGTAGTCGCACCACGACAGCCTCCCGGCCTCGATCTGGTCGAACACGTGGTTAGACCATCTCCTGACTCCGGCCCACGGCCGGCTCTGGGCGTCGATTGACACTTGATGTAAGTGCCGGAACATGGCCTCACGGTCCACGGGGTCGACCGCACGGTCGTCCCCGAGCAAGCCAATAAAAGCACTCAGGTACTCGAGGGGGCCCAGGGTTCCCCTCAGTTCCAGCTTCTGGGACAACGTGTAAACCCCCTCCCTATCCACAAACATGTACGGTTTACTTATTAAACGGGTAACATGAATATCTGACTGCAGCTTACCAGCCGTCTTGTCGTGGCGGATGGCCTCACGGTCGAGCTCACGTTGTATATACGGGTCCCCTGCGTAGCGGTCTCGTAGCTGGCGGGGTGGAGGCATGGCGCGGCCGGCTTGATCCTCGGCCCAGTCCCGAGTCCTTACTTCGGCGACTGAGCGAACCGTAGGTGGCGATGCTTGTCCCGTCGACCGTTGGGTCTGCAGCTGAATTAGAGCGTCGAGTTTCCTACTCATGTCCGAGAGTCCGGTCTCTACGGCCACGAGGCGGGCCGACCGGAGGCTTCCGGCCTGAGACGCGGAGTCCACGTGGTCGCTCTCCCTCACGGTTGACTCCGAGGCCTGGTCCGTGGTCGTGGAGGCGCTCGCTTGAGCGCGTGTCGTTGGTGGTGCCATCCTAGCTTTCCTGTAATTCACGTGAACTTTACCCGTATTCAGACACTGTCTCTGCACGGTCAGATACTCGGGGAGTATCGAAGACGGCGTGGAGAGTAGGCCAAAAATGAGGGAAAAGAAAATACGTGTGAACGTAGTGGAGTACAGGAGCAGAATGAGGTGGAGGTCAGAGACGCGGTGGGCCACGTGACCGCGGGGTTCACGTGACCGACACCAGGGGGGAGTGCGCAGGGTGCGCGAGGGGGCGTGTCAGGGGGAGCAATGACCACCCCTGACCAACGGCCATGGGTTACCAATCTATCTGTGCACGCTTGAAAATAAATTATTTATTGTTATCATTATCATTTAAGATATTAATTTCCTACCTCTACTAGAAGTAGATTAAGAAATCCATGATAGAAATTTGTATTAACGGTTATCACTCACTCTTCTCTACTCCACCCAACTGATAACACGACTCACCACTGTTGGTTGAGTTTACACGTCACATGGTAGACCTGGTATGAAAACGTCAACCTAGGTATGAAAAAGTCAGCCTTGATATGTAAACTGTAGTAACTACAGTTCCAGGAGCGGTATATGTGAGCAAAGAGTATTCAGTCATAGGTATGTATCAAAAAGCAAAAAAGATATTGCATTTATCGAGGTAACCTTGGTATGTCGTTAGAGCACGGATATTAGTTCCTGCTCTCTCACTGCCGCGACAGCACACCAGGAAGTTCCGGGAAATCAACAGGAAACACCTGGAGGTGTCCGCCATAACTTCCGCAGCGGCTAGCAATAATTTCCTGGCAGCTCAATCGATTTCGGAAACCAGAGTGGCCAATATGTGAGCAGGCTATTATTCAAGATTTCTTACTGGTTTTTTTTACAAAATATAATTTGTTCCATAAAAGTGATTAAATATAACGGTGTTATATTGGTGTGTATATTAAGAGAGATTTTTTTCATTTTTAAATATGTTCCAATTGAAATGATGTCATATCCAGTCCCGTATCAACCTCTAGTAGGAGACACAGTCATATCCTACCCCTAATAAAAAACCGTCATAGACTTAACATAGGGAAATTTTATGTGGCAGGCCGTGACATAAAGTGTTTTTTATGCCACTAGAGTAATAACAATATTGACCAATCAGAGAGCAGGATGTCAGCTACTATGAAAAAATTCTGTTGGTCGTTGACTCAATATTTATCTTTTTAACAGTAATACAAAAGCATAGATGGGGTAGGATAAATACGAAACCGAACTCGAGTTAGACTTGTCAATGTCTATGCCACTCTGGTCAGGTCTGCTCCTCACTACACTTGGCTACGCCTCATGTAGTAATACACGACCTTCCCGTCGTGGCATAAACATTGTCAAGTCTAACTCTCGTTCGGTTTCTACTAAATATTTCCTGGCTTATCCTTGACTGTTCTCCACGTACTGGCTGGGAAAGACGGGAAATCTACATGCAACTAATATATATATACCAGGATTATAATAATATCATATTATAATTTTTTTATAAAAACTAAAGTTTTCATAATTTCATAATTATCATCCACTATAGAAGGAGAATGAATGTTCATAACCACAAGAACCTGAAAGTGTGTTCACTAGATAAACCGTGCCCGTGCTTGAGGGTGTTTATTACCATCTCGTTTAATTTTCTAATTGGCTGTATAGACAAATGACCCTTTCGAGAGATCTGAATTCGACCATGGATACGAACTCGCTCACTATGATATTTATTGAAAAAAATCTGTATATATATACATATATAAAGAGCAGAAGGTAATAAAGGAAACCTATGAAAGTGTATGGTCAGAGGTTGTATCCCATCGAGTTTGAATTGCATAGAGATTCACAAGGCATGTATCATTTAGCGCTCCGAACCTTGAATAAGTTTCTGAATTTATCTCACCCCTCACATTAAATTATTGGCTAAAATGTGTGGCATAATCCCCCATTGGGTATTTATTTCTGAATACTTCATGGACATTGAGTGCGAGTTCCTAATACTAAATCTATTAGTAAAAATACCATGGGTGATATAAAGACGTTCACAGCGACAAAAAGGTTCAGTGTACAATTTGATGTACCTCTTTCCCTTCCTTTTGCCTCCATCAGCCCTTTTCACTTTTCAATATAGTCTCACATTTATGACTCCATGCCTCATTCGTTTTCATTTGCACCTTACTTGAGTATAAGAGGAGATAGGTGTGTATAGAGGGCAGTCAGCGGACACGGCCTCCAGGGTCTAGCATGCCCGTCAGTCACGTAGCCATGTCTGTTTCGACTATACAGCGCCGCCGATAGGGTACTTAGGGATATCGACGCCAGGACGTGGGCGCCTCACCCGGCGTTTACACGAGACGATTACGGGCGGCGATTCCTGAATTTTGCACCACCTGGTGACTTTCAGCCATAAAAGGATAGAAATCGTCTAGTGTAAATGTCAAGTGTGTGGCGACTGCAGATCGTCTGATTATACCTGATTATGTATTTTGGCACCACTTGACGACCTTCAGCCATAAAAGGCCAGAAATCGTCTGAAACGCTTGCGATTGGATACACCCAGACTGACAACTATTTGCCAGACGATCTACAGTCCCCATATACATGCTTGATATTCAAAAACGCTTGCGACTGGGCATATGAGGTACCTCCAGTCTGCGACTGGGCCTACCCGGTACGCTCAGTCTAAAGTGCCAGTTCCACTACAGCGATCTTCCATGCGAATTTGGGTTCGCAGACGTTTGCAGACATTCGCAGACGTTCGCATGGACATGCGAATGCCTTGCGACAATATTCAATATATTGAATATCATCGCATGGGATTCGCATAGTTGCATGGATTGCAGACGCATTCGCTTGGTCGCCTTAGTGGATCTGGCACTTTAGACTAGCAGGAATCATGCAGTTCACACTGTGCGTTTTGAGGTACATAGGTACACCCAGTCTCAGACTAGGCGTACCTATGTATCTTAAAACGCACAGCCTCAGACTAGGCATAACTAAGTATCTCAAGACGCCCAGTCCCAAGCGCCAGATCCACTAAGGCGATTTTCCATGCGAATTTGGGTTCGCAGACGTTCTCATACGTTCGCAGACGTTCACTGACGTTTTAATGGACATTCAAATGCCTTGCGACAATATTCAATATATTGAATATCATCGCATGGGATTCGCACAGTCGCATGGATCGCAGACGCATTCGCTTGGTCGCCTTAGTGGATCTGGCGCTTGAGACTAGGCGTACCTATGTATCTCAAAACACAAAGTCTCAGACTAGGCTTAAATATGTATCTCAAAACGCAGTCTCAGACTAGGCGTACCTATGTATCTCAAAACGCCCTGTCTCAAGCGCCAAATCCACTTAGGCGACCAAGGGAATGCGTCTGCGATCTTTGCGACTGTGCGAATCACATGCGATAATATTCAATATATTAGATATTGTCGCAAGGCATTCGCATGTCCATGCGAACGTCTGCGAACCTCTGGGAACCTCTGCGTACGTCTGCGAACCCAAATTTGCATGGAAAATCGCCTTAGTGGATCTGGCGCTTTAGACTAGGCGCACCTATGTACCTCAAAACGCCCAGTGTGAACTGGCCATAAGTCTCCGCTGGAGAACGCAGCTTTGGGAAGTGGGCGTGAATCGGGGAATGTGTGGATGGTGGCCTGTAGCGGGGATCCGGGCGAGTCCCCTTACACCCCCGCCAAAGGCGGCTCCGTCTCACCTAATGGACACCGACACAGCCACGGAGAGGTCTCCCTGTTTTCTCAGAATACAAATAGAGTAGCATCGCCGTTGGCTACAGGCACGTGCTTTAGTGTCGATCCTATGATCAAAAACATTTAGACATGTAAGAGAATTCTAATTGATTTAGGTTAATGGTGTCCAGTCCATCGAGACTTATGGATTCGCTATGGGCCTCGCATCAAAGTAGATGTATCCTGACAAAATAGAAGGCATTTTAATACCTCCAGCGGAACATTAACATGGTTTTTTTTATGAAACTCAATAATGGATGACCCTAAAAACATTCTAGATCTTTTTTGTGTGTGTGTGCAGCATCACTTGCCATAGTCCCTAATAGTACTTACTGGTTCGATGATAAAAGTTTGAAAACAAAGCTTATCCTCTCCCTAATATAAAATCCCATAGGCTTAACATTGAGCTTACGTATGAATGGCATATGAAATTTTATATGCCACTAGTGGCATACAGAATTGTTATCATGTAATATTCCAAAATCAAGGAGACGGGGTAGGATAAAATCAAAACCTGACTCGTTTTGATCTCGTTTTAAACTCCTGGAGTTTTGGTTCCGGACTTCACTCGGCTTCGCCTCATGAAGTCACTATGCCAAACTCCAGTCATGGCATACGGTGGCCAAGATTAAATCTCATCCGGTTTTACGATATTATTGCACCTTAGGTAGTCCACTGGAATTGTTATGAGTCGAGATTGATCCAGGGCTTAATTAAACAAGAAGAAGTGAAACATACCGAAACTTGTATTTTTAATATGCCTTAAAATACCACAGCGCTTTGTACACAAGTATTTCTCTTTAATTTCTTATTGTTTTAGCAGCATTTGTTTTCCGAAGTTGTACGTTAAGGTGTCGTCATTAAAAAAGGAAAGAAATCCGTCTTTAAGACAATCGTAAAAATGTATTATACATTCTTCTAATGATAAAACATATGGCAATGTCTCCGTGTAGTTAGGGTTAGGGCTATGTGCTTTTTGGGGGACCTTGGTGTCATATCAAAGGTAGAATGCGATTAGGGATCCCGCTAAACATGTTCAAAAGAGCATGATCTACTCCAGTCGTGGTCCAGACGCCCGCCTGCCCTATTCCATTGCGACGATGGCCTCCAGACAGAGACCAGACAGAGGCCAGTTTTGGTCCCAGGACCTAAACTCGAGTACAGCTTGACCACATCGGGAGTGAAATCGGCTAGATGGAATCAAGGCTAAAGGGGGGCGTCCACCAACCACGACAAGGCTATGACAAGTGCCGACATGGTACTGACACACTATGACAGTGATATTGAGTAAACCACAACACTCTACGACAAGAGTCCACTCATGGGGAAAAAAATCGAAAATGTTTGATGTAGTTGTAGCCTTGTGGGAGGCTCCCGACAAGCTTCCATTCATATCCCAATCGTGGCCTATTTTAGGAATGCACCTCGGTGATTAAACTCCACCTGTCTAGACGACTAACTCAAGCTGGATTCAAATAGTCGCCGGCTTCAGAGCATATCCAATAGTTGTCAGGTGGTGCAGAATTGCAAATCTGACAGAATCCGATGATGTGCAGTCGCCACGCACTTGATGTTTACACTAGACGAATTTTAGTCTTTTACGACTGAAAGTCATCAGGCAGTGAAAGATTAAAGAGTTGCCGCTTATAGTCTTCTAATGTAAAATCCTGGGATCTGTTAAACTAGTTTCGTAACAAAAATGTTAGTCGGACTTGAAAAGCAGCGCCAACAGTGCAAGCAAGAACGGACAAAACAGTCACATTTCATAACGCATGTTACATCTAATGTCGCATGTTGTGTCACAATGTCGGTGTTGCGAACAGTGACACTACAGCGCCACTTGTACCGGCGCTACTTGTGTTGTCACAAAACTAGTCAACCTCAATGGTGCCACAGACGCCATCTAGACATGTCATGAAACTAGTGAAACAGGTCCCAGGTTAGTAAGTTAACCAATAAGTTTTCTTTTTCACACGGGACATTGTCCTGACATGATTGACATTTTCTAGGTGTGTGTCTTTTTATCACTTTTTTTACATTGTCTTAACACAACTTTTACATTTCTATTAAATTCGGAAAGGAAAAGGCAAAGTGGGAGTAACCAGAATCCCGTATAATTGTTAGGTAGATTATGGAGATGAAAATTCAGTAGTTCAGACGAGGACCTTTTCAGCACAATATAAATCATTTCTGTCGCACATCCTGCCTGTCAAAGTGAACCCAAGAGTAAAGTCAATGCCTTGGGTAAGTGAACGTCCAGTAATTGCCCTCGATGACAGCAACATTCCAAGTCCATTACCCTGCTCTCAAACTGATTTCTCAGATTTCCAGGTTTTTAAGAATAGGCACCAGCCACTCCCAACCGAGACCCACCTGAGTTTAATGGTGTGTCTAATATTGTCAACCACTGGGGCCCCTTCCTAAAACCTGTCAGGAGCATGGTTTCCACTCAGACTACAATTCCCTCTAATGGCAAAAGGCTGCTCCGAACAGCCGCATGTTTTGCATTTGATTAAATTCGGATTGATAGACTTTGATTGGGTGCAATTTAAATCCGCCCTGACAACAGAAATAGAGATTTAGGAGGAGTTGATTTCAGTAATCATCTTGGAAATATCTCCAGACTGTCTTTAGTCACCTGTTCCCCGATGTGAGTTTCTGCGGCGCCGCTTAATTATTGTCCTGAGGAGATCGTTTTAAGCCTGGCATAAAATCGATGCCTCGTTTAGTGGCATGTTAATGTGGCAACTCCGAGAGGAAGATGGCATTTAATAGCGAACTTGATTAGTGACGGCTATTCACTTCAGGGCGCCATGGGCCCAGCACCAATATCCGTACCAGAAGATACTTCCAGTAGGCTGTGTCCACTGTAATGCATAGATGAACTCAATATATCACAACAGCACTATGCTGTTGTGAGGTGGATAGGACGTCCGCTTGCCACCAGAGCTACACTAAGTTAGCTCGGGTTGGGTTAGATCCACGGGACCTTTGCCCACTAGAGTATAGGAGGGTGGTTTTGGCCAAAGAAATTTAGGTCAGATATAGACCCAAGGCACTATTAACACTATGTAAAGAGGTTAGGGTGAAGGTCATGGTTTGCTCTGACAGAAATCATTGGCTTCTGGATCAATCCATGCCTTCTATATTCCTTATATGGCAGTGAATTCATTGGGACAACTCCATGCAGTTAGCTGTATGTGTTTGTCACACTCCCAGCTCTTTCACCTGACCTAGACATATGGTTGTAGAGTTTATTTTCCTACTCTTGAAGCCATTTTTCCATGTTCTCATTGCCTCTTGTGTGGATTTTGAATAAAATAACCATAAAGAAATCTTTATCATTATTAATTGTTTGAGCTTTCTAGTAAGAATTTCTGGTAATAGAACCCACGCAGAACATAATTCTTTTTCGAGAGTAGAAACACATGGACAATGGCTGGACTGAACCATACAAACCTCTTTGTTGGAAGAGAGTGGAGACGGAGGTGGCTGCCAATCTAGATAGTAAAGCCGGGCACCCACCTACCGCGATGATCTACGACACACTCCCCGATAGCTATGATTCGAAATGCCCAAATCGTGGCCTATCGGGATGTTTCCGATAGCTCCAAATCGCAGACATGGTTTGAAATCGTAGAGCTGTGAATCAAACTCGCTGACCACGATATCTTCCCGATAGGCTACGATACCCTAAGACAGGCTACGAAATTTCCAACATGTTGGAAGTTATCGGGACCTCTACGATTGGCGTTTTCTATTGCAGCCTATCGTGAGGTATCGTAGAGTGAATCGCAGAAACCTGTCCCACCTACCACGATTTTGGCTGACCTCACGATAGAATCGGAATGGTGTCGGGAAGGCCGTCGTAGGGCCTATCGGGACCAGAATCGTGGTAGGTGGGGGCCCGGCTTAAGTAATGGTTGGTGGACATGACTGGTACCCTCTCTACTACACATTGGCAATGAGGAAAGAGGTTGAGTTGATTGGGAGGGGTCCTGACACCCAACCCCTCCTAGCCACACACCACATTTTCCCTTCTCTTTCACTCATTGTTCTTTCTCAAACACCACTCTATTCATAGTGGCAGAGATACTCCAAACCACTTCTTAGAAGTGTTCTGAGTACTCTCATGGAGGACGGTTTCTTACGCCGTCCATAAAAGTTATCTATTTTCTCATTTCTAACACTCTTCTATCCGGTCAATAATTATATATTTTTGTTCCCAAGAACAGACTGCTCCTTCTTCTTAATGGTAGCACGGCTGCTTCTGAACAGATCTACTTAATATGGGAGACACTTAAAATGCATCTTCATGTTTCTATAAACGAGCATCACAGATCAATACTGGATGGAGAGAGCAAACATACGCAGAGTAATTACTTGTACTATATCTTTCTGTCCCTGTAATGCAAAAGGACATCAGGAATAATTATGACAAGACCGGACTGCCAGTTAAAACATTTTATTACAATAAATATGTTTAAAGAACAACAATGTAGTTTTGTATAGTCACTGATAAAAGTACATTGTGAGACCTAGAAGGCCGTACATGAGTGTGTATACAATAAAAAGTTGCCATGTAGATAAGAGTAGTTATAAAAGTAAAGGTGTGGGTGGGTGGGTAAAAGAATACGTGTGAGCAGTAAGGAGTCACGGCTCAGACACAGGTAGAAGACGGTGGTCACGTGATAGTGACGTCTAGGTCACATAATGAGTTAAAAGGAGTACAGGACAGTCCGGCTCAGAATTAGAAATAATTTACAATTAAATGCAATTCATTTTGCATCATACCAACATGTCCATTAACGTGGGGTTGTTGTTTTTTGGTTTTTTTTAGTGATTTTATTATTTTTTATTGTGAGGAATATTTTATTTTCAACTAGTCATGACCAGTTAGTAATGTCTCACACCTGACTTTGCAGAGGACCGCGTATTGTTTTGTTGAATAGCATTAGTTAGATGGTCCAGCATGTCACCAAAGAAATTATCATAAGACTAAATGTGCATGTGATGCGTTGTCTATCTAATTCAGTTGACATTAAAATTATAAGCGGTCATGTAATCAGGATTGACCTTTAAATTCATTGGAAACACCATGGATATGAATAAACCGGACTACGGTATTTCTAAAGTGATTTGTCTTCAGTGTGATCGTGAACATGATCAGTCTGTGATCATAAAACACTTATTTTAAATGAGAAGCAGTGAGACTGGAACAATAATATTATTATTAGTTCAATCAAAGTTCCAGTCAGCTTCCTGTAAATAATGCAACCTCCACAAACCGACGATAACAGTAAAAAGATATAACTAAGACACTAATTCCCCCAATTTGATACCTCAATTTAGCCTTAACGATATGAAATAAATCTCAACAGAAATTTTTCATCAAATCTGGTCTCTCCTCACTGTTTCTTGGAAGCTGAGCCTGATTGATTGTGTTTGTCATGAAATTATGGGACGGAAGGAGGACAACACACTCATCAAACACGGAGTCAATCTATTCTGTGTGTTGTAAGAAGCAACAGTAAAACGGAAAGCAAATCTTCCTTTGGATTTACTTCGTTAGGCAGCGCCAGTCGACCAGGGACTTGGCGGTTTACCTCTGGCCTTTTAGGTCTGTCATGCTATCGTAACCGCAGGGGCTCCCAACAGCCATGACAGGCAAGACAGGCCAATCATCGACCGTGATTTTATCACGTCATTAATATTTCGCTAGACTGCAGATGCCTTAATAGACAATAGATACACGATGCACAGATGCTTCAGGGTTTACGGTATCTTTAAAAGTATGGTTATTTTTACGGATATCATATCTATTATGATGCATATGGAGGGTTTTATGTGGTGTGTTGTATATCTCATATGTGTGCGCTGCTAGTTGTTTATACATGCATTTGATATAGAGTCACATGAAAGAGTCCAAAAGCGAACACACCTGCATCTAGGTCCCTGCATATAAATAACAATAATGATAATAATGATAACCATAAACATGGAAGAAGACGTATTACATAGTATTTGTATTTACACATGGTATGTGAAATGCAACTTACAAAAAGGGAAAAAGCCTTATTGATTTGGCGTCGTCACCACTGTATGGATGGAAGCCAGGGGTCTGTTGAATAATCTAGGATCGTACATGTAGACCATTTCCCGTATGCCAAGGAGACCCAGGGACGATGTGGGTCAACTTAATTCAACATGTACGGGCAGCCTTATGGACGGCTACGACGGTCTTGGCAAGCGAACTTAAAATTTACCGAACGATAAACCTTTTACGAGGTACAGAAAGGGGCCTTCATGTGCCACCCGAGATTATTCAATGGGCCCAAGAAGGAAACTGTCACAAGATCGCAGGCCATTACCAGACGTTTACACTGGACAACGAAAATTGTGCCAACTGTAGATCACCTGGCCAATAGTCATCAGGGACCTGTTTCACTAGTTTCCTGACATGTCTGTGACACCATACAGACAGATTGGGTTGTCTGGTTTTGTGACAACACAAGTAGCTGCCCTTAGGAAAAGACATACCCCAAACATAGGAATTAGACAAATCTACACATCATGGACCTGTTTCACTAGTTTTGTGAAAAAAGTGTTAGACAGACATGAAAAGCGGCACCAACAGTGCAAGCAAGAACGCACAAAATGAAGTTTAATGTATAGTTCTTATGAAACCGGACACACTATCTAGACGACATTGAGACATGTCACGCCATCTAGACATGTCACGAAACTAGTGACACAGGTCCCAGGTGGTGCTCAATTACTCTATCTCGGCTGCGATAGTCATCGACCCAATAGTTTCCTTGAGCATTAACACTAGACAACTTATTATAGAAATACACCTCGGTTATTAAACGACTAATTCAAGCCGGATTGAAATGGTCGCCGGCGTGTCGTACAGTCATCAGGTAGTGCTAAATTGCGTAACCTAGATGTTATCAGATAATCTGTAGTTGCCATGCACTTGACATTTACACTAGATGATTTTGAACCTTTTACGGCTGAAAGTAGTCAGGTTTTGAATAAAAACTAGAATCGTCACCTATAATCGTCTTGTGTAAACACCGGGTGATTGCACTCTGCAAAACGTAGAGTGTGTTTACTACACCCCCGCAAGATACAGCAGGGACCTGTTTCAGTAGTTTCGTGACATGTCTAGATGGCGTCTGTGACACCATACGGACAGATCACGAGATTGCAGTCGATGACACACAGAGTTTCACTCACTTTTCGTGGGAATTAAGCAATGACACTTTAATATGAGTAGGGGATACATATAATCTATAGTCGTTCCAAATATGAAGAAGATTGGCCATTTTGATCTTCTGATATTTGCTAGTCTTTTTCCGCTGTTGCTTGCACTGTTGGTGCCTCTGTTGATATCTGTCTAGACCTAATGTCACGAGACTACTGAAACAGGTCCCTGGTCGTCAGGGTCATGGACAGGTTGGGGTGAGCAGCATTCTTCCAGTCTCCTAAGCTACAACCAGTTTGCATGCACCTCGCACATTCACATCCAGGCCATCTACATGCAAATAGGTAGCACTATGGTATATTCATTGCTGGATTATTGTCCCCTGTATTACACTCAGTGGCCGAGCTGCCATTGATACATTTGAATCCGTCCTCCGTGGCGAACATGTACGAAGGTAAGGTGAGGGTGATGGATAGGCGACAGTCTGGTCTGACACGTGGTGCCGATCCCAAGGTCACGCAGGTCTGATAGATACAAGTCTTCTTGGACTTTGTTATTCATCGTATACAAAGTCCACATTGAAAATGTATGGGGATTCACTAAACCACGACCCATTATGTAAAACGTGCAGAAACCATAACTGTGGTATACAGATTCAAATCTGTAGTATAAAGCCTCGAAGCCATGGTATATGGGGAAAAAGTCCATTTGTGTAATGGAGCAAAGAAATAGTTCCTATTGTTATGCCCTTTAATATGGCATTAAATGATGAGATGTCATTGGAGGAAAAAGTTAATTACACTACAGAGGTGCACTGCGCAAGTTCTTACCAATCGGAACAATTACAGTAGAACCCCACCTAAGGTACACCCCGCGTAAGCAGACACCCCACGTTAACGGATACCTTTGGTCGGAACGGTTCTCTATATTAGATGTTTATTTAACCCTGTGTAAGCGGACGCCCCGCGTAAGCGGCCACTTTGGCCCGGAACAGAGGGTGTCCGCTTACGCGGGGTTCTACTGTACTTATAACTTGGTTAAACAAGGAAATCATATAATCTGATAAGCATTCGAGGCATTTAACATGATCAATTAATGAGGTTATGTAACCTGATCCACGCATCTCATTTTTTTTATACTAGACAAATATTGCGTAATCAAATGATAAACATAACGAGGTTGAATAAGTCCTTGGTCAAAGTATAATGAGGTAAATTAGACTTATAAAACATAACTAACATGTATAAGGTAATTAGTCCATATGAAGCATAATCCATGGCTCTGTTCAACTGTGTGACGTCTCCTCCGCCCCGTGAGATTGAAAGTCCGTTGGTGGAGGGTAGGGGGGTCGGTAGCATGTGCTGCGCGCGGGCCCCTGCAGGGATGTGTCCAGCCATCCCTGGCTAGTGGCGTGAGGGGAGGGGGTTGACCGCAGAGGGTCGACCGCTGCGCCCTCTCCCGTCTGTCATCTAAACCTTTATATATACTATATACCTCCATTACTGGGTTTTATTTATTCTAGAAGATAGATAATAAATACAACAAGCGCTGGTTATGTGAAAAGGCGGCTTTGTAAACCAGTCGAGGTTGACGTCGTAGTACGCTCGCCAGCGGTCGTGTATTACTACACATCAACCACTCATGGTTTACAGGCAACTGTCCACACAACTATCGTTTATTGTCTATTTATAGTCTCTGCTGAGTGTTGCCTATCTAACATGATGTCTGCGGATATACCAGAGATCACTCCAGCTCTAATCTATATCGGCGGCATACTATGTTCCTTAGCTAACCCTTATAATATATCGAGTTGAAATTGTTAAAAATAATATTTTCTTCATTTCTAAGAGTTAAAAGAGAGTGGAGGAAACAGAGAAAAAAAAGTTGGCAAATGTATACATTTTCTGGAAATGCTCCTTCAGTGGCTTGGTAATATTGGTACAATCAATTAATACTAATTCAAAGAGGATATAATACAATCTATAGTAATGATCTCACAGTTGTGTTCCAATATATTCCAAATGTTGTAAACTTATTTTCTCTATAATTGCCTTCCGTAAAAATCGAACGTATACAACTGGGAAAATATCATTTTTGTAATATATTACCAGAATATGGGTACAGAGAAAGGTTCCCGGGGTGCTTTTTTATATTAGCACATAAATTCATCACATGGATGGTCTTCCATTTATGGCATATCAGCCGCTATATCTAGATATAGTTTTGTTTGTTCCATCACCAAAGGTGATTGCATAACAGATTACAATATTAAATCCACCTCCCAATACCTAGATGAGAGTATGATACGATATTGTTTGTGACACATAGTGCCACTCTGGTAGAAGATAATATGAGCAGAATTTGGTAAATACGCGATCCGTTTTCTCATTTTGCAATACGTTCGGTATGACTAGTGGTTTCTTCAGCCTCATCTTAAAGCAATTCTTCGATGGGACCGCCTTATTTTCCCGATCCAGCTGATTCCATAGTTTTTCTTCACGGTATGTGAGGGATTTTTTCACGTATTCGGTTCTAGGTTTCAATAGACGAACCTCATGACAAGACCTAGTTTGTACCACCTCCTTATTACTTGATATATTTATAAAAGGGAACCTGTCGGAAGAATAGGGTGGCATAAGATTTGACAACCTAATCTAAAGCACAACGCTTAGGCAATCACATTAGTTAAGGAAGAAATATGAGCGACTGGAAATAAATAAAATATATTACAAAAGTAATTACAACAGCTATACAATTACTGTTGGCTACTGCTCATACTATTTCCGAATCCTTCGTTGTTTTATGACCTTAGACGCCAAACAACTTTTGTATTCTTTGATTTTAATTAAAGTCAGACAGTATCGATATCTAACTACATGTCGTTTCATTAAAGAGGGCAATTTCAGTCCATGTACTTTAATGGATGATGATGTGTCTTTTTGTCTTTCAACGATAATCGCGTTTTCGCTTCTATATGGCTCATTCATTATAATTTTCCTGTTAGAAAACATTTTCATATCATAGTGTAAGGTCTATTCCGAGTATTAGAGTACAATATCCTGTTTCTGTTAGTGATAATGGACAAATGGAACTTGTTAATTGTCTGCCTCTAATCTTTAAAACTGCGTAATAGCTATAGTCAATTCTATAGAATTATATTCCCATTATGTGTCTTCTTGCTTGCATGTACATGCTTTTGCGTTTTCCACCTGTATAGGGCACAGACTGATTGCTAGTTCCGCCATCATCCGCCAGGAAATTGTAAGATAGCGCCACTTTAGTAAGGGGCAACATCACATAAATCTACATGAATTATGTGATGTTGACAAACTCTGTACGAGACGTATGTATCTCAAATACGTATTTATGAAACGGTTTTGTAAAACAGTCACACCAAGTCGAGATCCCCGTACTAGATCACAGCTAAAGAGACAGTTGAAGATGAAGAGGCCTCGGACAGGCTATTTCAAGAGAAACCCCTTGTATGAGGGTATGTTTCTCTGGAATAGCCTGTCCAGAGAGGTACAGGACTGCGAAAAGCTTTCTGTCTATAAAACGCATGTAAAACGAATGAGTAGGCAAAGGCATTCAATGAGCAAATGCAGATCTCATTGGCATGTAACCCATATCATCTCATCAGCCCCATCAACCTCTCACTCTAAAATTGCAGTTGATCTATATTGTTCTCGACACGATGTATGTATAACTTTTTCAGTTGCGGACACACAAAACCTGCCATCAGGCAGAATGTCCATGTACTACTTTGCAAATTAAAAAAAAAAACCAAAAAAACCCACTGCTATCAGTGGTTATAATCTATAGATGATATTGAGACGAGACTAAAATTACTCTAAGGCAAGCCCAAACAAATACTTCTGATAGAATCCATTGATAATTGGTCCCACCACCTGGTGTTTTGGTGGGAGTGGGGGGGGGGGGCAAGATGACCGCCCCATAGCACAATAGCTATGTGCCCTAGAAATTTGTCTACACCCTACAACTGTTCGTATGAAGTACGGAGGATCGCATCAATAGATATGAATATTCATACTTTTGGATATATTTATAAGCACTTTTTGATTTTTAAAAAAATGTGTACTTGTAAATAACTCCAGTGAAAGTTCTCCAGACCAATCAAAGTTTCATCTCTAGCTAATTATTGTGCTGTTTCCTGAAGTATCTGCATCATTAAATCGATTGGAACAATCTCCCGCAACTGCTCTACCATCACTATAATTGATGCCAAAATTAGACCCAGAAACAGCCGTTAATTCAATAAGAGCATTAGTCCTTTGATGAACAGTTAAAACTGAATACAATGAAAAATTCACCAGTTTAATGCAAAGAGTAGGAAATATTTTTGCATGTCAGCTGAAGTTATAGAATATAACTAGGAGCAAATAGTATGTTCATCATTGATGAATGAACGTGCAATTTCAAATGGAATAACAATTAAAAGGTTTGGGTTACATTCAGTCTATGGATAGTTTTCTGCAAAACACTTGCACCCAGTCAACTCGCCATTTCTTCAACTGCCTGAGTCTAGGATCCAAATATATCAAGCACCAATAGGTCAATCAGGTAATTTGGTCTAGAGCGATTAGTTATGGTCAGTTGGGCATGCTTCTAGGACCCTGAGACACTGGCACCCTGCTCTTTTCCCAGTATTACAGTGACTAGCACACAGATAGTGATGGGACAGTTTTTATACAGTAGGCTGGACGTCTCTATGTGACCCTCCAACCTCTAGGTAATATATATAGTGCGTGCAAGCATGCTCTAGTTATACTATTCGGGCGTGAATGTTGAAAATACGCATATTCCATCAAACAGAATTTCCAGGCACCTTCGTTCAGACGAAGACGTAGTAGGAAGATCATAAAATACCTTATATATCATTTTACTGAGGCAGATGCCATTAATTGAATCAGTACAATAGAAACCCATGAGGGAAACGTCTTTCAGTTTCAGTCTCATATAGAGTACCGCGACTAAATCTAAGACAATAAGGCAATAGTTTTAATTGAAGACAGATTTTATCTATAGCCGGGCTGTAGAAAGTAACAAAATATCAGGTTTTATTACTGAAAAATGCACACAAAGTGCCTTATCCTGTCTACGGGATCCTGGGGCATTAATACAGTTATCACCACACTCTGCTACCGAGAGCACTTGGATTACGAAGAGCAGAGAGACCATGAAATTCTAGTGGCCGTTCGATAAGGTTTTTCAACTGATTTATTGCTTCCCACTTCCATGGGTGTGATGAAATCTGTACAGACACTCACTAAGACGGGATCATCATTATACCAGGTGCATTCTTGATATTGTTCCGACTACAATGAGAGATTGGTCTATCTGCCTCCTTTTATTTCTATTTTATGTTCATTCCCGGTAGAACCCTTATAGAATCTGCACACAAATAGATCATCGCTCATGCTAAGGCTTCTTGAAATGAGATTTGATTGGCGGTTTGATTTCCTGTCTTTATCGTCCCTAATGATGCAGTGAATATAATACAAGCAGCAAAAGAAACATCCGTCGTTGACAGAACAGCGCCGATGCAAAATTTGCCTCCTTCCCTCCAAACCTTCCTCCAACTCTCCCTCCCCCCTCCCTACCTGCCTCCCTCGCCACATTCCAGCACAGTTTCACAGTCACCGCACGTCCATAGGCTCCAATGTTAAACGTGGGGCCAGACACATGTCAACCTTCAGTCAGACCTATTTATAGATAGAGCCGCCTTGGATAGCGGCTGCACCACTGGTTGCACCACTGGTTGCACCACTGGTTGCACCACTGGTAGCACCACTGGTTATACCACTTGTTACACCACTGGTTGCACCACTGGTTATACCACTTGTTACACCACTGGTTGCAGAACTGGCTAACAATAGTTTATCGGTCTATAGAGGCTGGTTTCGAGGAGAGCTAAAGAAAACCCATATATACGAGGGTTTGTTTTTTAAATTTTTTTTTGATACATAGGATTTTAAATCATTTGTATGGTTTGTATGATAAATTTACCTTGCAAGTGATAGCGACTATTTAAAATCGTCGCTGTAATAATGGAGTCTCTTCGTGAGCCGGTTGACTGACGGATCAGATAATCATCAAATAAACTACATGAAAAACTTTATTTCTGTAAATGGATCAGAAATTAATCCACATCCTGCAAAATATTACCTGAAAAATCAACTACAAAAACAAATCATTCAAGTTCATGAACTGAAACAATCAACATTTTTCTCCCAGCTCATAAACGCATTTTCAACCACTTCACACCATGAAAATAGATATCCTTCCCGACATTCAGCCAGAAGTAATTTTAACGGGACTCAGGATCACAGACATGATGTAGTCTTCATGTAAAGTAAGCCCGATGCAAAGTGTTTAAATGTCGTTTGCTGCAGGAAAACCAAGAGGCGTACCAAGCGCTGTACAGTGATGGGGACCCTCTTGTTGTGGCTGGGAAGCTGATCATGTTTTTGTGTACGCTCTGAGGGCGCCGCTTGAATGGGCCCTTCATCTTCTGTAGGCATACATCATCGTAGCAGGCTTCTGCAGAGTATTGATAAATATTGGGATAAGGAGGAAGAGGACGCGGCCAAAAGTGATCAGCAAGTCTGGCGTCTTCAACAGCACATGCGCGACTGGCTTTGAATAACAAAGGTTACCCATGGCCTATGGTCAGGGGTGGTCATTGCACCCCCTCCCTCCCTCCGGTGTCTCCCCATCTCACATGTGTGCTTCTCTTCCGCCCCCTAACGTCTCATTCGCGCACTATCCACCTAACAAACGCTTCAGGGATACTGCTCTCTGCATCACATTCATTTTATCTCTCACACAGTACACACGTACTTACTTTTTACCCACCCACACACCTGTTTATAAGACTTCGCTTACCTTTGTAGGCCTATTATTTTATAGTTATTTTATATCTTATTATAATAATTGACCTCAAAACTCCAGTCAGTTATTCTATATCATAAATCATTCATATGAATGAATTCATCGTAACAACTCATACTAATAAGGTCATCATGCTTTTATCCATGAAATTCAATGAAATTGTATTAGGGCCTCCTCTTTTTTATCCAGGGATATGAGGAAATGGGCCCATTTTGTGGAATACCCTCTTATCTAGGAAAAAATGGGAAAAAAATTCTTCTTCTCATTGATTGATTTTCATCACCTCAAGTGTTCCTGACCCATAGATTGGAAATATGGTTAGCTTTAAGTCTACTAAGATAGCATGACCTAACAAATAAATAACATATTCATTCGTCATTTACTACTGGGATGTACAAAGTACTGCGAAGGATGTCAAGTTTCAGTAACCGAGTCACTGTAGTATATATCATTCTTGATAGTAACTTTGCTCGGCCTATTAAGAATGATCTGTGAAACATTTCTTTCATTAGATTCTTGTACCTGTATAAAGATCTCAGATCAACTTGGATCTGTTACGCTAGTGCATTAAGAAATCCCGAGAACGCTTTTCTGTCTACTTTTGAATTTAAAATGTGACATTTAATACTCTTGCCTAAAACTCCCAAATTAGTTGTTGGGAATGAGTATTAAGGTATTGAGTAGGGGAATTTTTAGTATGCGTGCGATTCATTCACAATATTGATTGAACGAATAATTTTCATATTACGAGGGAGGCCTAGATACCAGTGGTATTTTCCCATTCTCAAAATAAAGCTGTGGATAACTCGTTTAGTTCTCCTGAAAGTTTGTCGGTGGTGCCACCGATTGTGCGTCTGTGTTGAATAATCGGCGAGGGTAGTAGTTTTCACTCAGTGGCCCGACGAAATCAATGGGATTTCGATACTGTCCTAAGTGAAATCCATAGGTAGTGCCAAATTGCATAATCTAAACAGAAAAAGGCGTTAGTCATTTCCTAGCTGGGTTGTTTCCATTGACCGACTTTGCGTCATTGGTGCCAAAAGTCCGTTGGTGGTTCCTGACTGTAGATTGGTGATGGGAAATGGAAACGGGCTTACATATGCAAGGTTGCAACCATGACCCCACCAATTATGTGAATGATCTAAAGAATTTAGACAACTTATACATAATCATAAATACAACACTATATTTATGTTGCAGAGTCTGATAGCACTGCTGTAAATACAAGTTGCATAGGCGATACCAAGAAATTAAATAACATATTGGATTTGGTTTCCGTGATTAAGAATATCTATGTTTTCCTGAAATGTTGCAACACACAGAGAAGCCATTAACATCCGACTATGACGCCGGTCAGTAAATAATTTCACTTTTGTCTGCCAAAAGCCTTTTTGATCTGCCATAATCCTTACACAGACACTTCACAAGACAAGGGCGTCTTGTTTCTCTAAGCCGATTCGACGCACATTGCTTTTTCTGTGAATGCTGACTTTGATGGCCACAATCTGTTACGTCTCTTCTGGTAGATTGATTCTTATTACTGCGAACCAAATTGTGATCGTTTCATTCAAGTCACACTCTTTGTATCTAGCAGTCAATATCTTACGAGAAATCATTCACTTTACAGCCAGAATCGATATCTATGTTCTTTATTTGTTTTTAATATCGCAATATTGTTGCCAGACTTGAAAGTTTACTAAACGTATTGCTGTATCATTCAATTAGTCATGTGGCAATGAATATCTGGAGAAATAAGGCACTTTAGAGCCAGAATCAATCCCTATAATCGCCCTTTGTTTCCCTTTAATATCCATGCTTGCATTCGCAATGTTATTCTCATGGACATGTCTACACTTACAGCTCCACTAGAAAGTTTACTGAATGCATCGCTGTATCATTAGTCATGTGGCAATGAAATCCTCCTGGAAGTTGCCAAGTACAGTATCGTAATTTCATTCCTTTCGTTATATCAAACAAATAACTATATTCAATAAAGCAGATTGATATCTTCATCAATGTAACCGGTGGTGAGTGTTTAAGACCCACATCTTCCTTTCTCGCCTAATTTAGATAGATTCACGGGTAATTTCAGGTGGATGGACTAATTAATCAGTACGCTTGGCAGCTTCATTTGACGTCAAGTCTGGTACTAGGCTTAGACCTCCAATTGATTAACTGTCGTGATTAAATGTCGCTGCGACTCATTGCCGCTTCCCATCACAATGCTTCATCTTGTCAGAATCAGTGTCACGGTTTCTAAGAAAAGGATTCCTTAAGCACAATTTTCTAACCAGTATTTCACTTTCTCTTTGCAGGTATGTAGAAGTTGTGGGCGATGGTGCAAGCTGCAAGTGAGTGTCCGCCATGTCTGGCATATTTATCTTTATCTCATCCCTGGGATTTTTGTCCCATTGGTCTAAAATTGGAGACTCAGTCTCCATGCCCCTATGAGTACTGCAGTCCGTTCTCCATGATCTATATATCCTGTGCATTGTCAATTCTTTTAATGTGTACAGGGGTGAGATAAATACAAAAATCAGCTTGTTTTGGTCAAAGTTGTTCTCCAACTCGTTTGAATGATATGTGATACTCACTCGGCTGTTGCCTGGTTCGAACCATTCCACATCAACCTCGTGGAGAACGACGACTTTGACCAAAACTTGTTTGTTTCTTCTTTATTATATTGTAAAAAATGTAGATTTTATAAGGAAACAAGCTGCAGCGACTGATACTACGGTTCGGTCTATTCAATAGACTACAGGCCCATCTGGTTGTTTACTCAAGTCAGATATGATGGATTGTAATCAAATGAATAATCAGTTATATCATAGATAATATCAGCTCTAAGACATGGCCGCCTGAAGTGCAGAGTAAGCAGAACATTGGGATCTATTATGGATCGCCAGAGACTAATGATGCTATATCAAGACGAGAGACTATAGGTCGTGCAACCATATTGGGGACTGAAAACTAGTTATTTTTGACTTGAAATACAGAAATTCTCATAACTTAGGCTATAAGAAAGATACAGATTTACAAAGGATACCATATCAAACCAGAGATTGTGGGCTTTATTGTCATATATATTTTGAATTTATTGAGGTGGTTTATCTGTTTTCATTTTTGTCATATTTTCTCTGAAATCATGCTAAAAGTTAGGCAAAATGTTGGACTTCTAGAATATGAGTGAAGATTCCATAGAATTCCATATGGAAGCAAAATCAAAGCCCAGTTTAATCAAGTAGAGATTTCCTTGAGAATCATTTTGATACCTTAACTTTTATTGTACTCATAGTAGAAGTCAAAATGGACTGTTTTGTTATCAAAATAGAAAAGTAGCAAAAAGCCGCTTTTTGTGGTATGCGCCATATATAATAGCATTGTGGTAGTGGGCAGAGAATGGAGAAATAAGGCTTGGTTGGAAATGATGCAATATTTTTACATTATAATTTCAAACAATGTTTTTCCTCTAGTTATCATTTAGAAACAATTGCTTCCTTAAACTTATTAGATATGCAACACAAGTCAATCTATAAGAATTTTTTGGGACACACTGTTTGAATCCGGACCCGACCTTAGTCCCTAATATGCCTTCCTGACCTATAGGATCCAACCATCAAGACCAGTAAGAGCCGAGGGTAGCCTGCGATATCAAGCGTCCTCCCTGTACGGCAAAAGGGTTTTTTACTTCATTAAATCCATACCAAATACCACCAGCTTTCCTGTATGAAAGGGGAAGGTATGGTAGTTATTCAAATCTCAGGGTGCACTAAGTCAACCCTGCGACTCTTACGTGCATAGGAGGACTGCAATTGATTTGATTGTCACTTAGCCAACGTGGACTTTCGAATTACCCAATTCTGTAGGCTATATATGGGTATGATGCTAACAATGATACCAATGACTCAACACGAGATGGCACGATTATCTATTTTTAAAAAAGGAAGGTGCAAAAACTACTAAGTAAGCAAATCTCCTTCCAGTTTCCGTAAGTGATTAAACAATGGTATGACAATATGTACCTATGCTCCACCTGCCGATGATGACCACCGATCATGGCATGTCATACTGCAAACGAATTATGCGACACAGCTAGTTCAATAATCGTCAGGTGGAAACAGAAATGGTCAACGATTTCTCTCTTTCATCTTAAGCCCAATACCCATCTACCGATTAACCCTATCGCGCCGGGTATACGCGGCAGTGCTACAGTCGTGGAGCCGGGTACTAGTGCCAGTGAATGCCGCTAGAGGCGGGGTACATAGGCCTATTGTGAAAATTTTGTTTTTGGATCACGTGACATGACACGTGATACTTATCATTATTGTTCATTTCACTTGAAAAAAAAATATGATGTCATATCTACATTCTCCGAAAGTTTCATATTTATTAAGCCACCCGATTGTCGCAAACAAACGTACATGAATGTTCCGAAATCGATAGATGTGTATTGGCTTTATGCCAAATGTAACCACCGACCGACATATGCACCTACTGAAATCAAAGCGAAATTGATTTAATCAATGGCGGTCTGCATTTTCTACCAAATGTTGGTCAGCGTGCATCACATTTATGCAGTGTAGGTCACTGATTATATATGACCAACCTTTCACAAGGAGAACCACCGGCCTACTTTTGTATAGCATGAAAATTGTCAGTGGGGTTACAGTCGGCAGGTGGAAACACTGCATTAAGCCCAATGCCCATCTACCGATTTCGGAACATTTATGTACGTTTGTCGGCGACAGCCATCCTAACAGCCGAGCCATCCTAACGGAGTCGGTAGATGTAGGACAGCTAGGCAAGGCTACCCAGCGATTAGTGAACACTCGGTTTCTTTGGTTTTTGCCCTCCCCCAGCGATTAGTGGACCATACACCGATTTTATCAGTGTGCGGATCGAGCGAGGGGTTACCTAATTTGCCTTCGACAAGGTGACTGACTCCTATACGATTTGGGAACTAATCGTTCAACCCTAAATCGGTAGATGGGCATCCGGCTTAAGACTGTGGATTGTAGTTACTGACCCCTTTACCTCGAGTGGTAGTCAATACAAGCACTTCCTTGGTGTCGTGTAGGGTAGGCTGGAGGTCATGGATATCAATACAGAAGGCCACCCCAAACCTTTGTCCTCCAGCCAGAATTGATATGTGTTCCTTCTTTGTGTTTGAATCTAAAGTAGAACCCCGCCTAACGGACACCCCGCTTAAGCGGCACCCCGCGTTAACGGACATCTTTTGTCGGAACGGTTCCCTATATTAGATGTTTAATTAACCCCGTGTAAGCGGTCACCCCGCGTAAGCGGCGACTTTGGCCGGGAACGGAGGGTGTCCGCTTACGCAGGGTTCTACTGTAGTTTTGATTTTCTTTGCCTTTAAAAGATGTTATAAAAACACAGATAATAAAGTATCTGTTCCAGTTGAATGACACATTTGGACTGGTTTCAATCCATGTAACTCTCCATCTACTCCTCCCCTCCTCGCCGTGATACAGGTGATTCATGGGCCTGTCAGGCGTTAAGGGAAGTCTACATGTTGCATAGGTTTTATCTGTTAATAATGTCCATAATCAAGGACTAGAGCAAGTCTATGACATTTGGGGAAAAGGCTCTTTGTTGCCTATAGAGACGTGGTATGTCACGTAAAGCTGCAGACGAAGGATAAAATGTCATCCCAAGGCTGACAATCGATGCAGATTATTTTTAGAACGTGCAGACGAACAGGGAAACAGCATAGACTGTTGTACTTATAATGCAAGAACACAGCTTGTATGTCGAGTTTAATGAAGGTCGCTCAAGTACTTTTTCCTTTTCGATATTGGCGCTATGTTTTTACATAGAGAAAACAACTTGGAGTGCTATATATGCGTCACTGAAATCTGCGAATGTTATTATTTCCCATGGGAATGTCTGAAGCTACCGAGTAAGTCACTTTACATTAAGTCTCCTTTATACAAAAGTCCACTGCAAATGTGCGAATGTAAGTTATTGACGAACTTCAGAAAAATAAGAAATAGAAAAGTAGAGTGTTCTGTCTCAGAGTTAGCCGACGTAGTGCCCTGGGAAACGGGGGGCTGCTACCAAATTAAAATCAAGTGTTTCTGCAGGGAATGATTAGACGTGAGTAGAAATAACCGAATTGCGTTTGCCAATTTAACAGCTGAGCCTCGGAAACCTAGAGGGAAAGATTCTTTTCCGATAAGAGGATCAGGTCGCGCTGGGACTCGAGTGAGATATCTCATTTGACTCTCAGACTGTTTCCTAGTAGAGCAATCCTCTCTAGAGATCGCTTCGACAAAAGGGGAGGAGATTGTGAGGCTTTTGGGGTGATCACCATCTAATCAGAAGCGACCATTGGGAGTTTCCTTAGTTTGCTGTGGTGAGAGAAGGTGTAAATTGTTTGCTGTTTCCTGTGATTGGGTAATGGTGGGTTGGTAGGTCTTAATGGGGTTTAATTGAGTACATAGAAGACAATCTCTGCAATAGCCTATACATGTACTACGTTAAAAGATCACAGCTGTATTCTTTAGCCTTGTGTTCATATCATTCTCATGTCAATCATATGTTCATATCATTCTCATTGTCTCCGTAATATATAATATGCGTAAAACTATTAGCATTTCATGCGTTGTTTTGGAAAGTCAAATTTAAGTTATTTTATATATAAGTGTGGCTCATTCAAACTGGAGACACACCAAGCGAGAAACGCAGCCATTTCCAGAATCGCCAACACAAAATGGCGTGTGTGTGATCTATTATTTCATATTTCACTGGATTATTGCTTCTGAGATACTGAATTATCGGTGTCGGCGATTTCGGAAATCTCTGTGTTTCTCGCTTGGTGTCTCCTCGGCTTGAAGCGGGCAACGCAGCGAGTTCCGTAATCGCCAACACAAAATGGCATATATATGAACTATTATTTCGTATTTCACCTTATCACTGCTTCCGAGATGCAAAATTATAGTCAGAAGATATTCCTATGAAAAAATATCTCACATACACACCAATTTGTGTTGGCTATTCCAGAGATCGCTGCCTTCACTGGCTTGGTCAGTCCCCGGTATCAGCGAGAGTGAATGTTATGAATTGCCACTGTCATTAACCATCACTGCACGAAACCTACCGCTTTACATATGTATCCGAAACGCGTCTAACAGTAGGATTTTGCGTCTAGAAGTTCGACCTGTAATCCGTCTCGTAGACGCCTTATCTTGTGGCGTATATACATGTCCATGGTGCGGTCTGATATACGTCATATATACGCCTGATTCCGTTGTATATACACCAGCATCCAATAGTTCCGATTTTTGCAACTTGGGGACACTACTGGTAGCATATTCCATTTGCCGTTAACCATCCAAGTCTGTATTATATGAAAATTGCAATCTTATATTACCAATTTATTGTGGGGGGTGGTGTTGGCAGTGGGGGTGGTGTTGGCAGGTCGCGGGTGGTGGGTCAGTGTTGGTGCATCCTCTACCAACGCCCACAGGACGGGGCGGGCCGCGGGTCGCAACTTTTTTTTTTTTTGTATCATATCTACGCCTGGCGTATATATATTGCGCAGAGTATGTTTTATCTTGGATATGCCAGGCGTGAAATACAGCCAAGTCGTGTGCGTCTACATATGGAAACTGTCTCGTAGACGCCCGAAACGCAGACGCGGATAAGAGGCGTATATAAATGAAAATAAGTCAATATTCAGCCGATACGTGCGTTATCGCGATGGCGTATATATATGTAAAATGGTGGTTTTCGTGCAGTGCATGCATGTGTCTTCAGGGACATGGCCCCCTTCGCATACACGATGCAGACTGGACACCTGTCCCGGTCGGATCTGCAAGGTGACCGAGGACAATGTTCAGATTTGTCACTAGGACACACACTTCTGTATTTTTTTAGAATTTCTATTTTAGGTCAACTTAGGCATGGTTTGCCATTTTATAAGTGGCTCTAGGCCAAGAAAATTTACATGCATACTGCTGCCAAGTTTTGATAGTGGGCATCTTATGGACAATATAAGATGCACGAAATACTTTGATAAGGAACGCCAAATAGGCGTTTAGATAAGTGTATTTCCACCATAAGTTGGAATATCGGATTTCAGACATTTAATAGTTGCTAAAAGGTTGCTCTGACTTTTTATGAACCAAATGAAATAACATACATTGCACTTCTATTGTCCACAATCTGTATCCCCAAAACTTCTTGGTTATGGATACAATTTTGATACAATTCTGATGATGAAAGTTTTTGAATTGTTAGACCGTGAGAAGTACTGTGAGAATCACATAGCAGTGAAGGCATACACTTTCTAAAAAGAACAGCTTTGCTTTCCCCTCCTTAGTTCTCCCACTAGAATATAACGCCATATAGGTCTGTAGAACCATATGGATGAATCTCAGAATACTGCACCTGTCATAGGAAAAACTCAAATAGCGACATATATGTGGCGTTTCCACCTGACGACGAAAATCCCGCCGCCGATGATGTGCACCCTGTACAAAAATCGGTTGGTGGTCCTTTATTTGTCTGTGCTAATAATCGTAAACCCTAAAGCATACAATATTTTCTACCTGACAACCTTTTATATCATGTATTCCACGTGCATCGTTTATTCAATAGTTATAGGACCAGAGCAGCCTAAAGCTTGGCCCTCCCTAAATTAATATAGACATTCGGTGAGAAAAACTGCCGATTTTAAATAGAAATGGTGGTGGTCAATGACCGATATTTTTCGTCGGTGGCCTCAGAAGTCAGTGGTGCCTGGTGAGTAATGTTGGAGAGATGAACCATTGACACGTTTTAACGAGTATTGTACAAACAGTATCACATAGTTTTAACCTCTATTCGTATGTTGTGTTTCCACCTGCCAATTATGACCACCGATAATAGCATTTAGCACCGCTGACCGACTATATGATAATTCAAGGCAACAGGGCACCACGGACCGACTTTTGAGGCCACTGACGAAATCAAACCATGTTGAATTGATCAGTGGTGGCCCAAAAATCGGTTGGTGACTACCGCCATATCCGTCTAAAAAAGCGTTTCTCTCAACCCCACGGTTTCTATGTTAGTTTAAGGATGGTTAGAGGGGGCGTCCACCAACCACGACAGGGCTGCGACACGCGCCGACAAGACAGTTCCAATTGGTGCCTTGTCGCAGTATTGTCGTGAGGAGGGGAGCTGTCGTGACCCCTTGTTGCAGCCTGTCGGGAAGTGCACGCTCCACTTAAATATTCTATCATAGACTTCTGCGACAACCTCCCAACACGCCACGACATGCCATGACACGGCTCCAAAATCGAACATGTTCGATTTTGTCGTAACCTTGTCAGAATACCCTCGACAGGCCCCCGACAAGCTTCATGTCGCAGCCTGTCGTGGCCTTGTCGTAGCCTCTTGTCGGGAACTGTGGTCCACCAACCACGACAAGGCTACGACAAGGCTTCCAATCGTAGAGCTGTCGTGGACCTTGTCGGAAAGCCCTTGTCCCAGCCTTGTCGTGGTTGGTGGACGCTCCCTCTTACTCTTCAAGTTTCAGGCTAATAAATCGAATTGATTTTCCCAACGAGATTGAGAGACAGTTGTTCGGACGCCTCGAGTTTCCGATGGGAATAAGTACAGATATCTTAAGGCAAACGCCTAAGCTGAACCTTATAATGCAGCCTCTATATCTTGGTCCGCCGAAATTTGAGCCACCTTTTATGATTTTAATACACGTCTCTTACCTTTTGTTTACCGCTTTCTCCTAATAGATTTTAAATGCATGGACCTCATCAATACCCCTTAGCATAGAATGCCGAAACTTAAAGCACTATATATATGTTGCACTACCAGAGGGCAATGAAGTGAAAGATGAGTCAGTCTAAAAGCCTTTCTTCCTGTTAGGTTGGATTATTAGTCAAGGGCAATGATGCAGTGCCTCAAGGATATCGCAGGATAAAGTAAACGGATCGCATGCACCTGGAGGTTAAGTGTTTTAAACCTCCGACCGAAAACACTGGACACGCCTTCAAGCTTTTTCAACGCAGGTGCTGGAAACAGTAGATTGGATTGAGGTAGTGTTCTTTATATATAAGAGAAGTGTTTATTTACATTTACATATACATTTTGATTTATTCATAACTTATTCATGACATATAAGCGTTCATGCAATTTTACAAGAGTTTTCATTTTATAGTTTCATTGTGGTCTGTTTTCTAGCTTCCATATTTCTTTAGTTTTGTTCTATTTTAAAACATAATATAGTTTCTTTCTCAAGTACATAACTGTTCGCAGTTCATATATCTTATAAGGTTGCCGTCCATTTCAGCAATCTCTCTTTTCCATACATACAATTGAGTAGTTAAAGTTCGTATTGCGTTTGGTTTGGTGTGGCATGGATTCCTTTTTTTATTTGTTTACATATAGATAATATCATTGTAGGTTTCTGGGTGATATACAAAGATAGGGTTGTGGACAGTGTGGATTAAGAAGGCTTGAAAACAAGATTTTTACAATATGATAGAGCACATCCAAAATATCGATGGAAATTATTTATTGCCTAGTTGAAAAAGATACAAGCTAAAAACCATATACAAATCTGGGCTGTGTTGTTAAAAGAAAGATCGAAAGATTGACTACTACGATTAAGATTTACTTTACATTTACATAGGCCATACTGGCAAGAAGCTAGAAACCGTTGCGATATTTAAAAGTGATATAACTTTTAAACTTAGCTTCTGATTATAATGGACGATAATTCTCTGTGCAGGACAATCGCAGATTGATATGAGAATCTCGTAAAAATTGTGTATATATATTCTCAGATACCTATTGTTTATATATGTTTACTAATTCGAGCATATTGCATATATATGATGATCTATACATGATCGTCTCATACATGAACTGATCCTGAGAACGCAATAAAGATCACAATAAGATGAAATTTTTTATCGCATTTTCTTTTAAGAACATCTCCTATGAGAAGAAAAGCAAACCAAACAAAATCTAATCACCCTATTTCTTCATAAATATAGTACTGCGTGGGTGTATTACCGGCTTTTTGAAATCTTATGAGCGCTCTCATGGCGTCTGATATAAGATGGAGGTAATCCGAGTGTCAATAACCGCATGATGCCGTTTGTGAACCTCGTTTTGAGTAACAACACGTGTCATTCTGTGAACATTCCCTCGGCTTATGATTCCTTCATGACTCAATGGCGTGTGGAACTCTCACAAAGGGGGTCGTCCAAATGGCACCGGCATCCAAAGATACCGAGGCCACTGCCAATGCTGAGTCTTAAAATTTCTTTTAACTGAGACTGACCAACATCTGTATACAACGGTAAAGGATCGCACTGAAGTGATTCGTGATGTAAAATATTGAATTATGACGGATTGAAATGCGATTTGAAAATCGTTGTCTCTATTCTTAGCAATAATGTAGCCGCGATAGCTACTCTACTAGGTTGTTTTTTTTTAATTGCTGTCACATGCTTCTATGGTAGGGATATATATATCGAGTAGATACGGGAATATGGGGATCTTTTTCTTTGGCATGTAGCCTTGATGAGATTATGTTTAATTTTCAGGATCAATTTGATAAATCAGCAAGTAAGTTAGTTTAAGAATGAAGAGTATTTCTAGTGCACAATCACTAATAGTTGATGTTCATTGAAAGTACATAGAGTTTCAAAGGTTAACCCCTGGAGCCACCAATTTCCTTACAAAAGGCTAACTACTATGGTTTAAAAGAAGAGAGTCGTAGAGAGAAGATGTCCGTTGAATAATCTAGGATCGTGCATGAAGACCCTTTTTTTGTACGCCAAGGAGACCAAGGGACGATGTGGGTCAACTTTGTTCAACACTTATGGGCGACCTTTTAGACGACTAAGACTGTCTTTGCGAACGAATCTAAAAGTCATTAAATGATGACCCTCGTACGAGGTACAGAAAAGGTTCTCCATGTATGAACCCAGATTATCCAACGGACTCCAGAAGTTCGACCGGACTAGTCAGGTTGTTCAAGCTCTGTGAGTTATACCTGCAAAAGTTCCCGACCAAACTAAAGGTTCATGGACGCCTTGAGCCCGGGACGATTTGAGCCCTGGACGTCTTGGGCATTTCTGTTGACGCTTTGAGCCTACCCTGTGGACGCCTTGAGCCTACCTCGTTTTGGTGGCCTTGAGTCTCTAGATGTAAAAACCTTGAAAATTCCACTTATACTGGCTTATAGTCATATATACTCAACACTAACCCTTACCCAACCCTTTTTTAATCCTAACCCGCCAATCGGAACTAAAATGGGGTAGGCTCAAGGCGTCCACGTTGTTGCTCTAACAGGAGGCTCAAACAGTAAAACGCTCAAACTGAACAGTGCTCCTTGTATAAGATGCAGTGCCCGGATGATTCACAGATGTATATGTATATGTATGTATGTATGTATGTATGTATATATATATATATATATATATATATATATATATATATATATATGTATATAGTATATGCATATATATTTGATACCCAGTATACTAATAGCGATGACTATTTTTGTTTGTAATACAGTTTATGAATGATAACGATAAATCTCTAAGTACGTATGTAAGATGAGTATGTGGAAAACAGGTGTATTGATAGACAAGTATACTTATTGAGCACTTACCACAGTCTACACCCTCTTATAACGGACTGGTCGCTGTACACCCAGGATGATATTGTAATGCGGATCTCTCCTGACCCTGCAGAGCCAGGATCTTGGAGAAAGATATTCCGGCTACATATTTGTCGAGTCACGAGGTGTTGAGGGTCAGCCGCAGACCAAAGGCTGTATGATAAAGTGGGAATACTCGGCGGACAGTGGCGCTATGCCATTGTCATCGGATGTGTATGGAGGTCAAATGCAGTGTTCTTATGGGCACTCCACCCGAGGACAATTAATTATCCCAAGCGGAGTTGCCCGAAAGCCATTTGTCCAAGATCCCCCATACTGTCCCTATATAATACTAGGAGCAATTATAAATAGATAACAATTAAAATGTTCTTGAAATATTCAGTCTATTGATCCTTTTCTGTAATCCACTTGCACCCACTCAAATTGCCCTTTCTGCAACTTCCCCAATACTCTCCTCTTAAATCTGAATCGGTGCTACCGCTTACTAATCTCTGTTTCAACCAAAAAAAGTCTTTTTAACGTATCATTCAATAAAGTTGGAAAATGAGAATAATGAAGTACAAGAATTCAAGTAAATATGATCTGAATGTTTCCTATGATTGTGGTTTTGCCCTGCAAGTTTGTATCAAGCCGTCTGTATGTGTATATAAGAAGTATTGATCTCCTTTACTCGTGGCTGGCTTTCTCGTCTTGATGTTCGTGCTTCTGAACCTTCACATTCACAAGCGTCAGATCCGTCCGACCTCTTTGCCACTCCGTCCCTGACCTCTGACATACCGAGTCAGCCCTCCAATAACCCTTGGTCTTTTACAAAACAAATATGGCTCGCTCGCCGACTGATGATTTACCACCTCAGAAGCAATAATCAGATGAAATATGAAATAAAAGCTCACTTCTAGGCCATTTTCTGTCGGCGCATCTGGAAATCGTTGGGTTTCCTGTTTGGTGTGCCTCCGGTTTAAACGTTTTCGGACTCTCTCATGTGTCTCAGCAGTCACGGTTGTCGTCAGTTATGGTTCAGAGCATATACTGTGTAGTTCAATATATGGAATAAGGCTGCTAGGATATTCAGTTCCCAGGCGAGTTTTTTTATGGATGGAATTTAGCATCACACTCCGGCGTTTACACTACACGGCTGAAAACGTGGGGACTACACTAGCCAATAGTTGTTAGGTGGCGCTTGATTACGTCACCAAAAAATCGTCGAGTCAGGAAACGCACCAAGCTTTAATGGACGATTTTTCTCGTTGAAATTGAAAACGTATTACTCCCTGCTGTTCATCTAAGACGACCTTTGAAGGTTAACTCTGCATAAACTAGAGCTGAATGTCAATTGGAAAATTTGCGTTAAATAAGTCAGTAAAATATCGTGATCGTCGTTCAGGGCCAAATGCGAAGTTGTTGACAACAGTTTTTAAAGAAACGTTCAGTTTTTAGACGTTTAATTCAAGATGCTTCGAAATAGTCGCCGGTGGAGAATTTGGGAGAATTTTTTTTATCAAGAAGTGTTTATTTCACAATCCAAAAGTATGTGTACTCATATCTAACGATATAATCTTCCGCACAACATACAAACATTCGTGCAAATTGTACAAGCTGTGACATTTAGAAATCGGCTGCATAATCGTCAGTTGTGCCGGTTTGCGTATTCTGACGTAATCTGAGATCTGTGGTGATCAGTCTTTTAGCGTTTGGACTAGACGATTTCTAGTCATTGACGGGAAGTCGTCAGGTGGTGCAAAATTCAAGGGTCGTCGCCTAAAGGAGTCTAGTGTAATCATGGTCGACCATCTATCTGTGCCTCTAAATAACTCAGTGTTCATACTTGTTCTTTTAGAGGTATTCAGCCCTAGGTAATAATGTCAGATATAGATGTATCTTCACAGACACAATGACAAGTACCCGTAAGCATTCTAAATCTTTTATAGAGAAGCGGTACTTCCGTAGGAATATAATTCCAACTGTAGTTTCCATGAACCAAAGGATGAATGACCGTTCGTTTTATAACATCTGTCGTTACACGAAAGATATAAATGGAAGAACTAGAGAAACGAATTCAAATAGCCATAAAGGAATGTGAGATGGGGGTTGGTAATAGAATACAGAAGCTACTGGGAAGGATTGCGCAGGATTATGATATTCATTATTCTTTCTCCGAAACATAGACCGTCTCCAGTCACTATTTCTGGAGAACTACACAAACTCCTTTGGTATCAGAAAGTGACTTATCCTGACCGTGTAGAGAGCCTTTGGTGATACCTGTCAAATATGAGTCTACGTGAAGTGTTTCTAAAGAAGCTCTGATGAGGTGATACCTCCGGATCCTCTTTACAGCGGCACTCCTCTCTCGCCCGGTCCCTCGTTAGATGAGGCGCCTCCACTAGATCTGCGCCGATCCAAAGGCAAGGGGCGACATCAGAGAAGAGACCTATCCCACTTGGGAATATGTCGCGAGGACCTTGGTGTGGGAGATCGTCCAGATCCGACAGATTGCCGCCCTGTTATAGGTGCGTGTCGTGAATGAGATGATTGAGGTATCGTGATGTATGTCTAAAGTTGTCTTCTGCACGAGCTGTTTGTTAAGGTGTCTTGTGATTATTTTAAGGATGTAATGTAGGAGGATATAAGAATCTCTAGGAAGATGTTAATAATAACATGAAAGAGTAGTAAGGTAACTTTACTAAGGTCGAGTGACCTGTTTTGTAAGTATTATAAAGGAAAGTTCACTAAAAATCGAATATGAGAGAGGTTGTATTAACTCATATAAAGACTATGATGAGAAATAAAGATATTATAACAATTGTTTACTAAAAGACATGATGAAAAAGTAAAGATGATGCTGTTCTCCCGAATGTACCTAAATAACCTTTTCTACTTATTCTAAATATTCGTTCAAAAATTGCCTTGTATAATATCCATATACTTGGTGAAAGAAAAAGTCGAAAATAAAATCATATGTTAAGAAAAAAATAGCGATCCGTTTTGGTATTGCACTGACTCATCATTGCACTGACTCATCGGGACAGTCGCTCCTGTTTTTCTGGTACCGTCGGCTATGATCGGATCGCAAAAGTATTTCCGGGATAATTTTAACGATCCGACTGAAAAGCGTGGCTCCAGCATTAGCAGATGGTACCCCTTTATTCACGCGGTGACGTTAATTTTTACGATGTGATAGCGATAATGGACGAGATAGAGGAAGATATATTAGTTTTTTACTTAAATACAGGGAGCAACGTCTAGTCCCTAGGGTCACTATTCTGTGATCCGCAACTCTATTGTATATGTGGAGCAACGACCCCCGGACCAAACATTTACACTAGACGACTGAAAACATGGTGATTGTAGATCGTTTGACCAATAGTCGCATGGTGGTGCTCGATTAAGCAATATCGGCCGCAAAAGTCGTCGATCCAAGAATTTCCCCAAGCGTTTACACTATATAGACGATTTTATATAGAAATGTATGACAACTGAGTTTATACAGATTCAACAGGTGCCTAGACGACTAATTTAGCCTCTTGAAAGAGCGGGTGCTATTGTCGTTAGGTGGTGCCAAATTGTCTAATCTGATGAAATCCGACTATCTGTAGTCGCCACGCACTTGGCATATACACTCGGTGATTTCTAGCCCTTTATTGCTGAAAGTCGTCAGGTGGTGCTAAATTGAAGATTGGCTGCCATAAATCGTCTCGTGTGAACGCTGGGTTACACGTCAGACAGACGGACTGCCAGGATGTCATTAGCTACGAAGGTACAGCGTGAAACAGGTGTAAAGCAGATTATCCCCATCCACGAGTTGTGTCAATTAAACAGACTAGGAACCCAAGATTTCTCTACCTTGATTTCTCAGACGCGAATTGCTTATCATTGAGATATTGATCAATGCTGTTCTCATTGGCCACGACCAAGGGTTATCGAACGCGCCCCTGAATATTTGGCCTTCGTAATGTTGTGTATTTTTAGCAATTTTGATTTCCAATACCTTTGATCAATCTTTTGAATTGAAATTGGTTCTGCATAGAGATTCTTGTTGTTGTTCGCAAACTATATATATATATTCACATTACGAAATATCTAGCGATAGTTATAGTGTTAATGATGTTTGCCATTGCAAGGTCCCTCTAACCTATACGTTAGTGTCTGCTTTTTTTTGTGCGGATTAGTATTGAAGTAATTCAGTTATGTACGTCCTTAGAAAGACACTGAAGTTTTTTATGAACAAAGAATCTTTATGACTGGTTTACCTACAGTAGCGACAATTTTAACAACAATAAATAACTCATGCACTAAAGAATACCTTATATATGAACCATATCAAACTGGTATTCAAGTGTATTGCTGTTCTAAATAAGACATGTGAGCTATTTGTGTTAACACACCAAGAGTAATTCTACAAACGACGGGGTTGTGTACAACACTTTAAAGGCCCTAGTTATGATCAACCGGTTCTTCAAATAGAGTTCGATTGACAACCAATAATAAAATTGTCTTTAAATCAGAATTTAATTAGCTGTACAGAAAAGAGTGTTCTAAACAAGTTAATACTCGCCTGTATTTTGTGTTAAGAACAGAATTGTAATAATCCTTTGGACTGCTCCAGGCTCTATGAAAGCATCCATTATTAATAAATCAAGTGAACCCTAGAACATCACTTCCATTTATTGGGTGTTCATCTTAAAGGCGGCCGTCAGCCTGGTTGAAAAATCCTTGTAGAGACAACAATATAAACATATTTGAAGCATATTTGTCATGGTTATTCGTTGATGCAGTGTGCCTTTACAATACAACTCAAAATATTTCAGTAACGCACGAACCTTTTCGGCTAGATCACCTAACTTGTATCCAGCCTAAAAATCGATAGCTCTTTCTATTTCCTTGAAATTGTGTTTATTCCAGTGTCCAATTGGTCAAGGATGATGACAGCATTTTATCTACATAATCCCCCAGAGTGGAGAATATGCTGTGTGAATATTTGCTCAATTCCCAGCTTTAACAGCGTCTTGTGTCCAACTTTAAATGAAAGGATTATCCTCTTCAAGTAGGCTTTGTCTGTAACATGACTTGCCCAATAGTGTGACCAAAAAGGCAAAACCGACGAGGCATGTTTGTTATTTATTTAACGCAGATCGTTCCCCTATGGCGCCTAGCGACGAGCAATCGCCGACTTTCCCCTTACAACTTCTTATAGTCGGTAATCCGATTTCGCTCTGCGCTGAGTTAGTTTCTAAAAGGGCTTAAAGATTGTCTGTATTCTATCAAGTAGTTCAGGGACGGCGGTTGGGACCGGAATTCTATCCCTGACAGAGACATCAAATATGGACAGCTTTCCAGAGGGGGTGTTGCGAGGTCGTGACAGCTGTATGTGAAATTAAACGGTAGTAAGCTGAGAAATTATTATGATTTATCATCATAAGACCTTAAGTAACCTTTCCCAGGGTACACTTTCTCGCTCGTTTCTCTTGATTTCTCCTAAACCGCAGGTATTCTTTAAATGGTGTAGATAATGAATTGGGTTTAAAACTGCGAGGTTGTGACGATGCTCGTTTGTCATCGAGTTTGAAGTGTGCAGTAATATGAACAAGCCGATAGCCGAGTGAATATTCTGAAGCACCCCAAACGAGGTGGCGAATGGGGACTCAGACCAAGCACGAACATGTTTCTGATTTTTTCCTAGTTTGGAAATATCTTCTTTTTTTTATCACCCGTTGAGAATGAGTTACCATACTCGCAAGCCTGTTGAGAACGAGTTCCTAATGTTAAGCCTATGGACGTTTATTCCAGGTTAAGATAGAGTACATGAAGACCCTTTTCTGTAACTCGTACAGGGGTTATGGTTTGATATTCTAAGACCATTCGCTATGACAGTATTATCCGTACATATGTTTTTTTTTTAATCCTAAGTTTTTATTTCTACTGGAGGTCTTGTCCAGGAACAAATGTTCCCATCTTCCGACAACTCCAGGTGGCTTATGGCATACAGAAAAGGGTCTACAGGTACGGTCCTAGAGTATTAAAGACAAATGCGGGTAGGTATCGCACTGCCTCCTGTGTAGATACTGGTGCTGCCATCTGAGTTCATGAAAGTATTGCAGTTTCCCATAAACACCAAGAGTTAAGCACTAACCTTCTTCAGATGGCCTTCCCATAGAAATTAGTATGGTGACATAGTATTCTTTTCGCATATCTCATTTGTACATGTTCCCAACTATCATAATCCAGAATTATTTGAAGAATGCAATAGAACATCAGTGTCATTTAGCAACAAAGTCAGAATATTGCAGCTTCTCATAGAAAACAACAGTTTATCACTTACATTTTCAGATGGCCTTCCCATAGAAGTTAGAATGGTGACATGCCAATTTTTTTTGCATTTTCTATCTGCTAATATATAGAACTTATATTATCCAGAGAGTGATTTACAAAAATCAATAGAATTTAGAAACCACCCAACTACCAGCATTTGTCTTTAAACGGGCCCCTGTTACGGCCAGAAAACTATTTACATTCCATGTACCATTGTGCCAATGGCGGACCTTTTTAAATTCTTATTTTTCAGCTTGTTTACCATACGGGGCGAGAGACCTCCCACGCGCTCTCGGTGTACCCATGTCACAACTTCTCTCAGAGTGTGTGTTGTTTTTCTTAATTGTTGGAATTCCCAGCCGTCTGTCACCGGCTGGGAAAACGGAAGCGGAGTGAATGAACTGCGCAATATAGGCCCAGGGCGCAGTTACGCGATTTGCAACTAACCCGGCCTTTCCACCTGCTCATTTAACAACCGATTATGGCATTTCGTAACACCTACCGATTATACGACACATTTCGTGCAATAATCATCAGGTGGGAACAGAAATATGGTTAATGATTTTGTTTTCCTCCCTTATGCAATTTAGCACTACCTACTGACTTCTTCACCCACCGACGAAATCGAAGTGAATTGATCTAATCGGTGGCGATATACATTTTACTAACAAAAGCCCATTACATTTTTGCAGTGCAGGCCTGTGATTATGTACTACTGACCTTTCGCAAAGAGATCGACCAACCGACTTTTGTATAGCGTGAAAATTATGGGTGGACTTTTAGTTGGCATGTGGAAACGCCACATGAGGATATCATTTTGACCAGCTCAATGATAATTCTTACCGCTTAGAAAATGGTAAGACTAAAGGTCACAAATATTTAAGAGTATGTACATTATCAGAAACCGATAACTTCTAAAGTTCCCATGTAATATGGTAAGATGCACTGTGTCTAACGGAGTTTGGACTTATACGGTGGCGGGAGAGAGCGGCCGTTGCTAAGGCTATGTGATACTTTTCAATATCTGCTTATAGAGAGAATTGCAAACTTGTATTGATACTACTGTGGATGCATATTTCTACTGGCAAAAGACAAAGACACCTTAAATAGGGCATTGAACATTGGTTTTACTACCACAGACGAAGCAATCCATTCCCGGGTCCGGCGGCCAGTAGCCAGGTAGACCTACATCTCAGGAAACCAGAGGCAGCCTTGAGGTAGAATCAGCAACAGACAGCAGTCTCCTGAAAGGTTGAAGAACATCACGTTCAGCGTATTTCTCGCGAATCTGACATTGTTTCTACTCGTATCTATTGTTCCCTGTGGGATATAACAATTATCTTAGTTCAAACAAGGTTCGCAATACTATACAAATGATGCTGTCGCAGGTTTTACCTTTAAAGTCTTTTTCTATAGGTTAAAAAAAAGGTTTTCCGCGCTGAAAACAACGGGTGTAATTTGAACCTATATGTTGCAATCTGGAAGTACATGTAGAACCTCACGGCCCATGGAATATAATTTTTAATTTAGCGGGATTCACACGTAGATACTTATATTTGTTTTTTTGGGGTTTTTTTATTCAATAAAACATATAGTAACGACATAAAGTATTCGCCAGGAGGCGTTCTTCCATATATAACTGAGACAGGTGTACTTCACACCTTTCCCCCACTCTTAGACAATTCAGGTGCAAACATTTCATGACAAGGTGGCAAATGTGGTTTTTTTTAATACCAGTCTTAAGAGAAAATGGTGAATAGGATCCACATGGAAGCACACAGCTTTGTCTCAGACATAGTCCCCGTGAAGACTCACAGCGGGACTCAAGCTGAAACTCTACCATGCAGACAAAAAGATTGTGTTCAAGCACAAAATCTCAGTGGAATTTGCCTCAGACATTGTGAGGTACATTAATCACACCCTGTGTACTCCACTTTAGATATTTCGTAACTTTATATATTGACTTTGACATACTTATGTACTGTAAGTTAAGGAGTATGAGACTTAACTCTGCGCCCTGCCCGCCTTAGTTCCTATATCCAATGTTGATTTTATCATCATTATTATTATCATTATTATTTGCAGATATCTCTCAGCAAGGCTGAGTTTTGCAGATACAGTGATTTGTTGAGTTTACAGATGGTATAACCAGTAGACAATCATACATCGAGATCAAAAGGTTCTAACTAATTCCAGTATGTTAGATAATTAATAAGCCGTAAAGGCATAATGTTAGATTGATGATGATGGTAATAAATGTATGATTGTCAAGTCCTGACTGTGGCCTAAAGGTATACATCTACAGGTTTCTTGAATTCATCTTATTGGTTGGCAATAATTGTACAGATGTTGGTAGATTGTTCCAGGCTTTAATCCTATTATGTAGATCCTACCAGCCATCTATGTTGTCAACAGTCATTTATTTAGCTCATGATTATGAAATAATTAATTCCACAGCGTCTTATTTTGAAGACACACAGACAGCAATGTTATAATGCATACTTCTCTCCCTCCCCAAACAATATTAGAGCGATTAATACAACATTAGAAAAGGACTTGTTGCATCTGCTCCCACCATCAGATGGCCTTAGTCTCGGCATTTAGATTGTATAGAGCCAAATCTAATAGAATACCATACACATACACTAGATTGTGTTGGTAGTGTTCTGAATCTTTCGGAAATCGTCGAAAGATGAGTGGCATCTTTCTGTACCCTTTAATAGCAAAGGTCTATCCCTTTAACAAACGCTTACAAAGTGCTAAATCTGTAAGATTGAGTGGTCAGAATCCCTATATGTATTCCTTCTAGTGCAAATAAAATGAAACGTATCACTTACCTTAAACATAACCGTACTTGTGGCCGTAAGCGTAACCTACACGATGACCGTAGTTACCGTAGTTACCGTAGTATGGGGTTCCGTAGCTATGACGGTACCGGTAACCGTAATGCCGAACACCGGCATCGTCACTGGCCATAGTTACGGCAGATATAGCCGCGAGGACGAGGATTGCGAAGAGAAGAACCTTCATTGTGCTTTCAGAATCTAGATGCTGATATGCCGAAGTCTACACCTCAGTGTATTTATATAGGAAATGCTATAGCTTTATGAGATGCAGGACGCATTCCAGCGGCTACTGTCTGTAATGGTTGCATAGTGTCAACACACGGCAAAGCTTTTTGTGCTCGCGTATATCAATCGAAAGAACAGCGCTGTACATCTTGTGGTATATCATTTTTGTTTTAGTTTGTTTCATGTTGGCATGGCGCATACCAGCCGACATCCAACCGTATCAAAGAAACCATCGAAAAGGATTACTTGATAATCTTTGGCCATACAACTTCAGACAGATTCCTATGAATACTGACTACTTCCCATGGCTGAATATTCATGCATATATACATATTTCTGTTTTTTTTATATTCGTGACTTTTTAGCCATTTATTTCCTAGCCATGTATTGTCTAATCTGATCTTTTGCTATCTTGGTAACTAATTCATACATATTTACATAGTAGCTATATATAAATTGTCTAATCTGATCTTTTGCTATCTTGGTAACTAATTCATACATATTTACATAGTAGCTATATATGAAGAAGGCCAATGAATATATACACTGAATAGATTGGGAGTAGCTGATATAAAGTAGATGATATATAATCGGCATACTACACATATATTTATTTTCTGACTGCAGCGTAATATGTTAGTGAAAATAGGGCGTGAGTATACCCATTATGTTAATGATGGTGCTGTATCTGTACCCCGTTGCTGTGCAGTGGCTATTTATAACAAAGTGGGCCGTTGTATCTTAAAGAAGAAACCAACAAGTTTTGGTCAAAGTCATCGTTCTCCACGAGTTTGATGTGGAGTGATATAAATGAGGCGACAGCCGAGTGAATATCACATAGCATTCAAACAAGTTGGAGAATAACTTATTTGACCAAAACGAGTTGCTTTCTGTATTTATCTCACCCCTGTACACTCTATAACAATGGACAACACACAGGATATAGACCATGGAGAACGGACTGCAATACTCATAGGGGCATAGAGAACGAGCTCCCAATGTTAAGCCTATGGGCATTTATTCCAGGGGTGAGATAAATAGAGGAAACCCTATATGAAAGTTTACAGTCACAGCTTGTATCCCATCTAGTTTGACTAGCATACTTACGCAGCAAATTAAATGGGATCGAGCTCTGACCATAAACCTGAATAGTTTTTTAATTTATTTCACCCCTCAGACCCTAAACTTGAAGAGATCTCTGAGTTTATTCCAACCCTCACATTGACTACTTAGCTAACATATGTGACATAATCCCTCATTGAGTATTTGTACTAAATACTCCATGGCCATTGAGTACGAGTTGCCAATATTAAGTATATGGGACAAAATACCAGGGGTGAGTTAATACTCAATATTACTCTTGCGTAACACTGGGAACAACTTAAACAATGATTGACCGACCTGCCCGCAGGCATGTAGAACCTTAAATCTAAATATACTGTCTGCTCTGTGTGTGTGCTCGACAGGACAGGGTGATAGGTTTTATGCCAACTCTATATTTCAGGGTTATATTGGTTAATCGCCGCATACCTTTAAATGTTTATCTCAGTCGCGGCAGCTTTATCATTTTAAATTGTGAGTGTGAATCTAGGGACAAAATTATCAAACATGCAGTAGCTTTTACAGCCCCGAATGAGTTTGTGTCTAAATTGAAATGGAGGTGCCCATTGTACATGGACTTCAGACCTTACATGTTATAAGCTGATTGTCAAAAACATTAAACTCGAGGAAAAAAACACCCTTAGAGAGAAAGACAGTGATGAGAGAAATCAAAAGGGTGGCTACTTGTGTAAGAATAAAAGTTAGTTTTGCACTAGAGAAGGCAGGGTCAATTCAATGAAATTTTAAATGGAGTAATCTAGAGATCACAGACAAATGGAATGAATGTAAGGTGAAAAACAACATAAGACAATATGAAGAGGAGCCGAGATAGTAAATCAATTGCATGATAGCACATGAAATAAAGGAATTGCTCAAAAAAGAGTTATGAAATGGAAGAATTAAATCTTTCCAGGTTTTGTTAAGAAGTTTTGAATTTTAAAAAAAGGCTGCATACATATAAGCCATTGAACTCGCTATTCGTAAATATCCCAAGACTGCCCAAGTAGTCCCTTGAGTCCCAATTAGACACTCGTATTTCAATGCAGGCCACATCCCATTCAACATTCATATGATATTGTCAGTTGATAGGGGTCGTACGGTCATGCTATAAATCATATTAGGATCCATTCCCAGTATATCTTTTAATTGCGAAGCACATCGTATTATTCAGAGTGCCAATTAACTGTGGTTGATCACTGTAGGACGGATTCCCCTCGGCGCCCGTTCATAGCACTGTCTACAGTGAATGTAACAATGCTCATGACAATCTCTATGCACAGCTGATAGGCTGTGCTGACGAGATGCGCACGATAATGAGCTATATTTTTTTTTCTCTCCAAGTTTCTATACTAATACCCTTTTGTCTGCAGCGAGTCTTGGTTTGTCGGTTTGAATCATGGATATCAATAAATAGGTATAAGCCGGAACTGGATTCAGTTCATTTTCATGGCTCTACTATGACACCAATTATTAGTCCACATTTTAGGTTGAGGGTGTATAATCAACCATAAAATGATAAAAGTATATAATATTGAACACTGCCATTATGGCTCAATCTGTAAGGTTTCACAGCATGGGTTACTAAATCGAGACATAACAATCAGAAAGGAGTTAGACACCAGACCCTACAAGAGGTGAACACAAAAGTTTTGAAATTTCGTTTTGTGTTAATGATTTCAAATATTTAAAAATTAAATTGTGTTCCTTACTATTTAAGATCACTCATTCCATTATTTACCTCCAGAATAATGTACTGAGGACATGAATGCCATCCAAAATGGTTTGTGTATAATCAACACTGACGGTGATTTTTTTCTCAGGCCTAACGGAGTCGGCCGTAGTCAGTAGATGTAGCACAGCTAGGCAAGAGTCAGGCAACAATTAGTGAACCACCTCCTTCAAATGTTATTTTGTCGCTGACAAGTTGTGGTTTTTATGTTCCTAAATCGGTGGCCAAAAGTTTATCAACATGTTGATAAATCTAATCGCCGACAACGGAATGTTGGAAAATGACGCTTGATCGGGTGGCCGACATGGGCCGAGGTATTACGTGATTCGCCTGGGAAAAGTTCACCGACTCCCATACGATTTGGGAGCCAATCATTCCACCCTGAATTGGTAGATGTGTGTGTATTGGGCTTTAGGGAACCGAAATGTTTTCACCTTCCATAATCTGCTTAGTACTTTATACATATCTTCTTCCCAGTCAAAGTGGAATCGGGACTAAATGAGACTTTAAAAAAAACATATTCTCTCAACTGAAATCCGATCTGATATGATTTCTTTTCAACATATTCTCTTAACTGAAATACGATCCGATATGATTTCTTTTCAACAATCAACCTGGTTGCTACCGGTCCTGTCCATATAAAAAATTACACGTAATATTGACGATTTATTAGGTTACCTGATTAACCAATCAAACAGGGACAAATGGTTCACTTGTGACAATAAGCGATAAGAGCGACTGAATGAGGCTCTAGACAGATGGATTCTAAAAGAAAACAGATTAACTGAAGAAAACGTACGGACTAATTAATATGTTGATGTCGCGCCGGACCTAATTTGGTAATGTACGATAGGGCCTAGTTACCATCCATCACAAAGCCTATTGCAAAACGTGAAATGTGAGGGAGACCGTGGGCTTTCATAAATCAGCATCTATTTGTTGATGCCAGGGAGCATTCGGAAATTATTATGTAGGCTACCCAGAGGCAGGCGTTGGCAAACATCGGCCTCCTGTGTAGTGTTGACGCACCTTAGCTTCATCAATATACAGATAGGGCAGCGGAATCAGAAAAAAAACCTAGAGATCTCTGATAATTACTGTGGTGATGGAGAAAACCACCATTGTTTAGATTGCTTAATTCCTCATCAATTCCATCCCTTAAAGATACATCAGTTATAGAAGGTCAGTAAATATTGGCAGGATCCTAAGGGAGTTAATCCTAAATGGAAGTATTCACATAAATTTGGCTACCTTTCCATAAAAAAAAAAAAAATTTCTGCTACGCTTGCTTCCGTCGCCCACACCCCACCGGGAACGAGGAGACGTTCGAACCGTAGCGAAATCTTTTTTATCACACCTTTCCATAAATAAGTCGTTCACTGGATCAGTGGCACGGTTTTAACGTGACTCCATCAATAGGTAAATTCAGTTACCTGGGTATACAAATGAAACTCGCTGCTACGACTATCCTATCAACGCATAGAACACTCAGAAAAAGCCATGCCTTTACAGGATCTGATGCTTTCAGTGAAATTATACTTTCAGTTGTAGTTGAACAGCCATGGTCCTAACTCTATATAAAACACACTTTCCTGATTTTAGTTATTATCGATTCGATATTTATATAGAACTGCATTGAGAATCGTATAAATAGACAATACTCCACAAGTTTGGATGTGCCTGCATCGTCATCGAGGCGAAGCCGAGTGACGATTATGGCACATCCAAACGAGTGGAATATTGACTATTTTACGATTTGAGTGCGGTTCTGGATTTATCTCACCCATTTCTATGATGTTAGATAGTATCAGAATATCAGAACAGCTCAAATATACCTAGCGAATCCATATGACGTCATCTCAAATTCACTACGCCACGGCCGTGGCTTAGTATCGTCACTTTACGGGGGTGATCGTTGAGTATTTTTTCCTAATGTTATTTCTATGCCGAAGCTTGTATCAGGGGTGAGATAAAAAGAAATACACAAATAGACTTTTTTCTATGCCGGTGTGCTGTGAAAATTGGTTACCTTGCGAAAAACTTGTTTTATCGCCCACCCAATATTCGCATGCTAATTCCGCGAAAGATCTGGGAGGAGAGTGTCAGATATCATGGACTTTTGGACGTACTACTATTTTCATGTGATTTTAATGTAACTAAATGAAATAGTATTTAGACATAAGAATTACATGTCGTGATATGTCGTAATATGCTTAATTTCGGCAAATTCGTCACTCTCAAATCGTGACCTTCATCACTGCGCATGCGCGTGGGCGATAAAACAAGTTTTTCGCAAGGGAACCGGTTATCGTATTACACCGGGGGTGTGGGGCAACCAATAAACCACAACCGATGATCTTATTGTGTACAGGTGGGTATATGGTTTACGGATTCAATTACATTTTCCTATGCTTATTTCGAGAATTCAACTTACCATTTCTTTCTTATTTCTTTTTGTTTAACTGAAAAGGTCTTATGATACTCTATAACATAGGTATTGGACTAGCATTTCATAGCGGCTCTTTCACAGTCACACATTGCTGGGTAGTGGCCACTACATTCTGAATATCTGTATAGGCATTTATCTCACCCGTGGTATATTTTTCCCCATATACTTAATATTGGGATCTCGAACTCAATGCCCATGGAGTATTTAAAATACTAAATGGAAGATAATGACACATATTTTAGCCAATTAGACAATGTGAGGGGTGCGATAAATTCAGAAACCTATTCATGTTTACGCGCAAAGCTCAATCACGTCTTGTTTCAATAGCTATTCGCCATGGGAATTACTACGCTATCAAAACTCGATGAAATACGAGCATGTAAACTTTCATATGTTTCCTATTTATAGTACACGTACTTTCACTTATTTTCTTATCACGACTAACGATACATTTATATATATGATCCAGACATTTGCTGTCTAGCATCTCCTTTAAGATAGAAGGCTAAACGTCATTATCCTCGTCCTTATCCCTTTTCCCCAGTCATTGCCTTTCTCCTCATTGGCTTTCTCAAACCATCCTCTCCTTGTGACTCAAATCTCTTTCATTCGTCGCTAATATTCAAGGTGGAGGACATCAATTCTGTTAGCATAGGAAAATCTAAGAGTGAGATAAACGGATTTCCAGGGTAATTGTATCTCTTACAACTTTCCCACACTTTCTATATGGGATGCTATTCCTCCGTTCATTCTATAGGTTGCGGAATATGATCATGACCACCTATTAGTACCCTTTCCCGCTCAGGCAAATAGACTTACAGTAGCGTCAGCATTGTTGGAAATACGGGTAAAACTCGTAACCCTCTCTCTATATTCAGAGTAGAGCAGATGTACCCGAACAATATTCTACCCCTCATCGATCAATGCGAGCAGAACCCTTTACAGGGTGACAATGGAGGAGGGTCGAAATGTAATTTCGGTGTTGAGTAACACGATCCCAATGGCATTAATTCCATTTAAGGCACATAACGTAAGGATGCCTATCTTGTCTACGTAACTGCATTGTCATGTGGTGGTACTATGCTTTTATGGCCTCCGAACCAATGCTTGGAGGCAGGTATCGTACGCCTTATCTGTAGCACCTTGTACAGTGTCCATACAATGACACTATCTCTCCCCCTACCCTTATCGAGTTACTCCTAAGCCGGAGTCACCTATACATCGCTAACTCCCTGTCCCGAAGGTCTAATCCATATTCCTTATTAGACGGATCGACGTAATTTGTTTTAATTCTGTTGTAGATCGGCCTCATTCCGCTTCAGTAGAGGACTAGGGCGGGGCGAGTGAGCGCCTCTAAGCATGACTCATTGTATCCCTGCACTCCATAGAGATCGACCCGTCCGGGGGCTAACGTGTGTAAACGTGGTAAATCTTCCGCTACTGTAGGGCGCAGCGTCGTGGGTGTTTGCCAGAAGCCAAACAGTGGTGTGCAAGGTATAATGGTACTCACCCTGTAGGTAGGCCTAGGCCGAAATTACTCTAACCTCGCGGGGAAACACTAATGTGAGCACATGTATGCAGTCATATATCGTTCGACACCCAACTCAGTTGGGATCACTCTGCACGCCAGCTCTTTGTAAAAGCATCGGATACATCATAAACACTATTAGCAAGTTGGTGTACATCTATTTAACCCATTCCCCGCAGCAGGGTGTTACCCGGTTGGCCACTCGATCGCAGCGCCACCTATCGTTATACTGTGTACTACCGCAGCAGGCTTTTACCAGATTCACCGCTGTACCGCAGGCATGTTTTGCCGCTAGGGGTCTGAGGAAGGTGGTAGTGGTAGAATTTCTCCATTTTCTCCGTAAATTGATGATTTATGAATAAAAGATGACCATTACTATAACGGCAAGACCTGTATCTTGGTGTGTATATATATTTTGTGAATAAAATTAACGGTTGAATATATGTAATCTCGAACTGAAGTTGGCCTAAAATACGCGCCTATGTAAAAAATAACCGTCCATGGCGTCCGCCTATCTTAGGCCTTACACACTACTGTAGCAGATTTCTTCGCATCAATATATATAGTCGTTAAAGTCGATGAAACCCCCATTGATATTCAAATATGAACCCTACCTACACGATTCTAAAGTATTATGAAATAAAACGACTCCTAAGGTGATCTAAGCAATATTGAAAGTTTGAACTCGCGGACATAGCAAAACCGTTGGTGGGGGCGGGAGTGTCAGTGTAAACATGGATGGCTAAGCAGATTCCTCTACGCAATGGACGCTGTGTAAAATCATTTCCCCTCGTCAAATAGCGGATTAACAACAGAAATGAAACCCAGCAACTTCATTATAAGGCTTGTGCCTACAAAAGGATATAAATATTATGGCGGAAAAACCATCGAAAGTGTGGTTAATACGGTGATAACTTCGGATCTTTCAGCCTGGTGGTATAGGTGTCAAGTCCAGTGACAGCGCCATGTCTGCTAAGCTGTCTGCTACAAGTCGATGCGACAACCCACAGAATTGCCATTTATATCATCCTATGGCGTCAACAGTGTAAACTGAGACCAGCATTATGTTCATCTGATCAGCAGCTATATGAAGGTGTCAGACTTGACACGTTGGAATTAACCTAGCGCTTTGTAACTAATATCGGCAAAGCCTCTATAGAGTCCTGTCTAGATTATAAGGTTGAGTCTATGGGAATCCGTGTCACTGCTCGAACAGTAGGGTTGTCAAGTTATAATACGAAATCAGCTCGCACCGGGTTTAAACTTTAGATTCATGATAAATCATACGTATATTGTTATTCTACACACTCTAAGCTACTGTTCTATGTAAATAATGTCCAGGTTTGACGAGTTCAGATTTAATATTTCAAATTTAAACTTGGGTATTACGCAGTCGGCTTGCTGGTTCAGTCGAATTTCATACGATGATCACAAAATCAGCTCAGATAGGGTTTAAACAATATAATTAACCACAGGGAAGTGTATTTTCACATTCTATAGACTTCAAGGTTTGTTCCAGTATGTATTTTATCATAGTTAGACGAGAAGAGACCAAGATATTAGAATATTAAGATGCGAGTTACGCACGTTGAATTCTGGCCTAGCTCGATCGGCCATTGCTCATACTGTGTAGTCTGGGTGGTCGAGCTGTCATTAGAAATCAGCTCGCACCGGGTTTAAACTTTAGATTCATCATTAATCATACGTATATTGTTATTCTACACACTCTAAGCTACCTTTCTATGTAAATAATGTCCAGGTTTGACGAGTTCAGATTTAATATTTCAAATTTAAACTTGGGTATTACGCAGTCGGCTTGCTGGTTCAGTCGAATTTCATACGATGATCACAAAATCAGCTCAGATAGGGTTTGAACAATATAATTAACCACAGGGAAGTGTATTTTCTTATTCTATAGACTCCAAGGTTTGTTCCAGTATGTATTTTATCAAATTAAGACGAGCAGAGACCAAGATATTGAAATATTACGATGCGCATTACGCACGTTGAATTCTGGCCTAGCTTGATACGCCATTGCTTATACTGTGTAGTCAGGGTGGTCGAGCTGTCATTAGAAATCAGCTCGCACCGGGTTTAAACTTTAGATAAATGATGAATGATACGTATATTGATAATCTACATACTGTAAGGTTTGTTTCTATCTGAATAATGTCCAGCTTTGACGTCTTTAGATTTAATAATTCAAATTTAGCCTTGGGCATTACGCAGTCGGCTTGCTGGTTCAGTCGAATTTCATACGATGATCACAAAATCAGCTCAGATAGGGTTTAAACATTAGAATTAACCACAGGGAAGTGTATTTTCACATTCTATAGACTTCAAGGTTTATTCCAGTATGTATTTTAGCAAATTCAGACAAGTAGAGACCAAGATATTAGTAAATTAAGATGCGAGTTACGCACGTTGAATTCTGGCCTAGCTTGATCCACCATTTTCCATACTGTGTAGTTAGGGTGGTTGAGCTGTCATTATAAATCAGCTCGCACCGGGTTTAAACTTTAGATTAATGATGAATGATACGTATATTGATAATCTACATACTGTAAGGTTTGTTTCTATCTGAATAATGTCCAGCTTTGACGTCTTTAGATTTAATAATTCAAATTTAGCCTTGGGCATTACGCACTCGGCTTGCTGGTTCAGTCGAAACTTAGACGAGGTTTACAAAATCAGCTCAGATAGGGTTTAAACTTTAGAATTAACCACAGGGAAGTGTATTTTCACATTCTATAGACTTCAAGGTTTGTTCCAGTATGTAATTTATCATATTTAGACTAGAAGAGACCAAGATATTGAAATATTACGATGCGAGTTACGCACGTTGAATTCTGGCCTAGCTCGATCGGCCATTGTTCATACTGTGTAGTTAGGGTGGTCGAGCTGTCATTAGAAATCAGCTCGTACCGGGTTTAAACTTTAGATTCATGATTAATCATATATATATTGTTATTCTACACACTCTAAGCTACCTTTCTATGTAAATATTGTACAGGTTAGATCAGGTTAGAATTAATAATCGAAAAAAGAAAGTCAGCATTACGTATTTTTGGGTTTCAGCTAACTAAATCATCTCTTTCGGGGTTTAAATCTTAGATAAATGAATTTTCGTATATTCTAACGTGAACTACACACTCTCAGCTTCATGATGATATAATATTGTCCATTTTGGTCGATTCGAGACCAAGTAATCGAAGTATTAAGATGCGCCATACGCACTCTCTATACATTACTATAGGTTCAGTATGGGAGTGTGGATCTGGGCCAGTCACGATTCAGAAATTCATTTATTATAAGGATTTAACTTGGATTCTATTACTGGACACATTAATATTCGTAAACTACAGATTCTCAGCTTTCTCTTGATATATACTTTGTGTATTTCAGACAATGTGGGATTTAGTTATCGAATTTAGAAGATTAAAAGCTTTACTATAGGCTTGGTAGGGGATTCAGGCGCTGGTCGAGATACGGTTTAGAAAATCTTTTATTATGAGGATTTAACTTGAAATATATCAATGGAGACATTAATATTCATAAACTACGTTCTTAGCTTTCTCCTGATATATAATTTGTGTATTTCAGACAAGGTGGGAATTAGTTATCGAATTTAGAAAATTAAAAGTACTCTGTCAATAAATTGGCCTATTTCGCCACAGCTGGGTTCTAAGACATCTCTTTCAAAATGATTTCTTTGAGGCTTTTAACCTTGAATCTATGAACGGGGACTTGGATTAGCATAACCTACACTGTCTGAGGTTTGTTTATATGAAATATCATTCAATTTGAACCAGGGGATGATTTAGAATTTAATTAACGAAAACGGTCATCTAAGCTGAGCCTTTACTATGGGTGCGGTAGGGGAGTTATGCACTGGGCAAGACACGATTTAGAAAATCATTTATTTTCATGATTTAACTTGAAATATATGATTGGAGACATTAATATTCGTAAATTAGAGACTCTGGGCTTTCTTTCGATATATATAATGTGCAATTCGGACATGGTGGGACTTAGATATCGATTTGTGAAAATCACATTCGAACAGTGACTATATTGGCTTATTTCGCCATAGCTGGGTTATAAGACATCTTTTTCAAAATGATTTCTGTGAGGCTTTCAGCATTGAATCTATGAACGGGGACTTATATCAGGGTAAACTACACTGTCTGAGGTTTGGTTATATAAAATATCATTGACTTTGAACCAGCGAAGAATTTAAAATCGATTTAACAGAAAAGGTCTTCTATCATAGGCTTTACTATAGGAGCGGTACAGTAGTAGGGCTCAGGTCAGGACATGATTTTCAAAATCTTTTTTTAATAGGTTTTAACGTGAAATATATGATTGGAGACATCAATATTCGTAAATTAGATACCCTCAGCTTTCATTTGATATATATCTCGACCATTTCGGACAAGTTGGGACTTAGATATTGATTTTTGAAAATTAGATTCGAGCAGTGACTATATTGGCTTATTTCGCCATTGATTATACTATGGACTCGCCTAAGGATTCTAATGGAGTTTGATCATTACAAGGCTATATGTGGTTATCTCCCACACTCTAAGGATCATCTACATATAGATTTAATGTCCAGGCTGATATATTGAATTTGGAAAATTCGACTTGTGCCTATTCAGCATTGACATCTCCAGGAGGAGTTAACTTTTAAATCGATTGCTGGACAATGATTGACTATATCTACAGATGAATACTTCTGAAAAGCAGAAAAGAAGACAAGGTAGGTGAAGTAAGATTTAGAATATATTTTAATAATGTGTTGTATTTTCTTTCAGATCAATTATTCATCAATATTGTTAAATATATATATATATATACACAGGTTGACAAGGCTTGATACATTTCCAGGTGCAGCAGTCGTCATCGTATTCACAATATGTACATAGATTAGTGTTGGCTATACACAGATAGGCATGTTTTATTTCAGATTCAACAAGGTATATGATCAATTTCTACAGTTCTGAGGTTGATCTGAGACTGAATCAACGCTATATATATATATTACACAGGCAGGAATGATTTTTGTTTCAGATTGAAATAGTCGACAAGATATAAATATATTCAGTGTCTGTCTGGCACTCGACGTGGTCGGACCTGGGGGCTTTGTCTCCGATATAATAATCAATTTAACCACTTCTGGTCAATATATTTTCACAAAATGTACATGTAGAGAACCATGATGGTTCATAGATCACCCAGGATTACTTTGTTTCAGGTTGATACAGTAGATTAGATACAAAACCAAGATATCGTTTGTGTCCATAGACTTCACAGTTGAATCATAGAATAGCATTACATGCTAGATCGCATAGGCAGGAATGGTTCAGGCTGATATACATAGACTTCTGTTTTAAATCTGCCGATGGAATGAGTAGGACACTATGTTGAGCGAGTTTTCTTGGTCGATAGCGAATTTATGAACTTTGTTTCAGATTGATAACGACGATTAGATAAAAAAGAAGTACATAGATCAGGAATATCAAATGATTTCAAGTTGAAATAATATCCATGGATCTAATAATCAATATCGAGGTTGCGAAAGATGAGACAAATGAGGCTGTGGGGTGCTTTGTTTCAGTTTGAAATACTCGACAAGATATAAATATATTCAGTGTCTGTCTGGCACTCGACATGGTCAGATCTGGGGGCTTTGTCTCCGATATAATAATCAATTTAACCATTTCTGGTCGATATATTTTCACAAAATGTACATGTGGAGAACCTTGATGGTCTATAGATCGTCCAGGTTTACTTTGTTTCAGATTGATATCGTAGATTAGATACAAAACCATATCGTTTGTGTCCATAGACTCCACAGTTGATTCATAGAATAGCATTACGTGCTAGATCACATAGGCAGGAAGGTTTCAAGGTGATATAAATTTATCGGTGTCTAGCTGGCACTTGACATGGTCTGAGGTGGGGGCTTTATCGCCGATATAATAATCAATTTGACCACTTCTGGTCAATATATTTTCACAAAATGTACATGTGGAGAACCTTGATGATACATAGATCGTCCAGGATTACTTTGTTTCAGGCTGATATCGTAGATTAGATACAAAACCATATCGTTTGTGTCCATAGACTTCACAGTTGAATCATAGAATAGCATTACGTGCTAGATCACATAGGAATGGTTCAGGGTGATATAAATTTATCAGTGTCTGTCTGGCACTCGACGTGGTCGGACTTACAGGCTTTTTCTCCGATATAATAATCAATTTAACCACTTCTGGTCGATATTAGATACAAAAATAAACCAATAAAAAAAGATTTACTGGTGTATAGGTTATCAACAAGACATCCGATCGAAAAGTTACATGGGGTATACATATAATTTAGAATTTCAGGTTCGAAAATTGAGTTGACAAGGGTTTTTTTGCGATAGAAAATTATAAGTAGCAAACGCCACAGGCATTTTAATATTTAACAAGGTATAATTCACCGATAATATGAGAAATTTGGATATCGTGGGAAGTGTGCTATTGACATTTTTACTTTAATTTGGAGCCTAAAAGGGTGGGGGGGGGGGGGGGGTGAGATGGCTGATCAATTTAACTTCCTATTCTTCTGTGGCACTGTCAGAAATTTCGAAATTTGATTTTGTGTGATAAATCCGAAAACAATGTGGAAGACAGAGGTGAGTGCCACAGGTTTTACAACCGTAGCGAGTTTGCTTCCTAGGTCCAAATCCGTTCTTGTTACGATAATAGCAAACCCGGCAAAAACTTTTACGCTCTAAATCGTCAGGAAAACATCTACTCGTTAATCGATTTGCAGAATCCGAAAGGGGTCTAGCGACTTCCTCGTTAGTTGCAGTCATAATCTGCTGGACCAGACAGAGAGAGAAGTCGACTAAACTGATTTTCTTGTCCGAAAGTGAGTTGTACATTATCTGGGAGTTCAATTTCATGATCTCCATCACGAAAAAGAAGAATTTCTTGGTCCATTTCCTGCTTTTCCTACCAAAAGAATAATACGAAGCCATTTGATCAGCTAAGTCGACCCCGCCCATGTACTGACTGTAAGATTTGATTGTGTCTGGACAAGGGATTTCTTTCTTGGCGAATTTGCCGTCAGTACCCCGTAGTGTTCGAATACAAGTGGACATCGTGGAGCCGTGAATGGTGGACAGAATGCGAATTATCTTACGATCTAACCAACAGGTCAATAGCAAACACCCAGCCTTAGCGAAAATCGAGTCGCCCCGCTGTGTCAACTCGGGATGTTTCCTCGCCATGTAGGACTTAGGCACCTCCGTGCGATTCATTCGGAGAGTACCACAAGCGTAGGTTTGAAGTGAGTGGAGCCGTTCGAGAACCTGTACACCAGTGTAGAAATTATCGAAGAAAACATGGTAGCCTTTGTTTAATAGTTTAGCACCCCGTAACAGCCTCATAATTATATTTTCTGTCGAGTTACTTCCCTTACGGTCGTCACGGCCAAAGAAAGGAATCACCTGAAGCACAAAGCCCGTACACGACTCCGCCAGCACCCAGCACTTGAGACCCCATTTACAAGGCTTGTTAGGCATGTACTGACGATGTCGTGTACGCCCTTTGTGCTTCACGATTGTTTCGTCAATCGCAACCTCACGACGGGGGACATAAACAGAGTTACAAACAGAATTGAAATGCTGAAATAAAAAGTCAGTCATCGTGTGTGGAGATCTGGGGCGGGAAGTCGATGGACCGGATGTTGTCGCGGGACCGGATGCGGCGCTCTGAGGACCAGCGTCTGCTCCAGTCGTAACGTCAGGGTTTGAGAAATGCAGGAATCTTTAAAATACAAGGGGAAGAATGGTCTAAGACTCTAGGAATACATAATACATGTATATTCTGAACTAATGTGAGGAAGACAGGGCTATATTTGCGATATAAATATATGAAAATCGATTCGCCGCTACAGTATCTGGAAATCGTTTCACTGCGCTTGCGCAGCTCTGAGTCTGGGCTGAAATATAAACAATGATACTGTCAACATTAGCGAATTAAACTTACCGTAGAATAGAGAGAAAGCGAGTTCTGGACATCAGTGATTTCAAGCCAGGGGTGGCGTATTCGACTATCGTTGTCCAATAGTGCTCCACATCTGGTTTCTTCAGTATTCCCATCAAATATGTGAGGCCGATAAACCGCAACATCTCGTTGATTCCCACAGGAGTCCAGGCCGTCATTTTCTTCGGCAAGCCACGCCCACCCTTGTTCGCCTCTGCGTATCTGTTGGTCCTGTCCACCAAACTCGTTATAAAACTTAGCGAAAGAAAAACTCGCAGAAAGTCTAACGATGTCTTCGTTTCTGCCGTGTCGACGGCTGCTGTTACTCCAGGTGTGCTTTCAGTGGGTTTCAGCGTTTCCCACCGTCCGATGTTTTCGGGGTAAGTTACCCATCGTCGCCCTCCTGGAGTAGTCGCTATCGTGACAGTCGATTCGTCCTGGAGCGAGTTTTCTTGTTCCTCGTCCGCACTCTCGTAATCCTCCTCCGAAGAGGAATCCAAAAGTAGCTCCCATTCGTCATCGTAGACGTCTTCAAAAGGATCATTGCAGGCCATGTTAGCGAATTTCGTTGTGTTTCGCTAAGCAGGTGGTGTAGAGGCTCACTCTGTGAAAGTGCGACGCGCTCTACGCATCATCGAAAGTTTTTGCGACTTTTATAGTCGCATATCAACGTCGCCATGGCAATATATGAACCCCAAAAACACATATTTATCGAAATTATAATGTTTTATTTACGTATTGGAGGTATTCTAACACTTTCCGAGTTAAATCGCGTAAGATATGACAGTGTGCGGATTGTCGGGGGGAAAAAAGAAGAAAAAAAAAATGTCCATACACTTCTGCTGTAAGTGCGGTGACTGATACAACAAGATACACTTATGTTTTATTTTGTTTTTCTGATGACCAGATTCACAATATATTGTGATATTTTTAATAATATACAGGTTTCAATGATTTATTGGTCTCGATTTATAATAATATACGAGCTTTGGTGCTTTCCTTGGTCTCAGCTTTGTTGTGGTTGGGGCGGGAACGTAAAACTAGGGCGACCGGAAGTATAACTCTCCACTGCTGCGTTTGTCGAAGAAAATGTAAACATCAGCGGAGAATTCGCAAAATAGTAAAAACGAAAGGGTAACACTGCCTAAAAACTCGCAAATTAGATAGTACATGACTATTTTCAACTTTTGCGAGCAAGACAACCAATTCTTTGGGCTATAAATATGTGACAACTCGTTCCACATGTCACTATATCGGGAAATGCGCTGTCAGGCACTCCACTCGTCCATAGGCGCGACTTGATCTGTGCATTGTTTTATTTTTCTCTGTGTTCTACTCGCAAATAACCACCTCCATGTCACTAAATAGACTCAAAACACACAAAGACATTGATTTTAAACTGTTTTATTTATATATGGAACTTTTCTTAACCCTTCTGTGCTTAAATCGACTGAAAAAGTGACTTTCGAAAAATAACAACTCTATGATGCCTCAAGGCATCATGCTGCGGTTCGCACGGGAATGCCTGGAGGCATCATGCTGCGGTTCGCACGGGAATGCCTGGAGGCATCATGCTGCGGTTCGCACGGGAATGCCTCCAGGCATCATGCTGCGCCTAAAGGGTTAAAGGCAGTATGCCGGTTTGTCCAGACTGTTGATAGTGGTATCTTCACTTATGTTGTACTTGTGGTTTTTAGCAGCTGTAACTATATACAAAGAAAGGAATGAGAATGTCTCACGGAAAATTAATTAACATATTTGTAGAAAAGAAAGTTAAAATGGACAATAGCAAGATTCGTACTTTATCTCTCCCCTGGTATTTTTTCTCTATAGACTTAACATTGGGAACGCCCATTATATATTTAGGAAAAATAAACAATGGGGGATTATGTCACAAATGATAGCCCATTAGTCAATGTTAAGTGTGAGATGAATTCAGAAACCCATTCAAATCTAGGGTCAGACCTCGATCCAATATGGTTTGAATCACGTAGTTATTCACGCGGCTTCGCCTTGTGAATTACTACGTGATTCAAACTCGATGGGATACGAGCTCAGACCCTAAACTCCCATAGATCTTTCCTCTATGGTACTGTATTGTAGTGTGGTGAACTGATGACCTTCTAATGTGACGTTTCCATCTAAAGCCCAATGCCCATCTACCGATTTGGGAACATTCATGTACGTTTGTCGGTGACAAACGGAGGGTAATTTGTGTCAGGCGAGGCATCCTAATGGAGTCGGTAGATGTAGGACAGCTAGGCAAGGCCACCCACCAATTAGTGAACACTCGGTTTCTTTGGGTTTTGCCCTCCCCAGCGATTAGTGGACCATACACCGATTTTATCAGTGTGCGGGTCGAGCGAGGGGTTACGTAATTTGCCTGCGACAAGGTGACCGACTCCTATACGATTTGGGAACTAATCATTCAACCCTAAATCGGTAGATGGGCATCCGGCTTAACGACGCAAACCCCACCCATTCTGTGCATCCTGTACAAAGGTCGGTGGGCGGTCCTCCTTGGAAATCTGTCTGTGCTAACAATCGTTAACCCCAAAGCACACTCTCTGTTTCCTTCTGACGGCCGATTTTGTGTTCCATGTGCACCGATTATCCTTTAGGACCTGACCATCCTGAAGATTAATCCTCCCTAAATCAACATATAAATCGGTGGCTTTGAGAAAAAAAAACTTATTTTAAGATGGAAATGGAAGTGGTCAACGACCGAATTGTGGTCGCTGCCATCGATCAATTCAACGTGGTTTGAATTTATTCTTGGCCTCAAAAGTCGATCGGTGGTGTCAGATTGCGCAATTTTGGATAGAATAATCTTTGACGCTTTTTCCATTTCCACCTGACGATTATTGCACAAAAAGGACTACAGTCTGTCGGCGGTGCTAAATACCACTATCGGTGGAAACGCCATGGTGGAAATGCTCGGAGTCAGACGACTGGGAAGGCGTATATACATTTGTATGTGTGTGTATATATATATATATGTATGTATATATGTGTGTGTATATATATATATGTGTCTATATATATATATATATATACAGTAGAAAACACCATTTCCTGGTTGTGTCTGATCATATTCACCTCGCGACCTGTTGGCATATCACAAACCATGTTTACTCCCCAATGCATGCACATGCCACTATAATACACCACGCATCCTTCTAACCGCAATTGTCAGTCAGCAAACGCGCTATGCAGGCTGAACCAACGTGACTACTCCAAAGGCATTTTCTTAGGTACTACCGAGGACGACCTTGACATTGGTATCAACTTCCCTGCACCGTGGCGCTCAGATCGGCCATGGGGGACGATAGAGGTCACTCGTGAAGGGTATAGGTGGCCGCCATGTTGGTTTATGGGCAAGAGGAACCGCACCGACACGACAAATACATTGACAATGCACATGGCTGCACTATGGGTGGCGCTGGCATGGGCACAGTGTAGGTGGCGCTTTGTAAACTACGCCCATTCCGATGACACTGCGTCGCTCGGTATAGAAGGGCTGTCCTGCGCCGCTCGGCATTCAAGGGCCGTCCTCTCGTCTAGCTTCTGAAAAGCTGACAGGTCGGATGTGCCGACTATACACAGGGATTTGATTGTAAGGGATGCAAGCAATTATAACCATCCATCGAGCAATGTGAAGCTCTGCCCATGTTTTGCCCTGATCCATTCGGATTTCCACATCGGATTCTCTGAAGCCTCATCATTTAGAGTGTTTTATTTGCATACTGAAATTGAAGGCAAGCAATTCTATATTCTAAGCAAAAGAGGTGGACCTTTCAAGTGAGGAACATTGAAGGTTTATTCTGTATTATATTCACATACAGAATGAAAGGGTTTGATATGTCATCGCAATTCAAACGGTATTTTATCTAGAAAAATCCTTGTTCGATTTGTTATTTTATCACTTCCAGCATCGGTCAATGCTTATTCATGTTTATTTGATCCATTCCCTGTGAATCAATCTTCTATGAGCAATGTTCATTTTGCTAGTGTTGAACTTTACTTTTATGGCCAACAGATTGCAAGAGTTTTGAGAAGTCATTAATTTCCGATGGGCCTGACGTCGGCCACATTATGAGGTCTAATCACTCACCATCCTGTCAGCCTCGCCCCGCGCAGTCAAGTTTGTATTGTCTCAGCCAGGTATAAGCTCCAAGTTTACCCCGTCCAAGACGTGCCTCCAGCTCCTGCAGTGGTGACGGATCGTTGCCTGATTTCGGCACATTTGCGCGGGAAAATGGCAAATTGTCGTCTGCTGCCATGACGTATTAGCGGGTGCTCAGGAGACATGTCACACTTAACATTCTCCCCCTAAATCCTACATATTAATGCGCCACCTCCGTTGGTTAAGTATCGCACGGCAGATATTGCTCGGTTAATCACGATTTGTCTGCCCACCCGCTTCCACGTACTCCTATTTTCTCTGAGCGGAGATGTGTTGTTGGCTGTAGCAGAAATGTGACACTGGAGGATGTATTCTGTCTCACAGTGGTCACCCCTGATACAGATAAATGTCGTTTCGCTACACCGTTTCGCTTCCTGCATACTATTACTTGGTATCACTGCTGTTTTTCTCACGATAGAAAAAACAACTGCTGATGCCTCCTAGCCAGGCCTCCCCGTTGAATCTGTTGTAGTCAGGTGTGTACCGCTTGGTGTATTGCCTCAGCGTCTAGACGGAATAAGCTGTTTTGCACATTAAGAATACAAACGCTGTTAAGATATGTTAAGACAAATGTCTTAAAAACTTTAAAGTGCCCTATAACAAAAGTGGAGAAGAGTTTCCACATCCCACATGCACAGAGATATTTCTCACACCTGGATTTTAGTTTTTCGATATCTATCTATAGATTTTTTTCCCACCCTCGGGCACCGTCAGAGAATCATTGTTATAAATCCTTGTTCCTCGCTCACACCAAAAACTCCTAAAACGAGTTAAGGACTTAAATGGAAGAGGCAGTAAATCATCCCCCGAAGTGCTGCGAGAAAGCGAGTTTCAGACGCACACCTTAGATCTCCAGTTAAGATAAATCCCTACTGTCACCTTGGCCAAGGTCAGATGGAGATCGAGGAGCTGTAGAGCATAGATCAGTTCTGCCCTTTCACCTCACTTATAGTAGTGTGCATTTCTCCCTCTAGAGGGCGTTTATACCGGACTCAGGCTGAGTTATGTCGTATGCTTTCCCGGTTCAGCTTAAGATGTCCCAGGCGGATGTGAGACAAGCAGGAAAATGCGTATAGAACACTGACATATAGGTATTTCCAAACCATCTTTTTTTCTTTCTTTTTTTTTATTTCTGGACAGCCTGATACTCCTAGTGGAATGCTGTTAGTTATTATTTCGAAAATATTTTTACATGAAGGCACTTTCGATCGTTTCCATCGTATACCAATACCCACTGTACGATTCATATTCCTAAGACGAACTACCTTAAGGCCTGGCATCCACCTACTACGATAGAAATTTAAACCTACCCATATGGCACCGATACAAAAAAGAAGATATCGGAGACATATCGGGAAGGTGCAAAATCGTAGACATATGGGCTGTTTGTGTCTTGGGGGCGAGAATGTCTTGAGGCATTCAGGAAAAGTTTACTTGTCATGTGACCTAGAGAACTTCTTTATTGGCATAGAATTTTTTTTAAAACACTATAAAAAAATTATTGATTTCCATACATATCTTTGAACCATGTTTTACACAAACTCTTTAAATGTTTCCTGTATTTATTGGGAAATGCTTGAATATATCATGAATGCCTGTAGGCATCCTCGCCCCCTGTGTACATAATGCCTGTAGGCATTTTAGCCCCAAAATGGACTAAGTGTTAGACGGAGTCACATATCTGCAGTCAGGAACCACCGACGCCACATCAGTGAATGGAAACAGACATGCAGAGAAGTGTTCACCGATTAATTGTGCAAAGATTATGCAATAAGGCCACCACTGACTGACGGAATGTAAGGGGTTTGAAATCATCAGTGATGGTCATTGTGTATGGAGGACAGTTGTCAGTATGGACCCATCAAATTTTTTGATTTTTTTTGATAATGTTTATTTCTCCATTCTGTTAGGAAAGTACAACAGTTCTTCCATGGGGATCAGTATTATCAGCAGCGAGTAAACAACGTCAAATGATAGGTATAATGATGATGTCAGATGTAAATCAATCTTTTGGTTCATCGTCTTTGTACCAGCATCAACTTCACAAATTAACGGCAACTCACATAGACTCAAATAAGACCTTTAAACTCTTCTTTGGACCCCGCTTTTTGGGCCTTCTCATCTAATTTTTTCCATAATTGAGTTCCACGAAATAACGGTGATTTTTTATACGTCTCCCCTTTGTGTCTAGGTTCAATGAATCTTATTTTATTATCCCCTCTGGTACATGAAATGTGACAGAAACAAGGAAGATACAATACCCTCAACGATTTTTAGATACCGATGTGCAGTCGTTGGCCACCACCAACCAACTTTTATGAGAACCTAATTAATCGGTGCCGGTTTCGTCGACCAGTGTAAAATGGCTTTAAGATCGTAATATAGGCGATGATACAGATGTACTGACATCGCCTGATGCTGAAGCCTTGGTTGGTGTCGTTGTGAAAGACCTCTCGTATATTTGCATTACCTTTCCTATTACGTTTATGTCAGGACACGTATAGACGGAGAAAATCAATCGTGCTTAATGGAATTCCAGTTTCATCATGGCCTCAGCCCGCTAAGCTTCATGTTCCGTGTACTACCCTGGGGCATTCATTCCGTTATTGCAAATAAGCATGATTGTAATACTATGGAGCTAATTTATATCATATTTATTCAATTGTAGCTAAATACACTAGACAGCTGTGTCCAGTAATAATGGGAATGCTCGCAGAGTATGTGGAAAATAGGTGTTTAAGATATCAGTTAGTAAAGTGTTTGGAATGACGATCTTCTCACCATTATATAGTCGGCTCATTTTCTTATTGAATATCCAGCTTAGCGTTTCTGAAGAAATAAACATGTGAAATATGAAATAATAGCTCACAGACACGCCATTTTTGGTTTGCAACTCCGAAAATCGCTGCTTTTCTCGCTTGTTGTGTCTCAGGCTTCAGAAAAAAAACCTTGCCGAATCGTACATTGACAAATAGAGCGACAATTAGATCTGAATCACTATGACCCGACAGATAATCTTTGAATGGAAAGGAAATAATATCATCCATAGAAGAGACCCAACCTGAATGCCTATCCGTTACCTCTGATTTATCCAAGACCAAGGACACAAGAGTCATTTCTGCGGTAGTCTTCATTACCATACATCGAACAGACAGGATGAAACCTGATGAGAACGGTGTCGTTTTAATAACAATTATTTTGTCTTGAAATCATCCTGTAAGAGCATTTTCCATTCTTCAACCACTAGCTCAAATCAAGATAACGTCAATGAAGGTTTTGATAGAGATCCTCCTCTTTTTACCTTGACTTCTCAAAAAATCGATATTCAGGAACTACTTCCGAAAATTCCTATATTACTCATCGGATGGCAAAATCTCTCATTTGTTATATTGATCAACCAGGTTTACTGTTCTTCTTCATTGATATCATTGTATGAAGTTTCAGAAATTCTACATTCAGAATATCTGAAGGCATATCACTCCCACTTTGGTCTTGCCTTCAAGGGTTAAACCAGACAGACATACAGTCAAAAGCAAAAGTATTTCCTTTTCAGAATAACATATCAGACCAAACTGTGTTTGCTCCTAGTGGCATATTACCCTGCTGGGCATTCTTGCATGGTTACTGTCAGTGCTCTATCACCTTGAGATTCAGTTTGTGAAGAAAAGATGGCAAAAAGGAGTGCAGTGCAACGGAGCCTTAGAAACCTGAACGTGCTCTGCCTGCAGTGTTCACTGTCTCATCTCCTGCCACTCTGGCCGTATGTTCCGTTTCCACCGACCGATTATGGCATTTAGCACCGCCCACCAAGTACCATCTCACCCCGGTATCTTTCTCCTTAGGCTTAACATTGGGAACTCATACTCCACGGCCGTGAAGGTGGTGTACCCAATACTCAATGGCCAATCGGGTGAGTTGCTTTTGTGATTAACAATGCGCCTGATCATGTATATGGGGAGAAGGTAAAATCAGAAACCCACTTCATGAATATAACTTAGTCCATACTTAACCTCGTTTGACTGCTACGTAGTTCACCCAGCTTCGCTTTGTGGAGTACTCCACAGTCAAACTCAGTGGCCATGAGTATGGACCAAGTTATTTTCATCTCATAAGTTTCTTTCTAATGTCACGTTTTTGGTGTGCTAATCGTCAGGGTGAAATAAAAACAAAAAAGGGTAAATGATCTTTTTCTTCAACATTACATAATCTAGCACCACCAACTGACTTTTTGTACCAATGACGAAAGATTGGCCGGCATCTAGCTCAGTTTCCATCATAGCATGGGACTATAGATGTGTTCTCTCACATTAACCTTAAGGATAGTCTTCTGATTAGACTATTTCGACGATTTATATTGTAGGCCCTGCGACATTCAGTTGATATTTTGGAGGTCGCATTGTGTAAAGAAGCCCTGGAAGGTTCACTATTGGTATGTCGACGAGCAGTATACGAAAATGAGCTTATGTCACGGGCTGAGTGCTCAAAGCAATCTGCACCCCATACAAGTCTGTGTTGATGGATCACTGGATGGATTTTTTTACTCTATAGCAGATGCAGTTGCCATATCATGATGGGAGAGAGTATGAATGAGGATGACAGAGGGAAATATAAGGCAGAGGCTCAGCCCTAATCACAGTCAAGTGCCAGTGTTAGATCTGTCCTTTATTAGACGTTGCAGCCCAGGGTGTGTTTAATATTCTACGAACGATAATAAGAAAGGTTTTAAGATGATCCTTGGGTAGGTCTCGATTGATAAAGGTTTATATCGTCCACCCAAGATGGATTTAGTTTATGAAAGCCAGAATATGGTTAGGTTTTGTTTAACAAGAGATACAACACCTCGTTGGTGGGCTATCCTATCGTCCAACCTCCTTATCCTTCATAGAATTTTGAACAGACCCCACACTGCCCACTAATTTACCAATCTGCGCCATGTCTTATTTTATTATTGATTGAATAATTGATCACCTCCATACTCTGTTTTGTGTAATTCTATCACCTTTCTAACAGTTAAACGCTCCTGCAACGTCTACGATAGACCTCCGTATAGGCTATTATTAGAAATGGAAGAATCGTAACCAGTCGCCTGGTCCCTGATAATTCAAATCGTGGACAATTACAATAATTTTGGAAATACTAAATGAATCTGAATAATCTTTTAGAGGTATTTACAACATAGTATGATATTCTTTTTCAGATACTAAAATGATCAAACTGAGAAAAACAGCTGTGGTTGAATCATAATTCTGTTATGAGACTATTATTCTCCTATCATTATTTTCAGATCATATTTACGGCTATTATATATCTATATATGCGCCCTACCTGATTCCATAATTTCATAATTTTCAGTCAATTATTTCACCCGCAATGGATATATGTTCCCGTTAAATCACCTTCAAGAGGCTACGATAGGCTATGAACAATCAAACATGTTAGAGTTCATCGGGAGCTCTACGATTGGCATTTTCAATCGCAGCCTCAGAATCTGAGAAACCTGTTCCACTGCCACGATGTTTTTCTGACCTCACGATAGAATCGGTTTTGTGTCTGGAAGGGGATTCATCTTTTTTGTCAACAAAGGTACATCCATGTTCCGAAATCGTTCAGTGGGAATCGGTCAGAATCTATTCAAAAGGCACTATGTGTATGCATGTCAGTAGGATCAATAAACTACTCACAAGAACCCTAGTTTGCCTTACTGATTGGCCCCATTTAGCCTGGTTGGGTTGCTGTAAAACTGAATGTACTCAACAGACTGTAACAGAGCAAGGTACATTAGTTTGTTGCATGTCATTTTGATGCTAAGTCGCGTGACCTCAGCCTTCGTATTGTGGGACCGAGTCAATCAAAACCCAGAAACAACCAGTATTCTGGGTGTTATCGCGAGCAGATTTCCGATCTGCTTCAATTTCTTAATTAGGTCACAGGCTCAGTACAGTCCTAAAATTAATCACACAAAACAAAAGGTTACCCAATAAATGGGCACGTGCCTCAATTGCAAAGCAGTTGCATTTCATGGCATTGCCATACATCATAATATACAGTAAGAAAGAATAAAATCTTTGAGACCCCTACTACCAGTATAGAATATTTAGAGATACAACCATTTTTACAACACAGAAAATATGTCTATTATTAGCAAAATTACACAATCAAGTCAATAAAGGTCTACTGCACCCGAGTTGTTGCCTTAATAGAATTATATATCGTGTACGTTGATACTATAAAATATTCTCACCCAAAGGTGAAGGTGGTGCACGGAAGCAGTATTCTAAATGGTCTTTATAGTTGTAGGAGTGTAGTCGAAGCTAAATAATACCCAGGATTACGGGCAAAGAGAAGTCATCCAATAACATATCTAAAACAAGAGAAAGCTATGTATTGTATACATGTTAGTCTTTCTAGTTTAAGATTTGGTATAAGTTCAGTGATGGATTGCATTTTTCAATTATCCTAAAATGAACAGATTTGTCAGCATCAAGGATAATATCAGCCAATATGGCACATAGCTATTGTATATGGAGGCGGCCATCTTGCCCCCAATTCTAAACAAAACAGCAGGTGGTGGGTCCAGTTATCAATGGATCAAATCTTTAAAGATTTTAGGGGGTTGCCTTAAAAGGGGTTTATCCTCGCCTGACGATTATCTATAGATTAAAACAATGGAAAATAGTGGTTGTCCCCCGACAACAGAGGTGCTACCTTACAATTTCCTGGTGGATGATGGCAGAACTAGCAATCACTCACTGCCCTAAACTATGACAAATACCTCACCATGCTTATTCATCAAAATAGGCATCTGGCTTGCATATCTACATATGACAGTGTTGTATCACATGGACACTCATCTCTGAACCATCAAATGCATATGATATGCATATTCAATAATGATAAATAATGGATTGTGAAACACAATGATTCTGCATATTTTACCGAAATTCAATTTCTGATAAGGATTTCCATTGTTAGGCCTTGATATCTAGCTTAAATCATGTTTTCAGGAATTCCCTAGTAATTCATACTATGAAATAAAGGAAAATGATACTCGCTTTATTGTATTCTCTCTGAAATGGAAGAAGCAAGCGAGAAGAATAAACATAAGTGAGTTGTTAATCATTCGGCGGATTCTTGACAGTACACCGGCCATTAGTGTGTTTATTTCCCCTTGGTTTAGACATTAACGATGGGAGGGACTTTCACTTTGTAGTCATGGAAACAGACTGGACTTGCGTGTGGGCAGATAATTCACTTCAGCAACAAATCACACAAGAGGCAGGTTCCCCCATGGTGTTTCCCCATGATCTTTACTTCTCGTTGTTACAGAATATTGTTGTTCAAATGATTATATATTAGTCTCTTTTATGGAATTTGGATACGGTATTGCTATATGGAGATCATCTCTTACTTCATCATAGACTTTTGCCTTTGTATTATGATTTTCGTGAAGCCAAACAAATTCATTTGAAGCTAGAACCCTAATATAATCACGGACGAAAATATAGTTCATGAAAATATACACACTTGATTGAAGTGTCTTGTGGATGGATAGTTAATGAGAAATTATGATACAAACTGCAGCTTTAATATTGGGATATATATAAATGTTGCTGAATTGTCTCTTTATGGACAAGGGCGGCGTCCTACTGGGAGGGTCAATCCTTTAAATCCTAATTTCTTTTTTTGCTTTTTTTTTGCACAAGGGAAATAGTACAAAAATAGCCTCTGCCATGGCAGGTATTCTGGCTATACAACAAACTGGAATATGCGGTAGACGTAAAACATACCTCGTCTTTACAATATGCTACATTATGTACAAGTGGGGATGATGTAATAATGAATGAGTAAGAGGAATTATTACATGCCTATAGCCGAACGTCTCTGAAATACTACCCGCTGCTACGGGCGCAGTATAAATAATGTTCGGGCGCACTGCGCCCGTATTAAATATTCGGGCGCACTGTGACTATCGGGTCAGTTAGTACATAAAATAAGTATATAAAATTGCGTATTTTTTAATATCTAGGTATGTAATAATAAGAAAACGTAGTGACTGAGCCTGTAGGGATGCCATTCTCGGCCTTTTGATGCCATAAATACGTCCCGACGCCGCAGGCGTCGGGACGTATTTATGGCATCAAAAGACCTCGAACGGGCATCCCTTCAGGCTCAGTAACTACGTTTTCTCTTAGTCACTATATATCATACCTAGACACGAGTCTTGGACAACAATAAACAATAAGCAATAAACGAAATTATTCTACCGATTCGTTCTGATGTTAACTCTTAATTTTTAATTTGACAAACTTTTTATAGCTATATAGAGATCCAATTTGGATTTAGGCAAAAGCGAGGCACCGCTGATGCTGTGTTCAAACTGGTCCAGGGGTCCGTTTGATAATCTAGCCTCCTACATGTAGACCCTTTTCTGTATGCCATAGAGACATAAGGACGATGTGGGTGAACTTTATTTAGCACTTATAGTCGCCCTTATGGACGGCGAAGACTGTCTTAGCCAACAGACTTAAATATCATTCAAGGATAACCTTTGCAAGAGATACAGAAAAGGGTCTTCATGTTCGAGCCTAGATCATCAAACGACCCCCAGGATTTTTATTGGGAAAGAGATATGGGTAGTTTAACCCTGACGCTTCTACTAGAAAACTAAAAATGCGACGGCTGTAGATGGTAAAGCCAATAGTCGCCAGGTGGTGCTCAATTACGAAATATTGGCTACAATTGCCGTCGACCCAAGAATTTCCTCAAGCCTTTATACTAGATGATGTACCATCTCTTAATGCAAGGTGCACACTGCATTCCCGGTAACCATGGCGGACACATTGGCCTGACGCCTGTCGCGCCATGGTGGTCTCATAATCCTTTTTTTTTCTTTTTTTTTTATACTGGAGTAGACAGCTTGGCAATACAGTGCCTATCATTCGCTGGCTCCAGTCAAAGATATCCGTGTATTGCCCAATGTCCAGATTGTGGACTTACATGGCATTTCAGCAGGTTCTTTATCAATTTTTTCAACAAGAAAATACTTAATGGTTAGCCAACCTTAAATGCTTGAAAGATACAAATTCGTTTTTAATTTGTGTTACTTTAAAACACAATCTCAATATTGAAATTTACAGTTCACAATCAGTCACATTACTTTACAGTTAATGATCAAATAATCTCACAATCCAACTTCCTAGTCGATATAATAAGCTTCGTTTTGGGGAAGAAACATGATTTCACAGCTGTAGTTTAACATTGATAGACATTGTTACTTACTACTAACATCCATACACATTACCGCAACTCGATGTCAGCGCATTAGGATAAAATAAAGCTAGTAATTGGTTTGAACCCATCCTTGGTTCAGGTAGCCTCAGGTTGAATGGTTGTCGGAACCTGATGCCATTGTCTTGCAGAGTTTCATTCTGAAGGCATACAATAGAAGAGGGAGGGACGGGGAGAATTACCGTATCTCCTGTGGCAGATGTGTGGTAGGGAGTGCCTTTGTAATCCCTGCCAAGTAATGCCGATGCTTCCTTGGATCTTTGGAGCAGGTACCTGACACGGTGCGAGACATCAATGAGGCTGCGGTCATGCTCCTCAACCTGTTAAGGATACGTATTACCAGCCATCCCTGTCAATGAGATGGACAACAAGGACGAGGAGCAGAACCTCACCCCTGCCCAATGGAGAGAAGAGGTGTGCTGGCCCAATGTAGAGGCACCTCCAAAAGGCCACGATAGAGACACTCCTGATGGGAAACAGTTATGGGTGTACCTCATGAGGTACTTTAATTCCTCTGCAGGTATAGTTGACTGGCAGGACAATATGATCGCTCCATGATGTCTTCAGCCAGTTACTTAGCCGTGTGTAGTGTGTGTTGTGCATTGAAAGACAATCCTAGCAAACATTACAATATTTGTGATGTCTTCAGCCAGTTTTTGTTTTGTGTGTAACGGGTGTTGGGCCTTCAAAGCTCAATTAGTCTCTTGCTCTGTATTAATTGTTACTTGTCAATGTTCTTGTCTTTATGTGTGGATCTGTTCAGTGTTGTTCAGTGTTGTTCATTGGTAAAGGCACAGGTATATAGTCCATAGGCTGGAATTAACTTTTACAATTCTGCTGGTTTTAGTGAAAGTGTGTGGAGTACTGAATTGGCAGGCTTTCATCTTTTCTTCTTGGGAGGCATGGTGTGTGTGATGTGTACAACTCGCATGGTCTAAGTGGAATGACACCATCTGGCGCATCATGTCCTGCTACACACTTTGACCTGCCACAGTAGAACTTGATAAAACAGGAACCCTAAAATCACGAGTAACCCGACCAGCATGGCAGAATGTGTAAGAACATGTTAAAATAGCGTCAAACGTGACGGAAATGGCCCAGAACATAAGAGGCCAGGGACAGCAAAGGTTCCCCAGTCTGCCATGGTTTGGGACTAAGTTGAGCGATGGAAAACTATGTTTAGTCAATTTTCGCCACATCCTATGGCTTTGATCCCATGCCACTATGACCTGGAGTGATTCTCACTAGCACCGTGGCTTCCGTGGTGGATCTTTGGACAGTTTAGAAATCTGCCACTGCAACCACTGCAACCAGGGTGAGTTAACTATTCACGCCGGGTGATACCTTCAGGCATCAACCAGGGCCGGCCGGGTGATGCCTCAAGGCATCATCCGGGTATGGCCGGGTGATGCCTTCAGGCAACAATTACAAAATATTCGTTTTTGTGAATAGAATTGAAAATATTTGCTCAATCAACATGAAATTCTCACAGGATGTAGGTATAACATTATATTTAATATTTATATACAAATTAAAAAATAGTATATGTCAAGTCACGTGATAAAATGTTCTCAATTAGGCCTATTTAACCGGCCTCTAGCACTATACACCAGCACTAGTACCTGTCTCACATCCGTCCCAGTTCGTCCACAGTGGGAACGTAGTGTACACCTAGCATAAATGAGGAACGTATTACTTTCTGCTGCCCATTTGTCTGGCGTTTACCCTAGACTATTATTGGATCTCGCAGTTTGCTGCCGCGTTCCTTAACCGTTGTTTCTACGGACGCCTGCTGACTACCGTATACCCTCCACGGTTCGTGCGGTGAATATTCTTTGGGTGTATGACAATGTTGAGTTTATGGCAATCTTAACGCTATGAAGTAGTTCTCTAGGTCTTGGAATGCAATGTGTCTTGATGAAATATTTTTCCAATGGGAATCTTGAATAGATCCATAGGTTATTCTTTGTGATTGTATGTCAGCCTTACAATTTACTTGACAGATAGCAGTAATTCGATAGGAGATGCGTTATTATTAGTTTTCCAATGACAATTGTATTTAGGTCCTATATCCTAAGGGAAAATCTGCGATAGCTTTTGATGTTGTTAGCATTGGTATCATGGTAAATGAGTTCTGTCAGTTATGATATTCGGAACTACACTGAACGGCCTAGGTAGATGAACTGTGGCACTATCACCGAGTAGTATATAAATCACGGGGGCACAGCTATCAGCTGGCCATGGCTCACTGAGCCCTGTAATGGATTTTCTTAAGAACAATCAATTACCTTTACCAAGACATCTACTTACTATAGGCACCACAATGTCAAAGCAGCCGGCACAAGATGCAAAAAGCAGTAGCATCACACATTCGAAATGGAGGTTTGAAATGCTACTGAAATTTCCGTAAGGTTATAGGTATATATAGACAATAATCGATGGTTTTGTGGACAGGCGGCCGTAAACCACGAGGGGTTGACGCATAGTAATACACGAGCGCTACCGAGTGTATTACGACGTCAACCGTGAGTGGTTTACAGAGCCGCCTGTCTACAAAATCATCGTTTGTTGTATTTATTATCCATCAAACAAATTAAACCCAGTAATTGCCATATTAACGGGTAAAACAATGGGAACTATTTCTTTGCTCTATAGCAAAAGGAACTATTTTCCCCGTATACCATGGTTTTGAGGCCGTATACCACAGGTTTGAATCCGTATACCACAGTTATGGTATCTGACAGGTTTTATACAATGGGTAGTGGTTTACTGAGTACCCATACATTTTCAATGGGGGCTTTGTATACGATGGATAATAAATAATAAATACAAAGGATGTGTGTATGCAACACCCGTAAAAGGTGGGCTGTGAAATAGCAATCGGTAGACTGGGTTATGCCTGAGCATTTCCATTTTCAATTCGAATTCGGTACAGCAATGATATATGCTGATGATGTGGTAATAATGATAAGTAGATGTTAGGAGCTCTGAGCAAAACCAATGTCTTTTTGTATGAAAACTAAGGTGGCAGACGTAAACAAACACACACTTGCAATATCTGTTATATATCCATATATTTTATAGTGGAGGTATAATCACAAAAATACAGACACATTAGCAGAGCAGTGTTAATCGGAAAATTGTGCATAGATTATACAATGAGGCCACCACCAAACGACTTCAGTTGGTATGGACCTGTCAAATGCAGCAGAAACAAGATATACATAGCACCCTCACCGATCTTTTGATACCGATGTACAGTCTGTGGCACCACAGACAGACTTTTAGGAAACTTAAGAAAATCTCTGCCATTTTCGTCGGCCAATGGATATGTGCTTTTAGCCTTCCAACAATTCATCAATCATTTAAGGCACTGACTCTAAGGGCCTGTTGTGTAGTTTGCTGAGAAGATGGACATATCATCAAATTATTCCGATGATCATGTTTTCCACTCTTGAATTCGTCACATTGAGCATCCAATGATAGTCAGGGGCCCTTTATGTAGTTCGCAGTGACTGAAAACAAGTCTATAGCCTGAGTTCATGCATCGTCGAATACACCTTGTGGTTGTCAATCTAATGGTTAGCTAGATATGATTTGCAATGGAGTGGGTTTATAGCGATGGCATTGTTGTTTATTCTGTAGGTAAAAATGCTGAACACAGAACAACCACGGCTTCACTGTTTTACAGTTGATTTGGCTTTTATTGATTTTTGTTACAGAAATTTAGTACAAGACAACGTTTCGACTATTTGCCTTCATCCGGCTCCAAATCACTGTTAATTTATCCCCGGCATCTGTTTCCTTTCCCTACGAAGTCCATAAAGTGTTGGTTTGAACATTTTGAGAAAAGATAGCGACACAATAGGACATCTCTCAGATGCGTGGGTGAAGGTGGCGCCACCTACGCAGTATGACCTAGGGGGCTATACTGGGGCCTGTTTGCAAACCTAGGATCCTACATGAAAACACTTTTCTGTATGCCATAGAGACTCAAGGCCGATGTGGGTCAACTTCACTCCACACGCATGTACAACCTTACGGGCAGCTAATACTGTCATCGCGAACAGAATTAAATAATAATAAATGACAACCCTTGTATGAGGTAAAGAAAATGGTCTTCATGTGCGATCCTAGATTATTAAACAGCCCCCTGTAGCGTCTAGTGGCGTGGCAATGCACTAAAATTTCACCTTATGGCAATTCCCATCCGTTTGTTTGCTTAGGAACAGGTTTTGTTTTCAATACACGTGCCTCAATGCCCGAGTCACAAAAAGGTAGATGAAGGTAGCAATGAACACAAATGAATAGGGGTTCCAAATAAACGTCCTGTGGTGTCAGTATCCTGTTATACGCTACATAGTTGTTCTAATATGGACGCTGCCATTGCCCCCCCCCCCCCCCCCACGTTGAACATGTGGCGCCCCCTGTTGTCTGGCTCATAACCATGAATATTAGTATGGCAATGGTAGTCGTATCCACTCTCCCAGCAGAGATCCTGCGCTCTACTTCCTGCGGCCGCTTATACCTGCCTGTTTGGGCTCAAATCTGGCCCGTACGCCAGTTTTTGAAATATCCTAAATTCTGATGGCCTTTGGGGGTATTTTGTATTCTACTTATAAATAGAAATGAACATATTTATATGGTGATAAAATACACTCATTTCTAATATTTGTTATGTCGAATTAGACATAGTCATAGGGATTATTTTCTTCAGTGGAAGGCACCTCATGTGTTGCAGGATTTTGTTTGTCAACATGTCACATGTGCTGGCTTGAATAGACAGTCTCATCAACTGTGGATTTGGATTATAAAGTGGTTTAAAGGTGAAAAAGAAACAAATGGATTGTCTCTGGAGCTCATTTAACAATTCCTATATTTCCCAACTCATAATATATGAGTTGTTTTAGCTTCATAGCTTTTGACAGATGCCTTGTTTTGAATTTGAAATGTTGGTTGGTTCCCCCTGTCCTTAGTGGATACCCTGAGAACCAGCGCATGACATCACTGGGTTGGGGCTGAGAATACGCCAGCGCTAGCGCCGCGAAAGATCTGGGGGGAGAGTCAGTCGTATCGCGACTAGTTGTGCCATCTGATGGGTCTCAATGATAATCAAGTGAGCCCACTTCCGGATATTCCTGGGGAAATAGACCCTATTGAGGTATCCCAGAATTCAGTCTGTTTACAGGTCCCGGTGTGCGCTTGTTACCGACGTTGTATTGTGATAGAACCTTGAACCAAAACCCGAAATTATTGCAGTTTAACGGTTTTTATAAATCTTCAAATGGGAAATCCGATGTCAGAGGTGGAAATTTCAGCTATTTCTACATGTAAATCCAAAATTATATTCAGGTTTTTCAAATATAAATGGTAAAACTATAGTTCATATGGTCGTGTTCTGCCCAGTCAGTAGCGAGCATAACTTGGATTTACCCTGGGCGATAATAGGGAGAATAGTAACCTCTGGAGGGCGTATTGGGTAGGCTCTGTGCCGTAAACCTGTACTATAGATTTCCCCGACACACACAAATCCATTCATTCAGTACGTGTACAGGGGCAAGTCACATCGGAACCCAGCACAGACCTATTTCACGTACTGTTATGTTGATGATGGTGATTTCGTGTTGGGGGAATACTTTATGTCTATGGCTACATAATTGGCAGTTCCCCTTTTACATTTTTCTTCATTGATCTATACTTATTTCATGCATTTGTTGTATCATCTTACAATAGTTTCAAAATAATCAATTTAGTGGATATGCTGTTAGGTGGAAGTCCACTGTTTTCCATCAGCACCCATGTATTTATTTATATCTCTGGTGGTACAAGAGAACCAGCTTGTAAATAGCTGAGTACTGCCAGCCTTAATAAAAGTCTTTAAAAAGATAGTGCTATGAAGAGGTACAGAACCAGGTACTATAAAGGAAACCTATGAGAGTTTAGAGTCTAAGCTTGTATCCCATCGAGTTTGAATCAAAAGGCGAAGCCGCATGAATTACATAGGGATTCAAACGAGATGGAATCGAGCTCTGACACTAAACATGAATGGGTTTCTGAATTTATCTCACCCTTAACTTTGGCTAATGGGCTAGCATTTGTGACATATTCCCCATTGGATATTTTCCCTAAATATCTGATGGGCGTTAGATACAAGTTCTCAATGTTAAGTCTATGGGGAAAAATTACCAGGGGTGAGATAATATAGAGGAAACCTATGGGAGTTTAGGCTCTGAGCTTGTATCCCATCGAGTTTAAATCACGTAGCAATTCACAAGGCGAAGCCGAGTGAATTATGTAGTGATTCAAACGAGATGGGATCGAGCTCTGACACTAAACATGAATTGGTTTCTGAATTTATCTCACCCTTAACTTTGGCTAATGGGCTAACATTTGTGACAAAATTCTCAATTGGATATTTTCCCTAAATATCTAATGGGCGTTGGATGTAAGTTCTCAATGTTGAGTCCATGGAGAAAACATACCAGGGGTGAGATAAAGGCCTCTAACACCTGTAGGTATGTCTACATCCCTGCAGCCGTGCACTAGGCGACCCTGGAGTCTCTCACGGGGTAAAACCAGCCCCTTTGATCATCACGCTATTCCTTCTTCTACATTTCTCTCTGTGCTCAGTCCTCAGTTTCGTTTATCGACTGTAAGGAGTCGACCGCGACCTTTTCCTCCAGCTTCACGTTCGACCAAGAAATCAACAGTGACAGAAACAGAACACGTCTCCACGGCCTGCAGACACACCACCGATTCTTTATGAGCATGGTCGCACTCACCGACCTTTCTTGTACTTCCTGACCAATCAGGAAGCGTCTGATACGTCACGTGACCGCCTCTGAGCCAATGGCCCATTATCCTGCGTGTCACGTGGTATTACCGGAAACTCGTGGTAGAGATCGTCACCACCGATCGCATCCCCCACCAACAAGCGCACTACCTCTGTGATACTAACACTAACAACTAACCATGCCCTTAAGTATCATGTGCACCGAAAAGTATAGGGACCAATACAGGCCCCTGGCTTTTAACCCTTTCCCTGCAGCACACAGTTCCCCTGCTAACACGACAGGCATTGCCTGCATAAACGACCCTGCTACAGCAAGTCCCTTTTTTAGAAATATCAATGTCACATGATGTGTCATGTGGTTTGAGTAATTTACCTTGGTAACTGATGATATTTTGTTGTACCAAATCAGAGGTCAATATGACTCTTAAGGGTGGCGTCCACGAACCACGACAATGCTACGACAAGCTCCGACTAGAAAGTTTCTATCAGCGCCTTGTCGTAGCCTTGTCGTGAGAAGGGGGGCTCTGCGACAGCCCTGTCGGGGCGTGTCGTAGAGGTCGGTGGTTGCCGTAAAAAGGCGTCCATGGTACCGACACACTACGACAGTGATATCGAGGAAACCACAACACTCCACGACAAAGGTCTAGTCGTAGCAAAAATCGAACATGTTCGATATTGTCGTAGCCTTGTCGGAAGGCCCCCGACAGGCCCCCGACAAGCTTCCAGTCGCAGCCTGTCGTGGCCTTGTCGTAGACTCTTGTCAGGAACTAGGGTCCACCAACCACGACAAGGCTACGACAAGCCTTCCAATCGTAGGTCTGTCGTGGACCTTGTCGGAAAGCCATTGGCGTAGCCTTGTCGTGGTTGGTGGACGCCCCCCTTTACACTTTGTCAAAATTTCTTTCAATTCAAACAATTATTTTTCTATTTATTGAATTTTGTACATCAGTTTTAATGATGCCTCTAAGATGCCTGGAGGCCTCTTCCTGCCGTAATCAGGGGAATGCCTGGAGGCATCAAGCTGCTTTTAAAGGGTTAAGATGAGGCTGAAAAGTTGCTAAGAGTTATCTTAACTGACGTACATTTCTTACGTATAAGGGCTTGCATTTTGGAGAATGTAATGGTTTATTGGTGGAGAAGGTGAATGATGGAAAGTACCCCACATATTAGACCACATCATTTTTGCAAGCAATGGCACAAGATGTTTTTTTTGCTACAGCAGCAATGATTTCTGTATATTCAATTGATTTCTAGCATACACGTATAAATCCGAGCACCCACTAAGCTACGACATGGCTATGAATCAAGATTCCCGTATCATAGCCTTTTCAGAATATAGACAGATTCTGCGTTGTAGAGTGTCAGAGTATGAAACTGAATTAGCGCATTGTCTCTGTGTCGGAAGGTTGAAAAGATCTGTGTTATAAAGGGTGGTACCCACCGTTTCCCACACACTCTGTCAAGGCTTACGACACACTCCGACATAGAATATTCCTGTCGGAAGGGCTTGTCCGAGTGTGTCGGAGTGTGTCGGGAGCTCAGTGGACACCCCCTTAATGTGTCGGAACACTTACCGTAGTGTGTCAGGAGCTAAGTGGGTTCCTGGCCTTACAGGTATGAAAGGAGTTGTAAATAGTGGTACTTATATTGAGGTAGAAATATATTAACTATCACTTCCTGATTTTGTTTTGAATATTATCCTACCCCTAATATAAATTCCCATAGGTTTAACATTGAGTTCCCGTATGCCACGCTGACTGGTATACGCAGTTTTATATGCCACTAGTGGCATACAGAATTGTTATCACATAAAATTCCAAAATCGAGGAGACAGGGTAGGATAAAATCAAAACCTGATTCGTTTTAATCGTGGCCACCGTATGGCACGACTGGAGTTTGGCATAGTGAGCCAAAACTCCAGGAGTGGCATACGGTGGCCAAGATTAAAACTCATCCAGTTTTACGGTAAGCCTCAACCATATAGTTGTCATACGAGACTACGATACAGAATTGCCCGTATCATAGTATGTTGGGAAGACTGTATCGTAGACCATTGTTGTATTGGCGTGCGTCATTATGGTGTTTGATGCAACCAGTGCACCGATGCAAATCTTTGGTCAATACGTTAAAATATTGAGCTGAATAATACACCGTAGTTTGGAAAATACTGCCAATCTAAACGAAACAAAATTATATTGTTCTCGTTTCGCAATTTCAGAATCTTCTGTTGAGTATTTCAGATGTGAGAGAGATCTTTTGTCAAATAGGCTACCTATATTTGTCAAACATATTTGTCGGAAAATCGTAGTAGACTTACGATGCAGCGTTTGCGTCGGGTGTGTGTCGGGAGCTTATCGCGAGGCGTCAGTGTGCATCGCAGAGAGCATCCTACGATGCAAGCTCGCTTCCAGACGTGTCGAAACCGGCCCTCACAAGAACACAGGACTGCAATTTGTCCGGGACAAAGGTCCACAGGGGGGCACTTTCTATCTTAGGAAAATTGGTGGAGGAGAATACCACATTGTCGGACTCTGTTAGGATGCCTCGCCTGAGGTCTGTTCCTTTGTCGCCGATAAAGGTAAATCCATGTACCAAATTCGTACAGTATGTAATGGTCTTTAAGCATGAGTGTAGACCGGCCTCAGTCCCTGAGTCCTGCCCCCTCCGCCTGTGCTGCCACCGCTTCCCTTACTCCTTCCCCTACAAACATCCTCAGTCACTGAGTCTGGAATTTTCAGGTAATGGGGAAGTTCAAATGGTGCACCGGTGTTTTATTTTCCTAATAAGGTTCATAATCAAAGACTTGAGCAAGTCTAGTATGAGTGACGAAGATGTCTATATAAGTCAAATGTAGTAGAGGGAACACCACGCAGCTGGTTATGATGTTTATGCTGCTTCCCACTGGTTAATCAGTGAAAGCCATGCATGCTGAGTTGATTAGTTAATAAGAAATAGATGATCGGTTGTCTCATAAATACTGTATTAATTACATATTTCTTCACTCAATAAACCAACAATAGGTACTTGGCAACATTCCCATAATGGCCTGATGGTTGTTAAAAATAACTTGACTATAGGTGGTTCGGCGGTGGATGCGCTATTTGTGTGGGCAGTAATGACCCACCTGTTGCCCTGACGATACTGCGCTAGGGAATGATGACGATGCTTTACTATGCTCAGGGGTATTATGGTCTCATTACTGAGGTTCTGTATCGTCGTATTCCCTGCATAGTTGTCCGTCAACTCTTACTTTTATCTGTGAAAGGTGTGCTTAGCTATCGGTTATGTCTTTAGTCCTCCCTCATAAAGATGTATGTGTTATGATGGTCAGAGTAACCACAGACCACCTGGATGTTTCTGATGGTTGTTTTTTAGAGGGTGCTTGCACGCCCGATACACGTTGCCTAAAAGGGGAAACACACTGTACGATTTTGTTCCCACCGATTAACTCCCTAAATCGGAAGGGCATTTTAACTTGTCTCAGGCGAATTTGCGCTGGGCATCGACCACCACAGCAGGATTTATAGATGGGGGTGGAGGTCATTAGTGGGAATTTATCTTACGCAAATTCTGTTCACACTGGACAACTGACTTCCGATTTTCTCGGAGATTCAAAGCCACCGATAAAGGAATAAGTAATAAATCTCAGTATATGGGAGCTAAATCGGTGAGCTGGCCTTAGTTTGTGTGTGGCAGGGGCATTTCTGCTCACCCAGCGACTAATTATGGGCCAAAGTTGGTAGGCACCACAGGGGGTATTTCTTAAACTCTGTTGTCAGCGACAACGGGAAGGAACACCTTCCTTAATTTATTGCTCCCGATTTCGGAACATTGGACTGCAGTTTGTCAGCGACAAAGGTACATCGCCACGGGTGGGATTTCCAAATCTTAGGCAAATTACTGTAGGGGGGGGGGGGGGGGTGCCATACTGGCCGACACATTTTCTAGGCCTCACCTGAGCTTACGATTGTTCTTTTGTCGCCGAGAAAGGAACATTCATGTTCCGAAATCGTACAGTGTGTATGGGCTTTTTAGGCTAGAATACTCACATGGACTTCCAGCTTGCTGTAATAACATTATCCTTTCACTTTCTGCGTGTGATATTGTGAAAGGAGCAGAGGGCCAGTGTCGCAGGGTCTTACAGGTGGGCCATGCAGCTGACCATGACCAATCACTCGAGACCTGAATACCTCATTGAACTACTGTGTTTGATATGTTTGGATCCTAGTATGAGTCAGGCAGTTGCAGAAAGGGCAGGTTGACTGGGTGCAACTGACTTACAGAAAATGATCCACCGACTGAATATATCCAAAACCTTTAATTGTAATTGCACATTCATTCATCAATAATAAAGATGCCATTTCTCCCAGTTTTGTATACCAGCAAGTTACATCAATAGGAATGCCTTGTCTCCAACAACATAAAATGTTCCATTCAGCCTTTAATATAAACATCTATACTGGTGATCCTGAGGTATTCATACTTTTCATTACAGCTTAGAAGAAACATGTAAATAAAAAACTAGTTATTTTCCAAACCTTTTTCTTAGAACGGGGAAATGTCTCATGGGGAAGATCCCTAGATGACTAACTTTGGAGCAGCTTTGCCGAAAGAGATGACAGCTGACACTTATTTCAATATAAGGTGTTTGGTTTTGTAAATTATGTATGTGGTTTCCTATTTTCAATATCAAAGATTGTGATATGACAATTTGGAGATCACCCTATCAATATCCTTCACCTTCTCAAAATGTATATCAGAATAGTACACACCTTCGTCAGTTCATGTCATGCATTCTCCCATTTCATCTTACTCTCCTTTCATCCAGGGATGGGGTAATGGGCAAGTGTGATAATGATTTTCTTGCTTTTATCGAGATAATCATGACAGTAATGACTTTCTAGCGAATTTTGGATGTTTTAATATATAATTATAGATGCCATAGCTGTGTTGTTTAAGGTAGAATTACTTCGACATTATGACGTGTTCCATGAGAGTTTGCTGACGTATTCCCTCTTTACCAGCACATTAGGTCCCGCATAGGATGTCATGTGTCGCTTGGGAGATGACAAATACATGACAGTACTAAAAGACAAGGAAGCTTTTACAATGATATTTAACCTTGCTGCCTATATGTGAACCCAAACGGTAAGGTGTAGGGATACATTTTTATTAAAAAAGCAGGTTTTTAACCTAATTAATGATTTCATACCCTCATTGTAGATTTAATGATTGATATTCAGTCTAATTGATGTGGAAGGAGAACCTTCATCTATAGAATTTCTGACAACAGCTGAGTAGTGTTATGTGGCATTCATGATAGTATGTCCGGTATAAACCCCTGATCCTGCACCAACGATCGTATGGCATATTTTAACTTTCATTAAGTTGCTTTTTGCAAAACTGACTTTTGCGTAGTTTGATTTCCATTTTTATTGAACTAGGTTGCATTTGGTTAAATTTTAATTTTTGCAGGTAACCAGTGGAGCACGAAGAAGGGTGCCTGGATGTTGCAAAAAGTGACAGCATTGTTAGATTGGGAGTTTTTTTAGGAGTCAATTAGGGCTTTCGCTGCCTCTATCATAGCGCCCACGAGTTTTAGAGAAAAAAAACATTTCGAGCAGCCTAGTTATCTCACATATACCATGAATGTCTTCCCGCATCATTTATAAATATGTGAAACATGATTTTAATTTCATAATATGACACTTGCAAAAAGGGTTTTAATGTGGATGTATTTCTATTAAACAGTTACTAATGAATCATGGCTTATGAAGTGCTTCCTATATTATAATTAAAGCTCCTTAAATACCTGCCTTCACAGTATACATCATATCGGTTACTGTAACCTCATGCGACATTGTATATCTACGTATTCTTTAACACCTTATGGTAAAATCCACTGGGAGTTTGCCATCCGCCTAATGAGCTTCCTGATTTTTACCTGCACTGCATACGGATCCCATTAGGCACTGGAGTGAATAGAAAGAGCAACGTCCGGTGTAAAGAATATTAATGCGAATAAAACTCGTCCATAAAGTATGGCTATCGAATTAGCACCCATACACACTTGTCAAGACAGAAGCACGTGCTCAGTAATGAGCAACCTTGGAACTCCCAGGGGAGGAACCAAGAGGAGATGTGTCCATAGTCCAGGCGGGAAGCAGGAAACAAGGTGTGGGATTTGGGTGTTACGTCTGTTGTCAGCTTTCTGGTAGAGTTCAAGTCACAGCAGCTGGAATTTTGTGTATCCTGTAGCTAATTATCCATCTGATTAGCCCATCCGATCCCTAAGGGAACTATGGGGTCGTATCGGGGTCATATATAAGTCTTATAAATGTATATTCTATTTTTTTGATACAATACAAGTATCGTAAATTTACCTTTTATAGGATTTAGATGGAAATTAGATCCCTCTCAGTGTTGTGTCTTCGAGCTTTTCAGAATTAATCCTCTTTTCTCTTTTATTCCACGATTCTAATCACTTATTGACAGTTTTCGTTCGATACTATCAAATGAAATACATATTTATCACTATAATTGTCACATTCCTCCTGAATCTACCTACAATTATTGTTTGGAAAATGTTTTAAAAAAATATATAGACGTAGTACTATTTGTATCGCGGTACGAGAGGCCGTCCCGAGAAGGCAAACATGTTTCACCAAAATAACAATTTATTCTCGGCGGCACTAGGCAGTACCTTGGCAGACTGTAGCAGGGTCTCAGGGCCCACCAAATTAAAAAAGACATTTCGGTTTAAGAAGGCTATATAGTCCTAACTAGATAGAAATAAAGATCTCAGGAAAACTCAGGTTTTTTTAGTGTGCATGGATTTGCAACCACACAATGATTTAGTCTTACAAATCACAGTGAGAACCACGTCACTAAAAGTATTTATCTAGAAACATCTAACTATATTTTACATACGACAACACGAGATGAGCACCATCAGGCTTTCTAGGATGTACAAGCATTGTAGGTCGTTGTATACCCAAGTTTAATAGAATCCTACCATAGATTTTCAACAAAACATATCGAAGTGAGAGTGTACATACTATCGATGCTTCAACGTGTTCAGTATAACAGTTTATCCTACCCCTAATATAAAATCCCATAGGCTTAACATTGGGTTCCCGTATGCCACGCTGACTGGCATACAGAGTTTTATATGCCACTAGTGGCATACAGCATTGTTATCACGTAATATTCCAAAATCGAGGAGATAGGGTAGGATAAAATCAAAACCTGATTCGTTTTCATCTTGTCCACTGCATTCCACTCCTGAAGTTTTGGCTCCGGACTTCACTCGGCTTCGCCTCATGTAGTCACTTTGCCAAACTCCAGTGGTGGAACGCGGTACAGATTCTATACTGCATACGGAGCAGCAGTATGTTATTTTCAACTATGCTGTATGGGCATGTAATGAAATGGAATAGCGAGGTATTGCCTCGGTCAAATATGCTACGCAATAAAACTAGATTTACTTTGTATAAACAGTAATATCGCAATAAGCTCCCCAAATTTAAATACTGACAAGGATAGGGTATTTGTGGAAATTCCCTTCGAAGGTTGGACTCTCGTTTCAACAATATTTTGTTAAAGATATTTCAATAAAGGTGGATTATGATATATTCATAAAGATGGATAAAGATTGAGGAAGTACGAATAACATGCATATATATGGACAGCCGAAACATGCATATTTGTGGAACGCTGACTTGGATGTAAAATTGAAGGTGAAGGCCACTCAGTGCACTTCCGATTTTTGAGTAAGAATCATGCTGATTGGCTCCCACAGTGTAAGGATCAAGCTGATTGGTTCCCATGTGTACGCAGGTTTTCGTGGTGTATCGTATGGATCATTACATCTGAAAGTTTCGGCAAGCCTCAAAGCTTATGTGAAGGATTTGGCGGGCAATAGATAAAAACTTGAAGGATGAAATTGATGGTGAATATCTAAGATGAATATCTAAAGGGTGGAGGTCTGCGGAATTCACGGGGCCCATGTCTGGAACTTCTGCGTTGTTATCCATGAAAAGACCAACAAGTGCTAGTTATGTAGAAACACTACAAAATATATGGCAGACCATAGTCATTAAATTTACAGAAGCAATGTGAAGAGGAAAAAACACTCCTGTCTGGTGGGCATCCTGCCATGCGGCGCATACATCCGCAAAGCCACCTGTCGTTTGCTGCATTCTTTAGGTTTCAATCTTGCAGTATCTCAATCATATGTCTAGCGATCCTCCATAAATCTGTAACACGCGTGCCTAAGTCAGGGCAGTAACAATAATAAAGCTGAGAGGGATTCGGGAAAAGTTTGGGTTTATTGACAACTATTGAAACTATGAAAGGAGTGATAGATTTAGTTATATAGTAGAAAGCCCCACGCGAGAATCTATGATTGAGTGATATCTTAGTATTTTAAGGGGTGGGTGGGTGGTAACATCTTCAAGAGTCCGCCCATAGAGTATAACCTCTCCCGCTCACATTACCACCAACAAGCTGGCGACTATGATCAACGTTCTGGTCTAGACATCCCTATCGTGACCAAGTAATAATGACTAACACCAAGCACGGGTATGGACATAAAGTTTATTGAGTATGGTAGAAATACGAGATAAATTTTAGAGGTCCATCATAACATAATATTCGAGATAAGAGATAGTTGTAAGGTCTTTTTTGCATTCGATTAGATACAAATCGCTCTTCCTTGCAATGTTGACAAAGTATGAACAAGCAACAGAAACAGGTGATGACATTTACAATGAAATTGGGCGCCTCGTAGGCTTAGTTGTAAGCAAAACAATTTCTTTTGACAGGGTTTACCTCCATCAATTTCTAAGTTATACTCTGAGTTGCAATAATTTTGAGCTTGCATTTAGTATATACAAGTTCAGGAGCTATTGAGGAGCCCCACGGAGTAGGAGAGAATGAAGAGAAAAGAGTTTTTGAAGGGTGGGTGGGTGGTTCCTGCTCTTTGGCGTCCCAGGATTGAAGTGAACGTAGACGGGTCGGCGTGTGGTGGTCACGTGAGGGACACGTGACCGGAACAAGAGGAGGAGTCCCTAGCGACGAGAAGTGAGCCCCTAATGACCGTGCTCAGTTTCGCATTAAAGCCAACTGTTGAGTTAGCCCTAATTGTTTCTATAAGAAGAAAATAATCATCTAAAATTACGCTCATTTATTAGTGACCAAAATGACTCGTTCATAGTTCATAGTTTAGGAATTTGAAGGACTCCATTTAACTACCGACATAGCTATAGGAGATAGTTATTGTTGCGAGTATATCCCTGCGTGAAGAGTTTCTAATGTAAGTTATTCTATTAGGAGTTCTACTTCTCAACACGCACGGAATAGACACGGGACCTACAGCCTCACGTACCACCCTCAGAGACTGTGCAAATTACGCTGCAATCTCCCTAGGTGGGAGAGTGTGAAGCCATGTCTGCCGCTGTGGGGGGGGGGGGGGGACCCTTACATACCCGTAGACTGGTTTCCTGTCTCAATGTAATATAGGACAGTTAACGCCTAACTAGTGAGCGACTTTGCACTTGCTCTGGTTCCCAACTTATTTGGAGTTGCAAGGATAACCAGCACAACCTCTCTCCCACTCTCCAAACAGAGATCTTGTGCTCTACTTCCTGCAGCGCGAAAGATCTGCTGGGAGAGTGCCTTTATCCCTCACGAGGTTCCCCAAGTACCTTATTTCTACTTTTTTATAGTGAAGGATAGGAAAACAATGAAGAAATGGCAACCTTTCAAAAGATAAAAGATAATTTAGTAGAATGGTTCTCTAAAGACCAGCGTAGTACTAACTGGACACTGCTACCAATCATGCACAAGAAAGATGGAGGCTCAATCACATTACAGGCCAGGTAACGCAAGCCATTTTTTGGTACATTATGGGTACTGCCTCCATTTTCCTGGTGCATTGTGGGATTGTACCACCTTGGCAGTCTACTAGCATAGATCCTGCGCTCTACTTCCGCGAAAGATCTGTTGGGAGAGTACCACCTGGGCAGACCTAGATTGTAGGGCCAAGAGAGTTGGCGTGACTTTCCGTTCAAGGACGTTCTCTAGTATTACGTAGAAAGGCATTACCTGGCCCATATTTCATTTGGACAGGGAACGAGTCTAGGAGAAGCCGCAGCCCTGTATGCATGTCAAACAGGGCTCCTGCTGACTGAGTAGACGTATCTTGACTTATAAGCGAAGAAAAAAGCAATTTCTCAATGCATCATAAGTATCCATGTGACATCGCCATTCGGGTGCCTGCAGAGGGCCCGGTATTAATGTCCCCACACTGCCTGAACCGTGTAATATCTGTGAGGTAGAGACACATATGTCAATCTGTGTCACAGTTTTATACGCCATCTATGGAGGTGAACTCTGAGTTGCACCATTGTAATTGTTTCTTATAGCCCATTATCTAGTTTTATGACAATATAAGGCCTATTTTCTCTGCAAATCCCTGTGATTATGGAATATTCTCCTCGGCCAACTAAAGTCTTAGGGAATCTGTCTTTGAAATTAAGTATACCAATGGTACCTGGAGAAATCGGTTTTGCAATAGTGAAGAAGATGATGCAATCTCTCCCTGGGGCTCCTTATATGCTTGTTCCCTCCCAATACTGCTTTTCTTTTCCATAGGTGCATGGTAGGTAAAGCTTTTCCCCTAAATGTACCCTACATGTACGTACATGCATCTCATTTTTTCTTCTTATGGGTATGGGTTACATATTCCATTTACCTTTTATCTAATCGTTGATATTTGATACTAAAAACAACTTGTCACACTTAAATCCCTGCCCACCCCCCATATTTTCACTTTGAATTTTCAGTATTTATAGTCCCATGCCACTGTTACCATGGTGATTTCCAAGAAACCGAAAGCGATTTCAAAGAGAGATAATTGCATTTACTGATTTCAGCTCAGCGTGGCAATTCCTTTGTTTCGAGTAGGTAGTGTTGGAAAAAAGAGGTTTTATTTTTATTGGGAGAAGATGAAAACAACAATTATTCCAGCAGGTTGGTTGACATTAAAAGATGATCATCAGAGTGCCATTAAATTTGTCATGTGGGAAACCCAGAATATATCATATTCATAATCCTTTTTTTTATTTTCATGAGAAACAGGGACAGAGACAGGGAGAGACAGAGATTTAGTGTGAAAGCGAATTGAATAGCAGCGACGGTAAATCAAATAATATTATGAAACATCACGAAATTCCATATGATTGTTTATATGGCATGAGTTGTCTTTGCGGAATAATATCACGAAGCGGAGCTTCGTGATATCTGTAGCAGAAGACAATGAATGCCATGTAAACAATTATATGAAATTGAGTGATGTTTAGATTGTATCCTACCCAGTCACATGTTTTTAACTCCATATGTTACCAGTGGCATATAAATATTTTATGGCATAACCGTGACATACAATCACACCATGTTAAGTCTATGGAGATTTATATGTGGGGTAGGATAATAATGATTTACATATACTTGTACCATGTTGAAAAACAAATGAAAAATTAGAAACAAAGATACCTTGAATCAGAAGTATATTTGATCAAATTATGAATATATCTGATTTGTTAGGAACTAATGAATGTTTTACTCCGACCTTTGTTGCCTGTGAATTTAGATATTACTATCAAAAAACGGCTTACAGCGAATGTACACACTGTTCTCTCCGTAAGAGACAGGGAGAGACAGATATTTAGTGACAAATGAAAAATAAGAGATAAAGATACCTTGAATTAGAGGTATATTTGATCACATTACCCCTTTACCCGCAACACAAAAGTATAAAGCAGAGGTTGGGCAAATAAAATTTATTTTAATTTTATGAGCGAAGAGAGAAGATATTAATACGTGATAGTAATATCTTAAAGATAACAAGATACATATGGAAGATATGTTATGTTATATGATAACATATTGGTAGATATGATACATATATGGTAATATGTTATATGTTATACGTGATAAGGTATAATGTATTACGTATGTTGATATGTAATAGTATAATACATATGGATATACATGTATAAAGTATAATGGTATATATGAATATACAGTGTGTATAAAAACGCCAAAAACCCATGAAAAAAGTGGCGTGGAGGGTGGGAAAAGGTTCGAGTCACTTGTTAATTGACTTGATCAGAGAGTCGTTAACCTGAGTGGCACTCGACACTCGGATGTAGCTCCTGTGAGCATTCGAGCGCCACCCCCCGTATCTCTGGATGGAGAGTTCGGGGACCCCGGCCTGGAAGGCCTGAGTGGCCGCGGCCTTTCTCAGGCTGTGCAACGTGTACGTCTTCGCCGGGATCCCCGCCAGAGCCGTAAGTCTGTCCCATTCCCTCGTCAGCGACCTGGTCGTTATCGGTGACCGATCAGCGTTCATCAGGAACGGGTCTCGGTCGCTAGACGTGGGAACGGCCGCGATCATCTCTCGCACGGCTTGCATAGGGCACGACCTCCGGTCGGGAGAGGGCTGGAGAGCCACGTGCTTCTCCTCTCCAACACACTGGAGGTTTTTCGCCCCTTTTACCCTGACGGTGACGTGAGTTGACGTGACTTTCACGTCCCCGCGAGTTAGGTGCCTGTCCGGATCGAATCCTCGGACGGATGGTGGGGCGACCTCGCTCTGCCGCAGGGCCGCGAAGAACATCAGCAGGCAGGCCGCTCTGGTGGACCGGTCGAGGGGCGTGGCCGTTAGTCCACCGAGGACGCTCCTGAGGGCCTGCATCGGGATGGGCGGTTTGATGTTCGGCGTGTAGGACTTGTCCCTCTTCATTGCGTCGATGGCCCTCTTTACTCTCGCGTCCTCGGTCGCCGCGACGTTGCCCCCGGACAGGCGCAGGTGCGACCGTAGGTGCGACAAGTGGTTGGCCACGGTCGCGGGCGAGGGGGCGTGGTCCCGGACGTACTCCAGATACGACGTGACGAGGCTGACCGACGGCTGCTGCGGGTCCGTACCCGTCCTCCGGCAGAATGCGATGTAGGTCGATACGGCGCTTCGCTGGTTCGCGACCGTGCCGGGGGCACGCGCCGCGGCTTGCCGCGCAGATGCCCTCTGCTGGAGACAACGTAGCGCCGGATCTGCAGGAGAGCCGGAGGACAGGCACAAATGAGGCGTGGTTACAAGGCACAACAGGCATGAGATTATGAAATGACATGTAACGTTCAGCTCTAGCATTGTCTCTGGAGGTGAGGTGCGACCGGCTGAGGGCGTCCGTGACCGAGTTGAGGACCCCCGGGATGTGTGTGTACAGGAGGTCCACCTGTAATTTCGCCTGTACCATCCAGGCCTGGCGCGCGCACTCGGCGAGGACCCGGTTGCGTGCCCGCCCCGACGTCAGCGCCTGGACAGTCCCCATATTGTCGCAGAACACCTCCACCCTCGTGCCTCGGTCCCGGTCAGTGAGGAACGTGTTGAGGGCGTAGATGGTATTGAGGGCCTCGAGCTCCGAGATACACTCCACCGGGTCCCCGAACGGGCAGACCTGACCGGAGTACGCTAGGCGGCCGTCCGTCCCACCCACGCCGGTGAGGCAGGCGTCCACAGTGATACACTTCGTCGGGGGGCCCCTGGGGATCAAGGCACGTCCATTCCACCCGTCAGCGAATCTCGAGAACCAGTCGAGGTCCTGCCGCATGTCCGACGAGATGTTGATGTAGAATCCGGACATGCCTCGCAGGGCCTCGAGGAGCTTGCTGACGAATGCCCTTGCCGGCCGGATGCACTTTGCGACGTGTAATATTTTCCCCAGTATCGACTGGAGCTGCCGCTTCGTGAGGGACCGCTTCCGGGAGACGGCCGCGACGTGTTGCCGCACATCCTGCAGTTTGTCTTCCGGGATCGATAGCGTCATCTTCGCGGCATCGATGTCGATCCCTAGCCAGCGGACCACCTGCGACGGTTCCTGGGCTTTGTCCCGGGCCTCGGGGAGACCCAGCTCGCGGAAGAGCTCCCGGGCGGTCGCGAAGTCCGCCGCGGCTTTCTCCTTCGACGGCGATATGATGATTAGATCGTCGAGATACATCGCTCCCTCGACCCCCTTGCCGGCCAGAATCTCCACTATGGTATCCGCTACGCACTGCATGTGGTACGAGGACGCGCGGGCACCGAACGGCATGGCCGTATCACAATAGTACCCGCCGTCCCACATGAAGCATAGGAGGGGCCAGTCCAGGGGGTCGCATCGAAAGTTCTTGTATGCCCTTGCGATGTCGATCGAGGCCATATAGGCCCCGGGGCCCGACCTCAGGAGGCGGGAGACGAACCCGTCGATGGTAGGGAGGCTGTGCTCCCTTTCCTCCCCGTAGACCGAGTTCTTCATCACGAAGGCATTGATGCTCTGTTGCCGCGGGAACGTCATGTCCGTTATTACTCTCCGGGCCTCGGAGTCCCGCTTCTCCCGCGACATCAGGGGAGACACGTGGCACCACGGGCTGAACGGGGCGTCGGAGAACGGGCCGAGCAGATTGGAGAACGACAGCTCCTTTTTCACAAACTGCCCTACCTCGGTCGGGTACCCGGTGGCACTGGGGTGGTTAGGCACCCCTCTGGTATCCGTCGCGGGACCGAGGTATCCTAGGGGGAAGCCGTATCGTATGAAGCCCAGCAGCTCCTGCTTCCCCCGCATGCCCGTGAGGTATTTCTCCCACGCCCGCAACCGTAGGTCCGTGGGGAGAGTAATCTTGGTACACATCGCGTTGGGCAGGCCCGAGGCCCGCACCGCCTCGTAGATGTGGCCGTGCGCCGGCGGGGCGCCGTCCTGCATCCGCGGCCATTCCGCGCGCCGATGTGCCCTGAACGCCTCCGGGTCCGTACGAGTCCCGGCGGCAATGATCCCGGTCCGACACACTTCCTCGAGCTTAGCGAAGTCCGGGGGCGCGCACGGAGGGGTCCGTCCTCGGTCCCGTGGCCGGTCGCGCCCGGGTGGGGGACGCCCACCGGCACGGCCACGTGGACCTGCGGAGTCGTGTTGTTATTGTTGTTGTGTATTGCCTCCCCGTCACGTGGGGGAATCCTTACTCCGTGTGTGACGTCACGTGTCGGGGTGGCCTCACGTGGGGAGGTGCCGACCGGGAGTCGGCCGCTTACCACCTGTGCCCACGTGGCCGTTGGCGGTTTCCTGTCCCGTGTTGTTTCAGCACTGGACGTCTCTGTGATCTCACGTGCCGCGTACCCTCTGACCCCGGGGACCCGGGTGGGGGGTGCACGTGAACATCCTGTAGTCGGGTGCGCTCCGGTTACTCTCGGGGCGCACCGTGCCCGTTTTTTGCCGGCTGCGGAAGTCCATGTTGGTAGAGGGCATCCGGTCCAGGGTCGGCCGCCCTCATCGTATATCCGGCCTGCGGGGTGTATCCGCCCTGCTGCCCGCGGCGTGTTGGCTGAGGGGCTACCGGCTGGGACTCGTAACCCATGGTGTACCCCAGTTTGCGGTTGCAGGCATGGAGCGAGTGCCCGCACTGTTTCCCCACCGAATCGCAGAACGAGCAAATGTGAACCCATTTCACGGGCCCGTCCTCGTGCCCGCTCCGATGCCTGCACCCTCTCTCCGAATTAAACTGCCGGCACGGCAGCTCCCTGGCTTTGTCCTTCCCTGCGTTATCCGGTCCGGCCGACCGGGTCGAGGTCGTCATGGCGAGCCGGACTCGCTCCTCCTGTATCAGACCGTAGTCGGACCAGCTAAGCCTGCCGGCCTCGATTTGGTCGAACACAAATTGGCTCCATCGCCTCACCCCGGCCCACGGTCGGGATTGGGCATCGATGGATACCTGGTGGAGATGCTTAAACATGTGGTCCCGGTCGGCGGGCTCCACGGCTCGGTCGTCCCCCAGCAGACCGAGGAACGCGCTAACGTATTCCATCGGCCCTAGGGACCCCCGCACCTCCAGCTTCTGAGACAGTGTAAATACGCCCTCGCGGTCCACAAACATAAATGGCTTCGAGGTCAACCGAGAGATGTTTAAGTCCGAATGGAGCTTACCCGTAGTCCTGTCGTGTCTGATGGCCTCACGGTCCAGCTCGCGTTGGATGTAGGAGTCGGCCGCATACCGCTCCCTCAACTGGCGTGGCGGAGGCAGGACCCGTGCGGCCTGGTCCTCGGCCCACTCGTTGGTGCGTCGGTCCACGGCCGACTGGACGGAAGGTGGCCGTGAGGCCCGGTCGTTGTTCCTTTGTTCCGCCAGCCGGTTGATGGCGGCCAGGACTCCCCCGATCTGATCTTTCATGTCCGTTTTGAAGTCGGCGAGGCCTTTCTCCACGGCCACGAGCCTAACCGTTTTAACACTGCCTACCTCGGAGGCCGAGTCCACGTGCTCCTCCGACGGCCGTTGGGTAGATTCCGACGTTACTTCAGCCTCCGCATCGGCGTGCGATGTGCTGGGGCCTGCTCGTGTCTTCGGCATCCTCACGTTGTTCTGGCAGACAATTAACCGTACTTTAAAACCTTAACGACCTCGGGCCGATACTCGTGGAGTATCCGGTGCCGCGAGCGATGTAGGCCAAAAATATTGGAGTGCGTCTGAACGTAGTGAAGCGCGAGAAGAGAGTGAGAGAGAGTGTGAGAGCGTGCTTCACCACGTGACCTAATAGTTCACGTGATTCGCACGAGGGGGCGCACAGGGAGCGCGAGTACAGAGGGAGTGCGCTAGGTGGAGCAATGACCGCCCCTGACCCTACGGCCATGGGCTACCAATTATGAATATATCTGATTTTTTTTTTATTCAAGTGAAAAAATAGAATACAGCGTTCACCTTTGGAGGCGTTCTTCCACGCAACTATCACAAATAAGTCAAAAATACGTTTTTGGACTATTTTTCCGATTTGTTATGATCTAATGAATGTTTTACTCCGACCTTTGTTGCCTCTGAATTTAGATATTGCTATCAAAAACGGCTTGCAGCGAATGTGCATTCTGTTCTCTCCGTTCTGGGTTATCCTAGCTGAGAAATATCTAACATTTTTATATTTCCTGTCGCCTTTACTTGTTGCTATAGGCACTTATGCCCGGAATAAACTCGCTGATTATTTCAAGAACAACATAGATCAACGGCAAGTAAGCAGTATATGGAAATTGTGCTTGAATGAAGGCTACTTTGAAGAGAATTCCTGACTACTGAAGGATTTTCACTCCGGACAATGCAGATTTTTTTATTGGGTCTGATTCGTTAGCACAAGTCTCCGATCTACCATCATACCCATGTGATAGTTGTTACCTTCAGTTTGATACACACAATATTGCTATCGTCACCTCTATAATTTTGAGTAGAAAAAATGAAAGAAAATGTGACTATTGAGAGTATGTAGTTGTGTTATCCGTCCATCAATGGCAGAGCAACAATATGACATAAAGTTGATATAAAGGTGCATGTTTCAGCCATTAGTTTTATCCCTGGTAGTTTCCCCCATAATTTTTAAACCAAGCACTGTTTCGCGAAGCGTAAAAATACCTAAGAGGCGTTTCGTACAATGACGTCATAAACGTTAGTCAATCAGCGGACAAAATATCAAAGTGTGACGTCGTATACCCCAAGGAGTGAAGACTGTTGTTATTGTTGGATATTGTAAGAAGTCTGGTTGGGATTATTAAATTAAAACCAGAGGAATCTGATAACAAAATTAATCAACGGGAAACTAGATAAGATAAGAAAGATAAGACTAGTTTAGATAGGCTATCAATAGACAAATTCAGGAAAACAGCTGTATATTTCTGCCTAGAATTCGTTTTCAAAAGAATTTTTTTTTTAAACGACTCAAAAAAGCCTTTTAAAAGGGTTTAGTCGCAAAAATAAAACCACTTGATATGTAAATCAATGTTCGATTATGCTGTACACACAGTAGTTTGTAAATATACATGATTAAGCAACATATATACAACTTGGTCCGACCTTATATAAATGAATCACAACTAACGAACTAGGAATAGAAAGACAGAATTAAATGTGCTTTTGCTGCTGCTGGACTGTGGGCGGCCTATCGTATGTATACCCCTATGAACTGAGATTGAAGAACTGTCGTGTTGATGTGTATAACTGTCCTTGTCCTGTCTTGTATTTCTATCAAGTTGTGTAGTTGATGTACCTAACACAATGAGAACTGGTTATGATATCGTATGATCAGGTATTACTTATGAACGTTGCACTAATATACTGTAAGTAGCATAAGCATTGGAATCAACAGCAGAGCAAGATGTGTTTCGCACTAGTAACATGTTAAAATTGCAGTGAACAATGAATTTGATCAGCAGAGTCAAATGACCTGCCGGAGGATATAACTAAGATATCTTGCTGTTGTAACTGGAGTATATTATGAATTTCAAATGCTTTACATGCATGTCTTGTCAAAAACACTTTTTTGTTTTTTGCATATTTACAAGGAAGAACGACCTTTACCGTGGATGACTGTAAATTGCCTTACTTTAAAAAACAACAACATATTATGATAGGGATTAACAACTTAGATACAAAGTAACAACACATTGCCATTAATTGAGTCTATCGTTCAACAAAATGTTTGCCTGGAAGACCAATAGAACACTTATGAGCGCGAAGGAAAACCGTTCAAAAAGAATTTTTAAAAAGATTTACCAAAGCAAGCCTGTCATCAAAAATAGCGGCTGTGTGCGTCACTTAGAAGATGGAATTGGTCTTTTATGGAGCCAGGTTCTCTTGTTATGTATATCAATGACGTTGTTTATACGAGTTCAGGGCTGAAATAGAAACTCAACACCACTGAAGGCGCCATAGTTCTGGATACGCCACTTGATTGGGATGCCTTGTAACCTCACTCCGCTACTGTATTCACACTAAAACGTGTGGCGCACCCTAAGCTGCGACGCCTCTCGATGCAGTTCTTTCACAGTCCCTAACACCACTCCTCCCCTCTAGTTCTGTAAAAGACTCAGCAGCCCACTGAACACCAAACTCAGTAAAAGTCAGCCGACAATCCTGCTCCCGTTATCCTGGTCACGGCACCAATTACAGGCATCCTTGAGAGAAGCGTACCGGAGATTGGAACCTGAGGGAACCGCTGGCTGGAGAGAATTCTTTGTATCTAGAGTTTCTTTTGCGGTGGTCTTTGATCTGTCAACACTAACATAGCTTGAGGATGGTTGCTTTTCTACGCGATTTCTCATATTCTATCACAGAACTATTCTGGAAACGGGAGTCTATCAGGTTCATGCAATGAACAGTTTACTTAAGTATGATGTTGACGCGGGAAGGTTTCAATTATTGTGTGCCTTTCAAAGCCATTTCTTAGAATTAAATGCTATATTTTCATTACGGTCACACAAAATATTTTTCAGCATTCCGTATGTCTAATATCCTTATGATATGGTGAGTAAATGACAATGGCAATAGAATACACGATGGTTAAACACGTTTTACTTCAACATAACCGATAGAAAACTGTTTTCCCAGTATGATGGTGTTTAGCATGGATCCCAGCTGGTGGTAGTATGGTCTTATAGTCTTTACACCCTCTGCTGGTGCCCGATGAAAGGTTGGCTAGGGTCACATGATCTATGCATATCACGTGACCACCTAACCTTGAGATTGGACAGATGACGTGCGTTCTTCGCTGTGTAGTGGGATGTCGATGATAAATAGACAAGCATTGCATGATCAACATCATGGCGGGTTTAGTGGATTGTAAAATGGCGACTGCGCATAATGGGGTTAGTACATAGACAATAAATGAAGGTTTTGTGGACAGGCGGCCGTAAACCACAAGAGGTTGACGCGTAGTAATAAACGAGGGTATTGCGACATCAACTTCGAGTGGTTTACAGAGCCGCCTGTCCACAAAACCATGTATTTATCATCAATCTTCTCGTGTACATCTAATCTAGCAATTATCATATTAAAGGGTCTATCAAAAGGGACTTTTTCTTTGCTCTATAGTACTATGGCTTTGGAGGCCGTATACCACAGATTTGAATCCGTATACCACAGTTATGGTTTGGTCAGTTTTTATATAATGGGTGGTTGTTTATTGAATCCCCGTACATTTTCAAGGGGGTCTTTATATACGATGGATAATAAATCTTGCAGGTAGCCCATTCTCTGGCACGGAGGTGCGCATTAATCGAGAAAGATGCTGTTTAGATTACGCAATGTCGTCTGCTCGGATAAATAAAGGTTTGTTGAAATACGCTGCTTTTGCTATCGCGTCACGACCACAAGTAGAAAAGGGGAGGCATGCAGAGACAACGTCGGCGGTCGGTTTCCCATTGTGTTTTATGTCATCGATCTCATTGTGATGCATAAAAGGATGCTTTCTTCTTGTTGGCTTTCTAATTTACTCCCTCTAGCATTGGCTTTGCGAAAACAAACCTCAAATAACTGAATAAAAAAACAGATATTCCCGTGAATGTAACGTAATCTTCGTAGATGAATAGAAACAGATACTTGATGTAGATTTATAAAGGTTTTAACTCCCTTCTCTCGGAGCCTTCAACTTCCATCTCACCCTATAGTATTTTTCTGCATAGACTTAACAATAAGAACTCATGCTCCACGGCCGTGAAAGTATTCTACCCAATACTTAATGGCTAATTGCGTGAGTTATTTTAACAATTAACAATGTCCCTGGTCATGTCTACGAGGTGAGATAAAATCAGGAACCCTTTCGGTGAAAATAAAAGAAACAGTTTGAAAGTATGTGATTCATACAGTTTCCCCCAATGAATTACTCCGCAGTCAAACTCGGTGGAGTACGGACAAAGTTATTTTCAGAACGTGAGTTTCCTGCCATGAGTTTCTTATACAATCTTTTTGTCCGAAACAATGTTTTTGTAGGTTCAGATGAGGGCAAGGCATCATATTGATTAAAGTATTAGATATCTAAATGACGATATTTTGATGTTATTACCTTCTTTCCAATTTATCTATAACCCGGCTAAAATATCAAACATCATATATGCATTATATGTAATGGATATCTAATAGACGATATTTTGATAATATTACATTCATCCTAATTCATCTGTTAACCGGATATGATATCAAAATAGGTTCCTATGTACTCGCTGCCGTCTCGATTACAGAGGGACAACTCTCCCAATTCAATGGTTCTAGTTATTAAGTGCTGTCGGGGAACGGTATCAAAGCAAATGCTTGACTCTGCACCTTCGTTAACAATTCAGTAATGAACTTGTTATTTGACCGCCTGTGTATGTGATTATGTAGATTTGAGAAGGTGGTACACGTTCGTTGACCAATGTTTTCATATTTGTGAAAGATACTAAAACTCAATTCCTGCGGATTACTCCTTGAATTCATGAAAGCCCACTAAATTAACCATAAAATGGCGGATTTGAAAAGTTTCCCAATTTGCAAGTTTGATTTACTGGTACAGATAAGAAGTATGTTTATGGTTAGTCTGGTTTTAATGAGGCTTGTCAAAAATGACGTGAGACTGCATACAAACATTTCCAACAGCCAGTTTTCATTTGCCACGCGACTGCTTTATAGTCACAATGTTTTGATAGCGTCAAAGTGTTGTTCGTAAATCCAATAAAAAGAAATTTAATTCAATGAACTAGAGAATTGCAATTCCTAATATTCTTTATGCACATTCTCCTTGTAATACAATGCGATATTTTCAAGTACACAGACGATGTTCTTATGATGAATGGAACAGTAATTAAGCACCAGACTGACTTCCTGCGGTCTTACGCCCCTTAACAGCTTTGTATGCAGTTACTGATGGCATCCCCAGCCAGGTCACGTGACTAATTAAAACCAGCAATGTTTAACGTTATCTTCCTCGTCGATTTCAAAAATTCAGTTTTCTTTAATTAGCTGAGGACAATTTATCCATGACCACCCTTACGACCTTGGCCAGTCTAAAATATCGATTTAAAGGAAACTTTCAAAGCAGCAATAACAATCGAAATCAAACCAAAAGATAGTGGAAGGTAATGAAAGAAATAGCTATAGGTATGTGCCTCCCAGTAATTTCATATGCTATCTGGGATGTAATACATAATACATAAGTATTATTTCTGGAACAAATCTAGATATTGATCACCTCAAAAGTACCACATTTGGTGAGAAATATCTTCCACTAGGCCCTAAACCTTTATTGCAGGAGGTACAACAAAAATCCTCTTTATTACAAATTACAAACTAAGTAACTTAAACCTAAAAATTCAAAAATTTGAAATTCTTATAGTTCTACACTGTCGGCATCCAAAGGTAGTGTGAAGCATGGAGACACGCCAACCGTTAATAGAACTATTGACGTATGATCAATAACAAACTACAACTTGGATACACTTTTGCTGTAATTTCTTCGTTCCGTTGACAACGCAGAGGATGTCGTGGTTGGAATTCTTTTTTTGGATACACCATGGCTACGTACTAGGAGTTAATGGGGTAGCTTCGGTCCATTATAATCATATATGTATAAAAACAAAAAGGTGTTATACAGTTATATAGTTTATGTATCAAGTTACCATTGACTGTACATGGAAGAACGTCCTATCAATGGATGAATCAGCGAGTAGCCTATAGCACTGCATATCTACTTACCAGGTATATATTTCAGTTTCCACTCTTCTTTCCAACGATACTACAGAAAGTGGTATCATTTGTTTTTATTGTGATCTGTGTTCCGCCTTCAACCCTGAATTCTTCCCGAGTTTTTAATGAATCTATTTCAGAAGGAAATCAGTAACAAGCTGTTTTTATTTGCTATGATCGCCCTAGTGTATAATTAACTAGTAACCTTTAATGCCCTTTAACGGCCTGTTTATAGTTTTCTTGTTAAGGCTTTCGTGACAAAATGTTTAACAAGAAAATACACGCCAACTCTCACTTCGCCTACAACACGTATCTGAAATCATAAATATTTAGGCGTGTCTGCTTTTCTTTCTAAATTTAATTCACTGCAAGCAGGTTTAAAAGATTACACCACGGTGTCCGATTAGTACCCTGGACAATATTTTTTAATTATGGCATTAATAAAATCACCCAATTAGTGGCTTAGCTGACCAGAACGGAATTTCATCAGTTTGTTCTTCGGTGTTGTTCTTATTGTTGCGACACTTGCCAACAATTTATCAACCACATGAGCCCTTCATTCAACTGAATTAGCCCAGCAAGCGAGAAAATTAACCTTTGGGAATTATCGCCAGCCATCCAGGGCTATTACGTTGCAACCAATTTGTTATTTCTATTCTTTGGGTCTGGAAAGGATCATCCCGGGTCATCAGAAACCAATTAGAAATTTGCAAAGCTTCTTTAGAAATTTATAGGTTTGGGAGAAAATGAAACACCGGTGCAAATCCCTTTGCAGAAGAAAGGTTATGAATACCCAGCAAACTATATATCATTGTAATGGGTTATCGATAATTTTTCTTTTTCATTGCCAGCGTTATGTTGCAGATCATATTGTTAAATGAGTTGGTTAATTGCAGTTTTTCCTCTACCGAACCTTGAAAAATTAGTAATTAGCCGAAGGTTTTCTGAGACCCCAGAGATGTCACATGAAATCCCTACTAAACAGCAGTCCATTGACTGCGGTGTTTCTATTGACAGACATTGCGTCGACAGCAGTGCTAGAGACTGGTGTACTTCACATCTTTTCACTAGTCGCCCACTATTCCCCTTTTGATACAAAGTTTCACAGATGGGGGTGTTCTAAATTTTTTTTTTATTCAATAAACATAAAGACAAAAGTAATCGCCTATTGGCGTTCTTCCTTACAATCATCAGGAGACAGTACAATACAAACAATTAACGTTCACAGGACATTTACATAACAGGACAAATCAGACGAACATCGTAGATCCTCAGAGCACATAAGTTACATTTATCTTAATATAGTGACGTTTGGCTGATCTTCTGATCAGAAACTCTTTACAATATAAATACAGTCTCTGGGAACCATGGCGGATTCAATTCACATGGGCCGACTTACCAGGTATATAGTCTCACCCCTACACCCCTACACAGGGTACACAGGGTACACAGGGTACACAGTCGCCGACTCCGGGCACTTCCCTGTGTGAATAGGTGTAATTTGGGACCACTGAGACTCACGGACTGGGGGAGAATGTGTGAAGTAGATTCGTCTCACCAAGATACCCCTCTAAACCAGTCGGCGACTGGTGAAGAGGTGTGAGGTACACCAGTCTGAAGTACATTTGTGCCTCCGTGTGGATCCCACTTTAACCCTTTAAGGACGAATGATGCCTTGAGGCATCATCCAGGCTAGGCCGAATGATGCCTTGAGGCATCAACTGGCCTAGGCCGAATGATGCCTCAAGGTATCATTTCTCTAAAATCAATAAAATTGTTTTTGACAAGGAAATAATTTATCGATCTACATGAAATCTTCAGGAAATGTAGCTATAACATAGAAATCATTATTAGTAAGCTAAAATAAGTGAAATATTATTGATTAACAATAATTAACAATCAAATTATGACTTTATCTATAAAATGTGTTTGTCCTCTAGAGATATGCACTATCACTAGCACTCGTCCTTATGGTGACAGCTCTGCCACAGGTGGCCGTCCTTGAAGGGTTAACCATGTAGTAAGGTAACATCTGTTAGAGTTCGACGATAATACTACCTACTGATAGCAGAGGAGGTGTGAAGCGCAGCGCCCCCTATTTTTTTTTTTTTTTTTTTTTTATTCAAGATAACAGATACAGACACAAACTGTCGTCCAACGACGTTCTTCCCAGCAGGTATTCATTGACAGAACAGGACATAGACACTCTGACATACACATATAACAAGTAGACATCCTAGATTAACAATTCTGTTTTCTATTATAAGACTTATAATATATCCAACCATATTATATCATTTGGAAATCTGCTGACTACCAAATTCAAATAATAACATAAATCCATTACATTTGGTTATCTGCTGACCGCCAAAGAATGAACATACATATATATATCTATATATATCAATGATTGATTGTTGTACTTATCGTTTTGGCATGGTCTCAAATGACAGCTGAATGGAGATTCCTATACAAAAATAGGCTAACTAGTAACAGCTACTACATACAAACTGTTAGAGCTCTATCAAAAATCTTTTCAGATATTGATAGAGTGATATCTAATGTACTCCAAACTACAATAGAGCTCAATAGAGCTCCATGTTTTATGGCTGTTGGTATTGTTGAATACAGCCTTATTTCACATAGGCTATGGCTTACAAGCCTCACATAATCCATTGTCAAGAGCTCCTTCCCCTCTGCTTGCAGGTTTGAAAGTGGCACCTTGAACCCTGCCACGATGGCATATATGAGTTGGTTCCCTATAGGGGGCGCTGCGCTTCACACCTCCTCTGTACTGATAGGCAATTTGTTGTCATCATTAATAATGTAACTAGCTAAGTTCCTGTATCATAGTCATGCGACTGTCTCTTTGTAAAACACCTATGATTGGTGAAAGTGATTGTCGAAAATAAAATTCATAAAACAAAAAAAAAGTAATCGGGATTTGGGTGCATCGAGAGGCATATATCGTATATGATTCGGAGCTGAGTGTACGCCAGGCCTTAGACTACACCAGGTTTCATCGTACTCGTCCACTCTGATTTATAGTTTGCCGACTGTACTGTTTTGCAATATTCAGTTAGAACTAGAGAGGCCTACTCCTCAGACCACCCAACATGTCTGTCCGTACCCCTTTAGGGCACAATCGATAGAGTTACGACGTCGGACATGTATCTTCAGTGACAACCAGTTGCCGTCCTCCTATAGTGAAGCTAAGCCCTGGATTTCACCAAAGCCCTATTTGGTTTAACTATAAGGCCCATTTCCATTGGACAACGAAAACCGTGTAGATTCTTTTAGTTCTCCTAAAAGCCCATTTCCATCACCGATAAACAGTCAGGAACCACTGACGGACATTTAGCACTGCTGACACAAAATGGAAATGGGCCTTTAGGAGAACTCAGTACATTTACACCGTTTTAGTCGGCCAATGGAAACAGTCCGTATGCGTTCTTAGACTCTATGCTAAATCATGGATTAACAGGTTTACCTTTAAAGCCTTAAATCTTGATATACTGCATATCAGAAAGGGCCATCCATAAAGTATGTACGCACCGATGGGGGGGTGGGGGGTCAGAAATTTTGGAAAATCTGCGTTTGCTCCCTCTTTGTTCTATTGCGTACAAGATTGGGAGAGGGGGTGGGGGGTCCAAAAATTCAGAAATTCTGCGTACGTACTTTATGGATGGCCCCAAACAGGATCATTATTTGGATAAATTGGAGCTGTCCGGCGTAAGAACTGCTAGCTCAAGCTGAGAATAGAGTGTACTCTAATTTTTAATACTAATTATCTTGATACTGTGATCTGATTGAAACTCAAATGTACTTTAGCTTGGGTCTAGAATTCAAAGCCGTCAATACTCAGGAAGACAATCGCATTTTCGCATGTTCGCATGTGTATCCATCGCCATAAAAGCATGACAAATCTGGGTAACCTCTCTCATTGATGGCGATGTTTCGCGGCATGGCAATATCATAAAACCCATATGGTGCATTTGAAGAAGTATTTATCGAGGCCTTGTACATGAGTAGAGAGTAGTCAAAAGAGAGTAAGTGTTTTGCATTTCACAAACAATCACAAAGTGACACTGTTTTGTTATTGCACTAAGAGATCAAAATGCGTTTTCCATCAGGCCGAATTCCCACCCAAAAGAGGTATTGTCGATTTTATTATCCATCGTATACATACAAAGCCCCCATTGAAAATGTATAGGGACTGTGGTATACAGATTCAAACCTGTGGTATACGGATTCAAAACCGTGGTATACGGGAAAAATAGTCCCTTTTGCTATAGAGCAAAGAAATAGTCACTATTGTTATACCTGTTAATATGACAATAACTGGGTTTAATGTATTCGAAAAGATGGATAATAAATGCAACAAACGATGATTTTGTGGACAGGCGACTCTGTAAACCACTCGCGGTTGACCTCGTAATACACTCGCTAGCGCTCGTGTATTACTACGCGTCAACCGCTCGTGGTTTACGGCCGCCTCACCACAAAACCATCGATTATTGTCTATGTATTCTTGCATCCGCTTCAGGGCTGACCGAGTCTATCACACTGCTCTAACTACCTACCATTGGAATAGAAATATGCGAAGGCCGACTGGGTTGTGTGGAATGAAGCGGACGGAAGTGTGTTGGGTGAGAGGTCTAACACCTGCTGTCTTCACAACCTCAACTATCTTACACCAATGTTCAATTTTTTCATCAATAGCATTCTTCATGTGTCTGAATCACCATTATCTCACCCTTGGTATTTTTCTCCCATAGGCTTAACATTTGGAACTCGTTCTCTATACCCCTACGAGTATTGCAGTCCGTTCTCCATGGTCTATATCCTGAGTTGTCCATTCTTTTAGTGCTCACAGGGGCGAGATAAATACAGAAAGCAACTCATTTTAATCAAAGTGTATGTTCTCCAACTCGTTTTAATGCTATGTGATATTCACTCTTCTGTCGCCTAGTTCATATCACTCCGCATCAAACCCGTGGAGAACAACGACTTTGACCAAAACCTCGTTTCTTCTTTGGTACACGATGATTCCAGTAGAACCGGACTTGACGTCACAGGTCTGTGAACGCGCATGCGTCGGACAGCTGGGACCACTTGGGGTTGTGTTGAACCAGATGTCAGGAGACACGACGGAGCGGCTTCCTATTCAAGCATTGATCTAGGGCAGCCTCGCCATGAACACCAGTCAGCAAGAAGCCAAACACAACATCGACCGTCACTGCAGCGGCGAGCATGAGCACAAGATTCAATCACTAAATCCTCATTTCACCAGCGTTGGTAAAGCGTGTTTCTAGCTAGAACCCAACGCTAGCTTAATCATCTTTCTTTTATTGATAAGGCTTCACTTGCAAATTGAAGTGGTCTTCCACTAGTTTCCACCTGCTGATAATGACGATCGATTATGGTATTTCTTACTGCCGACCAATTAAGCGATAAATTTGGTGCAATAATCATCAGGGGGGAAACAGAAATGGTCAACGATTTTTTTGTCCTCTGCCTTATGCAATATGACACAACCGACCGACGTCTGCACCCACCAACGAAATCAAAGCAAATTGAATTAATCAATGATGCTCTGCATTTACTACGAATACGCATTTTTTCGAGTGTAGATTACTTATTATGCACCACTGAACTTATACAAGGAGAACCACTGACCGACTTTTGTACAGCGTGAAAATTAACAGTAGGTGGAAACACTGCAATACACAAATCCATTGTTGTTGTTTTTAAGATGTATGGTCGATATTGTCTAACCTATACTCATGAGTAGATTTGAATTAGCTTAATGCAAGGTGTTTCTTTGATGTGACTGAGTGATAGAGCGTCGCCGAATATCCTTAGTCGAATCCGTCCATTTAAAAAGCAACAGAACTAATGGCAATAACACGAAGCGATATATCCTGCCGTTTGATCGTTATATTCCTGACCCCATAGTTCAAAAGGCCATATAGCGGGGATAAAAATCTATTTCGAAGTGCTCTTTAATTGTTGAAGTGCGAGAGATTTACTATGTCTAAATCTGTTCCTAGGTTGTCCATTCAAAATCGGGAACATTAACAATCACTTCATAGCTTGGATCGTCCTATACTGATAGCTGTTTATGCTGTGCCTAAATCCATTTTTGTTGCATGCATACAATCAACGTTATTGCGGGTTACCCGCTTCTATTTCCCCCCGAACTCATTTAGCTGAGAGTAGCCGTAAACAGATTCCATGAAACCCTTGGAATGAAGAGACTATGTGTCTCTTTTCGATGTGTTGGTCTCGTGGGCACCCCTCTCATAAGATTTCACACTCTCTAAGTCCTATTCTTTACTCTCACTACGCTCTATGGAGAAGAATTCTTAACGAACTAGGCTTAGAGCCTTGAGAATCCACTGGCCTGCCTCCCATGCTTAAGACGTACATCAATGCAACCAAAGATTCCTATAATCTCGATGATGCTACCAAGCGGGAATACTGTGTGCCAGTGGATTCTCAAGGCTCTAAGCCTAGTTCGTTAAGAATTCTTCTCCCATAGAGCGTAGTGAGAACCTCGTACAGATTACGCCTTAGAGAGTGTGAGATCTTATGAGAGAGGTGCACGTGGGTGTTATCAGTACCCCTATCACAACTCTGACCTACTTCTAAGTTTATCCATGCTCGTCGTTCTCGCTATAGGCTAATGTGTCATTGACTAGACCATTCGGATCAGGCTAAATCCAGGTTTCGGTGGGACTGTCGTGCACTAATTATCGGAAGTAACCTTACATTCCCTAATGACAGACCATCTACATCGGTAGCTGCGCTGAAGTAATTATCCTGGGAAAGAATAACTCAGGAGGATTAGGGTTGCGCTTTTAGGAAACTGCATCCCTTTAACAGTTAGTGAGAATTCTAAAAAAGAAACGTTGTTCACCTGCCATGTTTACACACACTCTGTCTCTATTAAATCGGGACGTCTCCGGCTATACTTTCTGAAAACACAATGAAGAATTAGTGGCAGTCCACTGTCCAGCTCAGGGTGTGATTGTGAAGAGATATCGTGCTTGTAGATGAGTGCGATAAACCCATTTTCCATGATCACTGGCCGATTTTTAGGTTATACCAACGATAGGTCGTTGATTGGAAACAGGGACCCAGAGAAGTGCTCACCGATTAATTGTGCATCATTGGTTACTCATGGGCTTTGCTCAGGGGTAGTCATTGCTCCCCCCGGTGTCCCCCTCTACCGCGCCTCACGGGCGCCCCTCCTGCCCCCTCGCGGCTTTCACACTTACCACACAGTCACGTGGTACAGCCCGGTCCAGACCCCGGCCTCACTTCTCCTTCACCCGCCCTGCAGTACGCACATACTACAGTACCAATTTTCGTCTCTTGGCCACGTGCTTCGCCTCATACTCCCCGAGTACAGGCTAGCACCCCCATACACGCGATACGGTACAGTGATAGGAGAAATGGGTCCGACGACGAGGAATACCCCGATGCCCAGCACATCGAAGCCGACGGAATCCACGGCGGAGTCGGAGGCCACTCTCCAGGAAACGGCCGAGTCCAACGAGAACATCGAGTCGGTCTCGGACAGCGGGCGCACGGTAAAGACGGCTAGAATATCGAAGCTCGAGTCCAACATGGAAAAGATGGGTAGGACAATGGAGAGTATGTTTGAGACTATGCAGGCCATGGCACGACAACGGTCGCCGACCAGGGCTACACAACCGACGGTACGAGAGGCACGCTCCACAGCCGAGGATTGGACAAGAGACTGGGCCCAGGACCAGACATCGAGGCTACCCGCACCCAGACAACTCAGGGAACGCTACCTGAGCGAGGACCTGCTCCAGCGAGAGATCGACCGCGAGGGCATTCGGCATGACCGCACGGCCGGTAGGTTTTCATCTGATTTGACCGTACATAAACTGATCTCTAAGCCGTACATGTATGTCGAACGTGAGGGCCTGTATACCATGTCACAAAAGCTCGAGGTTAGGGGAAGCCTGGCACCCATGGAGTACGTGAGCGGGTTCTTGCTTATGATGGAGGACGAGCGGGCGATACCCGAGGGCGACCGCCGGGACATGTACAGGCACCTCTCTCAGGTAACAGTGGATGCCCAGACACGGCCGTGGCCCGCGGTTAGGAGGTGGTCTAACTACATCTTCGATCAGGTTGAGGCCGGCCGCGTGTACTGGTCGGATCACGTGCGCATTCAAGACGAACGCGTACGCATAGCCATGACGGCCGCCACCAGCGCCCCTAACGGTCAAGACGGAGGAAGGGACGGGGCCCGAGAGCTCCCCTGCCGGGCGTACAACTCGGAGCGAGGTTGTCGCCTACGGAACGGACATCAGGACGGGCAGATCAAATGGGTCCATGTTTGTTCGTTCTGTGATTCGGTGGGGCGGATGTGCACGCACTCTATACACGCGTGCAACAGGAAACTCGTGTATGGTGCGGGTTATGACAACGCTGCACCAACATCCGCACCCACCCCACGAAGGACGCCGCACGCCGGACACACGGTCCGCCCCACCGAACTATGAGTGCAGAAACAACACGCAACGGCTTCAAAAAACGGACCGGACGCGCCCCGCGAGTGAGCGTGGCGCGAGACGCACCCCTCGGCCTCGGTACGAGTGCACTCGGCGAGGGGTACCCGATCAAAGAGTGCAGGAGTGATGACGTCACCCCCCACGTGACAACAACACCGCGTGCCGCGCACGTGGGGGGAAGCACAGAGCGTGCGGCCCCGCCCACCGAGGAATACACTCCCGCCTGTGGTAGTGTTAGCGGGGAGGCGGAGCAATTGGCTCGGCAATTGCCCCGGGAGGACGGCCGCGAACCCAGTCCCATCGACTTCGCTGCCGTGAGAAAATTCTGCGAGACCGGGATCCCAGTCGCCGGAGTCCGGACCGACCCCGAGGCGTTCGCCGGACATAGGAGGGACAACTGGCCGCAGTTCGCGGCCCACGGGCCGCCGGACCACGCCCACATCTATGATGTTGTGAGGCGCACGGGCCTACCCAACGCCCTCGGGGCCCGTATCGAGATCCCCACGGACCTCAACATCCCGGTCTGGATCCGATACCTCTCCGGGATAGCGAGGAATTGACCGACTTCATCAGGTTCGGCTTCCCACTGGGTTACGCCGGGCCGGTCAGCGATACCTGCGGGGTACCCAACCACCCCAGTGCTACAGGGTACCCGGAGCAGGTGGATAAATTCATCAGGAAGGAGAAGGGGTACAGCAACCTCATGGGGCCGTTCGAGGCCCCCCCTTTCCTACCCTGGTGTCACGTGTCGCCTCTAATGACACGTGAGAAGAGAGGTACTACCGATCGCCGAGTGATAACCGATATGACGTACCCCAAGGAGGACAGTGTCAACGGTTATATCGTCAAGAACTCGGTTTACGGCGAGGAACGGGAGCATGGCCTCCCGACCGTGGATGGGTTCGTCGGCCGCCTGGTGGCCTCGGGGCCCGGGAGTTTCATGTCGACCATCGATATCTCCCGGGCGTACAAGAACTTCCGGTGCGACCCCCTCGACTGGCCGTTGCTCTGTTTTGCGTGGGGGGAGGCATACTACTGTGATACGGCGATGCCCTTTGGTGCCCGTGCCTCCTCCTACCACATGCAGTGTGTAGCAGAGGCAATAGTTAAGATCCTCAGCCAGAAGGGGGTCGAGGCCGCGATGTACCTGGACGACCTTATCATCCTCTCGCCCGACGGGGAAAAGGCGGCCTCGGACTTCGCCATAGCCCGAGGGCTTTTTGAGGAACTAGGCCTCCCCGAGGCCCGAGAAAAAGCTCAGCCCCCCAGCCAAGTGGTCACGTGGCTCGGTATCGTGATCAATTCAATAGACATGTCGCTCTCCGTCCCCGAGGACAAGCTACACGAGGTCCGGGAGCACGTCAGGGCAGTCGCCCAGAAACGGTCGCTGACCAACCCCCAGCTGCAATCAATACTGGGGCGCGTGTTACATGTAGCCAAGTGTATCCGGCCGGCACGCCCCTTTGTGAGTAAACTGCTCGAGGCCCTCCGGGGGATGGGCGGGTACTACATCAACATCAACTCCGAGATGCGGCAGGACCTCGAATGGTTCCTGCGCTTTGCCGACGGTTGGAACGGCCACGCCCTCATCCCGCGAGGCCCCCCGACCAAGTGCCTGATCGTGGATGCGTGCTTGTCCGGCGTCGGGGGTACAGACGGGACGTACTCGTACTCCGGCCGGGTCTGTCCAGTGAACGACCCTGTTACCTGCATCGCGGAGCTCGAGGCCCTCAACACGGTATACGCGATGTGCACGTTCTTAACCGACCGTGACCGCGGCACCCGGGTGGAAGTCTACTGTGATAATATGGGCACCGTCCAGGCACTCCGGTCGGGACGCGCCCGGAACCCCGTCCTGGCCGAGTGTGCCCGTCAAGCCTTGATGGTGCAGGCCAGACTACAGGTAGACTTCATGTACACACACGTCCCGGGTGCCCTCAATACCGTGGCCGACGCGCTCAGCCGGGCACACCTAACCTCGAGGGACTTTGACACGGCCTCTAGGTACCTGAAATTCCATTCCCTCGTCGAGGTCATGCCATGTACCCATGTATCGTTCAACCCTGTGTTACGTCTCACCTGCAGATCCGGCGCTACGATCGCTTCAGACGAGGGCATCTGCTCGGCAATGCGAGGCGCGTGCCCCCGGAACGGTTGCGAACCAGCGCAGCGCCGTCGCGACCTACCTCGCATTCTGCCGCCGGATGGGCGCCGACCCCCAGAAACCTACCGTCAGCTTTACCACGGCGTTCCTCGAATAGGTCGCGGACCACGCCCCCTCGCCGGCGACGGTCGCGAACCAGCTATCCCACGTGCGGTCGCACCTGCGGCTGACGGGGGGCGACGTCGCGCCGACGGAGGATTTCAGGGTGAGGCGTGCACTCGAGGCTATGAGGCGCAACAAAACCTACCAACCGAACGTCAAGCCGGCGGTGCCGATGGACGTCCTCAGGGCTGCCCTCGAGGCCCTCGACGAATCACCCCTACACATCGCTCCGCGGGCAGCTATCCTGGTGATATTCTACGCGGCGCTGCGACAGAGCGAGGTCGCCCCACCATCTGCGACGAAGTTCGACCCGACGCGACACCTGTCACGCCGAGACGTCGTGGTCACGCCCAGACAGGTATCGATACGCGTCAAGGCGGCAAAGAACATTCAGATGGTGGGGGAGGAAAAGACAGTCACCCTGCAGGCGTCCGCCGAACCGTCCTCGTGTCCGGTGCGGGCGGTCAGGGAAATGATCGCGGCCGCCCCCACGGCCAGCCCCGAGGACCCATTCTTACTCCTGGCAGACGGCCAAGTAATAACGACCAGAACTCTGAGCAAGGAGTGGAAAGCGCTGCTACTCACCGCTAATCAGCCTGCCGACTACACCCTCCACAGCCTCCGGAAGGCTGCCGCCACTCAGGCATACCAGGCGGGTATGCCTGAGCTATCCATCCAGCGCTATGGCGGCTGGAGGTCTAATTCCCACCGACATTACATCAAGGACACTGATGCAAAGGCCGTTAACCTTGCTCTAATCCGGTCACTAAACAAACATTCATAATTTTCTCCCCACCCCCCTCACCTTTTACTGGCCTTCTTGGCATTTTTCATTATATTATACAATTACATTGTATTATCTATACAACTCTATTGTATATCTTATTTTAATATTTTAATAATTGACATCCATTCTACCGTCAATTATCATTTATCTACTTTTACTTACCTTCATATTCACATTACATTTTAATATGTCGTCCAGTAAGGTCGCCATAAATATTTTACTGCATTTTACTACATAAAATTAAATAAAATTTTATACTACCAGCTACTGCTTCTCTACTTTCATCCGGGGATAAGGGTAATGGGTTACTCATGGGCTTTGCTCAGGGGTAGTCATTGCTCCCCCCGGTGTCCCCCTCTACCGCGCCTCACGGGCGCCCCTCCTGCCCCCTCGCGGCTTTCACACTTACCACGCAGTCACGTGGTACAGCCCGGTCCAGACCCCGGCCTCACTTCTCCTTCACCCGCCCTGCAGTACGCACATACTACAGTACCAATTTTCGTCCCACCCACCCACAACCTCTCTTCTTCACCTACTCATGTAGGGCATTTTTCATTATATTATACAATTACATTGTATTATCTATACAACTCTATTGTATATCTTATTTTGATATTTTAATAATTGACATCCATTCTACCGTCAATTATCATTTATCTACTTTTACTTACCTTCATATTCACATTACATTTTAATATGTCGTCCAGTAAGGTCGCCATAAATATTTTACTGCATTTTACTACATAAAATTAAATAAAATTTTATACTCCCAGCTACTGCTTCTCTACTTTCATCCGGGGATAAGGGTAATGATGCAATGAGGCCACCACCCACTGCCTACATAGCCCTCTGACAGCATCAAAGGGGTTTGAAATCGCACCCCTCTCATAAAATTTCACACTCTCTAAGTCTAAAAAAATTGTTGCCTCGCCTTAAATAAAGTAATGTCCCTTTTCAACGATAAAGGAAATGTGTTGATTGTATGCATGCAACAAAAAAGAATCTAGGATTCTTAATGAACTAGGCTTGCTCCTTGAGAATCCACTGGCACACAGTATTCCCGCAAGGTGGCATCATTAAATACGACTTAGATTGTGTGGGATATTATGAGAGGGGTGCACGTGCATATATGATCAACATGAAGTAATAAAAATCAATTCAATAAAAAAAAAAAAAGAGCCTGTGTTCATATTCGCCTTCTCTCAGGTCACAAAATCATTCATCATCGGAGCGTAGCATTGTTTCGTTTCTTCCCAAAGATGTAGGAAGAAACTATATGGCTTATTATGGCGTTTCCACCCACCGACTATGACCACCGATTATGCCCTTTAGCTCTGCCGACCGACTATGTTATATTTAGGTGAGATAATCGTCAAATGGAAACAGAAAGGAGCAACGATTTCTTTCGTAAACCTTATATAATTTAGCATCACCGACTGATTTTTGTATGGAATACATCGGTGGCGGAACTGACTTGAGTGTCAAAATTTGGTCCGTGACTACCTCAGTCCTCTTTGTAGAAAACAGCCTTTTTGCTGACCGTCATCGATTTCGCGCACCGATAAGTTTTCAAATAGATTTTTCTACACGCTGCATGTAATCGGTGGCCTTTTCGTCAGTAGGTGAAAATACCATCTTAAGTCAAATGCACCTCAAAAGATTTCGGAACAGGGATGTTCCTTGATCCGCGAAAAAAGAAACATTACTTTATCTCAGGCGCCGCATCCTAATGGAGTCGGTAGATGTGGGCCAGCTTGGTAAGGGTCAGCCAACGATTAGTGAATCCCCCCCCCCCCCCTTGAGATATTCTTTTGTTGCTGACAAGTTGTCAGTCGATGTTCCTAAATTGCTCGCCAACATGTTGATAAATCCAGTCGGCGACAACGAAACACCAGAAATGACCCCCGTTTGTTTATGTAATTTGCCTGAGACAAGTTCACCGACTCCTAAACGATTTTTGAACTAATCGCTCAACCTTAAATCAGTTGGTGTGCATTGGACTTAAAACAACGATTTTTAGGGTTACTTGAACCTGTACTGACGTAGCAGATGCCGACATGACGGTCGGCAGCCCGATCTCAGAGGACCTATACTGAATGGAAGGTGACGAGGTCTGAATAAAGAATCACTTCCTGAAGGATGGCTGCATACCGTGTCATCCATCTCACACCTACTGCGGGTTCACAGCTGCTTCCCCATACAACATGCAAAAACGGGTCCCAATAGGAACAAAGTATTGGAGCTGCATAACCTTAGGGACGGTAGAGCTGTCAGTGGAGAGGTGAGGTAGGCTACTGGAAGAAATAGTGACTGGTGCAGAGTGTCATAAACCTCGTTCCCACTGGCCGTCGAAAACTCCATGGAGTTGTCCCATTACACTAAGTCCATATAAGGAATAGAGTAGACCAAGTAGCCAATGACTGCATTCGCAGCAAACCCCGACCTTGACCCTGACCTCCTTACATGATATTTTCTAGCACCTTGGGACGGCTCTACAGTCGAGAGTTGACCTACAATCTAATGGGCCACAACCACCCTCATAACGGCAGAGATGTTTTTGAGCTACCCGGAAAGTCGGTCGGTGGTGGCACTGACTGTATGTCAATCTGAGGCCATCTATGAAATATGTATGTAAAGTTTCTGGAATTTCAGAACCCCGCTCCCCACCCCAACCCCCATTCCCAATCTTGTACGCAATAGAACAAAGAAGGTGTATGCACAGAATTTTGACCCCCCCCCCCCCCTCTCCCCCATCAGTGCATAAATACCTAAAGGATGGCCCCTATCAAAGAATTGGTGAGGATGTAATGTATGCACTGTATTTGGTATAGGTACACACAGATTTTCTCTTGGAAAAGGCCCGTTTCCATTGGCCGATTTCCCGTGACCGATCTACTGTCAGGAACAACCGACGGACTTTTGGCACTGTGGCCACAATATCGGTCAATGGAAACAACCAAGACCGTGAAATGCCCCATGTTTTTTCTGCTTAGATTATGCAATGTGGCACCACCCACCATTGAGTGAAAGCTTGGTCACTCAGTAAAATCTACTACCATCAGCGATTTTTCTATACCGACGCACAGTCAGTGGCACCACCGCAGACTTTCTGTGTAACTCAGAAAATCTAAGCAATCTTCGTCGGCCAATGGAAACGGGCCTATAGTCTATCGGTCGTGTCCTTGATACACAATCCATACCAAATTGATCGGCGACTTTTCCCTGCAGATCTCATTTCCATTCAAAGATCTGCCGTCAGTAAACACTCAAAAATCTATCGGTGGTTCGAATTCCCGATTGCAAATCGCTTCAGAATATTCGGCCAATGGTAACGAGGTTATAAGGGTACCAGTTCAGTACAGACTTCATAACATAACAAAGTGGCCTCTATTTTTGATTACCCAGAGTATTTCGTAGGGGGGCGGGTCAAATATGGTAAATTTGGACAAGCTCCAGAGAACTCAAAATAGGGGTCTCCATATCTGAACTTGGTCGAACGTAGGTGAAATCTCGACCAAATATTTGCACGAACAATGTCATGTCAACCCGTCGAAAATAGAAGACTATATCTTAGCCTAGAAAATATGCTGCCTTGATTAAGCTAGAACTGAACCCAAAGACCAGGGATCAATGCAAAAGAATGATAAAATTGTACAGGCCACGGACCACTTTGTAAACGAAGTCCGATCTACAGATATAAGGATCACTGGAACTCCCTCCCGATTGAAGTACAAGAAGGTTCTCTGTACAATTAAAAAAAAGTTTGTTAAATTTAAGACCGTTCAATTAGGCAAATCGGATGTAAAGGTATAAAGTATTTAGAAGGAAACCCACAAGATGAGAATAACTTGGTCCATACTCCACCCAGTTTGACTGCGGAGTAATCCACAAAGCGAAGCTGAGTGAATTGCGTAGTGGCCAAACGAGGTGGAGTGCAGACCAAGTTATTCTCATCGAGTGGGTTTCTGACTTTATCTCACCCCGTATAACATCATTTATTGCTGGAATAACTCGCCAAATTAGCCATTGAGTATTGGGTACGATACTTTCACGGCAGTGGAGTACGAGTTCCTAACGTTAAGCCTATGGAGAAAAATACCGGGGTGAGATAAAGAACCATACTGAGAAAATCTAGCTGATCTGCAGTATTACATAAGTTTACCAACTTCATCACCATTCTCATCCCTCATCATTATTACCCTTGTATGATAGAATGTATTGACCAGGCTTGTTATAATCGTCAGGTTGATAAATGTTCAACGAATTGACCTGAAAACCTGCCTAGGCAGAGGCTTTTCTATGTTCCTCTTTTTGTACAATATAAATACCAGAGTAGATCAATGTGAACCCACAAGAGCGCCTGTGAGGAAGTGGGGTTGTTTTTGTGGGCTTTTTAAATATCCTTGTCGATCACTATAACGTTGTAATACACAACAGACTTTTTTCAGAGCATTTTCTTTACTGCATACAGTATATCAATATCATATGACATCATTGTATATCATCATCTCCGTTAGTTCTTGGCATGACTTCTTTTTACGTTTTGTTGTTTATACAATGCGCCCGTATAAAAAACATATGACAACAAACAAATGGGGTGGGTATCAGTCCTCACTAGCCCGGTGTTCAAACTTCCCCTACCCATAATATGTCACATGAATACTCGATTCATCTAACACCTTTTTAACGCCTTTTAACTCTTCTCAATATTCTTCAGCCGCATACATTCTATAAACATGAGTTGGGTCATCACTTTCTACACAGAATACTACTATTCATCAATCCTTTAATTTGGATTTTAATGCATTATACGACGACTCAATATGCCTAATATCAGGTTCCAGGCTATTCCAATTATATATCCGTTGTAATGTACCAATTTTTCGACTCATCGTTCTTAAATAATGCTGCATCTTTTTGAGAGAATAGCCGAACACTTCCCCCTAGTATTAAAAGACATGCTCTGAAGGAGATTATGAAATGTTACATTTAATATCTCACTGCCCTGGGGCCCGTTGAATAATCTAGGATCGTATATGAAGACCCTTTTCTATACGCTAAGGAGAGCCAGAGGCGATGTGGGTCAACATTATTAAACACATGACTGGGCAACCTTATGGACGGCTACGACTATGTTAGCGAACGAACTTGAAATTTATCCAATGGTAACCCTTGTATGAAGTACAAAAAAGGGTCTTCATGTACGACCCAAGATTACTCAACGGGGTTCTGTTGTATTGATGTTTTATTCAAGGTTGGGGATCACTTCCTCTGATAAGGCTTTCCAGTGAGGGCCTTCTCCCCTCTGACGTTCGCACGTTGACCTTCTCTGGGGACTTTAGGACAGAAACGGTTGATATATAGATTAACAGATCAAATACTCCTTGGAGAGTGTGACTGAGACTGACACGGACTAAATGAGGCTAAGACCTTCGAGGTCCCGATTTAGGGAGGCCCTTACAGAGAGAAGGTTGAAGGATGAGTGTGGGTGAGAAGTGAATGGAAATATATAGCAGGAACAGACGAAGACCGAACATATGATCTGATTAGGTTCGTTATCAATAATGGAGACAAATCAGCGGAATTTGTTTTCTTTTTCGTTATTGACATCTCATCATCTGATATATTATCAGTTCTTCATGCTGGGATTGGTGGAAAATAATCTATAATCTATAACCCCTTGTTGATTGAGCCACTTTACAAACTTATAATGATGTGGGATGGAAGTGATGTATAACATGAAAGGAATATTGAAATGAACTAAATAAGACTTTTATGTTGACCTTTTTCTCTCATGCAAAGAAGTAGTCAGCTACAAGGTATACAGATCACCGGCAATCAAATATATAGGCGGAACTATCCATTGTTCAGGATGTCCAATGATTACAGCGAGTCTTTCCCAGAAATATATATTACCAACAAATAAAATACTGTAATATGATGTTGATTTTCCTTATTCGAGTAGTAGATATATAGCACAGAGTGATTGCTAGTTCTGCCATCACCCGCCCAGTAAATTATGAGCACCACTGTAGTCGGAGGGCAAAAGCTTTTATCCGTTATCATACTCTATAGATGGTATTGAGACGAGGCTAAAATTTCTCCATGAAAAGCCTCAAATTTATTTCTGATTAAATCCACTGATACCTGGTCCCGCCACCTGGTGTTTTGGATGGCATCGGGAGCCAGGATGGTTGCCCCAATATCACAAAAGCTATGTGCCATAATACATTCTTAAACAGATGTAATATCGGCAATATATAAGCTGAGATGTGGGCACGGCTTGTGCAAACTCCTATATAGACTAGCTAGTGCTCTGGCTTCAATCTCTTCCTGAGCCTAAAAGGAAGGGGATACTAATGAAATGATTCTTGGAGAATTAATTCTGTGAAATATAACCCTGATTTGTCGCAAGATAAAGAGTCTTCTTTCATTCAAAATTAATAAAGCTAACTAAATTTGAGACCCTGGTCCATTATAGTATGCATTCGTAGTTTGATGAAAGTTCGGCGAACTTTCAAATACAGTTCAGGTTGCTCTTGTCTTCCATCGCTCTGAAACATGAAATATAATTACGCTGAATCTGTACTAGTTGACGATGAACCTAAAACGAGGGCGCAACATAAGCGTACGATAAAATTGAAACGGCCTAGGACCTATTTATTCAAACGGAGCCCACTATATATACTGGTATGCAGAAATGGAACGAACTACCGGTTTTAGTTCAAAATGGATCTCTAAACAACTATAAAAAGCACTTAAAGTCCAACTACTATGAAAATTATCGGTGATCAACTTGTCCCGGTTTAACTAAATCAGTCACAAAGTGATCACTTAATCAGGTTCATCGTCCACTACTTCGTCTCCTTCACATGTTCATCATAATTCATAAATCACTATGTATATATATATCTTGTGTGAGGAGACTTGTTCATGTTAAATCGTAAACAATGGTTGATAGAAGCTAGCCTGAAAATCTGCTATGCAGAGGCATGCTTAATGTACCTCCATACAGTACAATAAAAAAGATAAAAAATTAACAATGAATTTAATTTCTCAGAATCTGCTAGTGCTCTTTGCAATATACCTACATGATCTGATATTGCTCTATTGACGGGCTGATCCCCATGTAAATATGAATGAACACATCACTGTTATATCGGTCAACGCACGCGTATCAGGTAAGGTGGCAACACAGCAAGCGATTGAAGGCAGGAACGAGTGAGGTACGCTTTGCCTCGTGAGATTACTCCGCAACCGAAACTCCTGGCATATTTTCAGTATCTATGGTTCTCGATGCAGTTCCACATTAATAGTATTTAAGTCCGCTCGCTAAGATAGTATTAGCCGTCCATAAGGTCGTCCATAAGTGTTGAACTAAGTTGACCCACATCATCCCTGGATCTCCTTGGCGTACAGAGAAGGGTTTCCATACACGAGCCTAGCTTATTCAACAGGCCCCTGGATCGCAATAATATCAAACATCGCCCATTTCTATTCGGCCATCTACTCAATCGCCTAAAGTAATAATTGCCCATCTGTACTCCCTGGTTTTGATCACCAGTGTGTATTGCAATGTAAGGGAGTGAGGCAAATCCCCTCCCACGGACGGCCGAATATTGGGTTACTGATGGCCTTTCAGGGGTTCAGGGGTGGTCATTGCCCCCCTCCCTGCCGTCTCGCCTCTAATGGGGATATCTCGATGTACCCCTAACATAGTGTTACTTTATACCGGCTATACAGGGTACAGTGGTAGACCGCTAATTGTAAAATGGCGAACCTTATCCAATAAGAAAAATGAAAAAATTGGGCGTACCACATGTGCGCCTCCCCCTGGTCTCATAACCAGACACCACTCTATTCACCTCCGTTTCCGTTCTCCATCATTCCCCTCATTCTCGTCTCAGCTTCCACACTACACACACGCTTCACTTTTCCACCCACCCACCCACACCTCTACCTACTTCACTTGTCTTCGTATGCCCTTTTTGATCGATTCCCATGGATATCGATATACATATTAATTAACGGGTAGTAAGGTTTAAATGCCCCAACGGCCTACAGTGTCACCGATTATCGATACCGATATTTTCTCGGCAGCACCGCATCACGATTTTTCAGTTGCCGATATTTTATGGGTGCACTTTCCGTTGACAGGTGTAAACTCGGCCTATATAACCCTCAGAACCCTTTAAAACTACGAACAGATGCATTAACAAACCACTTAGTGACCATTAGGACCATTTTACTAAAGTGCATGTCAGATCTAGATTACCTTTCTGACCTTTCTGACCTAATTTTACGCAGCCTCAACACCCCATCATGTCTTGGTATCCGTCACGCCTATGGACTGCTGGGCCATAATGGATCCTACCCATAGATTGTGTTTTGTTTTGTGAAAATAGGCTCTCAGCTCTTGAGAGGGAGGCATCCGTTTATGTCTTTTTTTGTATTTCGTGAGAAAATTATACGTAGGTAGTTTTAGCAGGTTTTTTATCATCCACCTAATACAAAGTGTCCATAGAAAACACATAGGGAGTTTGTATGGACATGTGGAAAAATGGTTCCCTGTCCTTCAGTTTGTGCCTCGCTCCTTCTTGGAGGTGTGGAGGTGTTCGCTGGAGGCGGAAAAATCTTTTGTTTGTATGGACATACCCAGCGCATACGGATATGTTGTATGCTTCGGGTGGCGCATACGGGAAAATAGTGCGAACGGAAAAATAGTTCATAACCAAAACGAACTGATACCGACAGGCCACTTGTCCAGAAAAGGTGGATGATAAATACAATATAGACTGGTTTAAGATAAAAGCGGTTGTACGCTCCTCGGAGTTGACTCTGCGCCATATCCTCGCATACGCTCGGATATTACTACGCGTCAACTCTTCGGAGCATACGGCCGCTTATATCTGAAACCAGTCAATATTGGGTATGTATGCCACAGTAAGGCCTGGCGTCCACCTACTACGATAGAAATTTAGACCTACCGATATGGCACCGATACAAAAAGCAAATATCGGAGACATATCGGGGAGGTGCAAAATCGTAGACATATGTCTAGACATGCCAATCCACCACACATTGTATAGGGTTTTATATCGGTTTCTAATCGCAGAAACGTGGTCAACTGCCCCGTTATTAGGGGACCTTCCGACGCGATTTTGATTTTGTATCGGGAGGTGTATCGTAGACCATATCGGAGCCATATCGTAGTAGGTGGACGCCGGGCCTAAGAGTATAGCTCCATTTCGTCGATAACATGGTATAACGGTAAGTACAGTTGGCCTCGTTGAGATGAGGGGTTAACATAAACCTTGTTACTACTCTGCAAACACGCACCTAACTTCCCATTTAGGTCAGGCCACTGAGCTGCTCCTGACAGCCTTGAGCCCCTCCCAGCGGCCCAACTTGGATGTCTGTTGACCTGCTCGTTGGGCGGCCGCCTGTTTGTGTGTGTGTGCGAAAGGGAGACGGGTCAGCGGCGTTCCTCAGATCACGTGACTAATGAACGCCGACGTAGACCCCAGCAGGAAAGCAGCTCTTAAAGCTGAACTAAAACACCTTTATATGGCGCTAGAAACGGTGTTTATGTGGTAGGAATCACCCACTGGTTCCTATCACTTTTGTAACCGCTCTTCTGAAAGTTGTTTCTGACTCAAGGTTTAGTAAGTATTTAGCAAAGTCTGAGACGACATCTTAGTATGCATATTCTTCGAGATATTGATCATGGCACTGGTCATATATGGTCGATCAACTGCTTTTCGTACACTTACGGAGACCCTACACAGGTCTATCTATTATCCTTCCAATACAGAGTCTCAATACTAAATCTATGGAACCTACATATCGCTACTGAGTAGAATATGGAAAGCCGTGGTATACGGGAAGCCGTATTCTTCTCGGTAGAATACGGCTTTTTCTGCCACCTCATGGGCATTTTAGGAACTATTTATATAAACAATGCATACGTCGAGTTCTAATCATTTACAATTTCTTTCTGATAATGAGTCAAAAGGTGAGTAATAAATACAACATCATGATTTTGATCTGTGTGGCCGTATAGTTGGCACTACACAATACTCCTCGCTATTTCTCGTAGTTTTACTACGTGTGAACTACTCGGAGAATACGGCCACTCAGATCAGAATCATGGAATTATAGCGTATGTACCCAGGCTCTTATAATGTTACTGTTTGTTGAGCAGGAACTGAAGATAAATTGCTTTTTGTATAACCGTCTTTGATAAACTAGCCTTTGCAGTTTCAAATCCATGATCATTAGATGGAACATAATTTATCGCCTCTTCGTGCATTTAATCATCACGGCAACAATATTTATCCACCCTTCAGTAAATTCCGGTATCGAACCCTGGTTTGAATGCAGGTAAATCTATCTCTCCATGTTAGCAAGTGTGTATCCCGAGAATTATTCATTGTTTCATGTACTACTTGCAAGAGACGATGATTAAAGGTAAACAAATGCAATTTTTAAAAAGATTGATTCAGCGAACAAAATTCGCCAATGATGACGGTCTTACATTTTGCATATTGTCTCAACTGATGGAATGTTTTTATTTTAAAAAAAAAAAGAATGATCTTATACAAGGTCATGTAAGATGAATACAGGGGAATTCTTTGTATGCTCAGTCACACCCTGTGAGAGTTCAACAAGATCTCAAAGACAAATGCGGGTAGTTGGGTGATTTCTAAATTCTATTGAGTTTTGTAATTGACTCAGGATAATATAAGTTCCATATATCAGCAAATAGAAAATGCAAAGAAATTGGCATGTCACCATGCTAACTTCTATGGGAGGGCCATCTGAAAATGAAAGTGCTTAATTATTGGTGTCTATGGGAAACTGCAATATATTGACTTTGTTGCTAAATGACACTGATGTTCTATTGGTATCTTCTTGTTGTTACCTTATTGTTGTTCTTGAAGGGAAAATCTGAGCTGAGAACGTATAACAGATTACTATATACCCATGCCGTATATACTGTAAATACGTACTGTTTCGGTATATGACGTAATTACCAAATAATTCTGGATTATGATAGTTGGGAACATGCACAAATGAGATATGTGAAAAAAAATACTATGTCACCATGCTTATTTCTATGGGAAGGCCATCTGAAGAAGGTCAGTGCTTATCTATTGGTGTCTATGGGAAACTGCTATATTTTCATGATACCAGCTGGCAGCTGGTATTATGAACCAGTGTTAAACCAGGGGGCAGTGCGATACCTACCCGCATTTGTCTTTAATCACCTATAGGCCTATGTATGTATATATGTGTTTTTGTGTGTGTATTGGATAATGAATGGATGGGGAAAGATATTTTATGTAGGATAACTGTGCCCACAACCAAGTGCCTGTAAATAGGTCCTGCTCTCTGATGGGGAGAGCCAATCTCTACACCTCATTGACTTTATAATGAATAATGGATAGATCATTGACGCTCAGTCGCAAAGCCTTACAAAGCCACAGAATGATCGATGTATGGGTTGATTCCTATATGTTATTTATACAACACGGAAACCTAATTTTTTTTAAATGGATCTAATAAAATTTCTTATGCTGTCCTACCTTCCAATTATTATTGTTGTTCTTGAAGGGAAAATCTGAGCTGAGAACGTATAACAGATTACTATATACCCATGCCGTATATACTGTAAATACGTACCGTTTCGGTATATGACGTAAAAATACTGTACGGACCAGTGGTCCGTACACCAAAATACAGACTACCTACCCATACACATTTATTAAAATTTTGGTTGTTAAGAAAAATGAAAGAGATTTTTTTTTTTAATTTTGGGTATATAGTAAAAATATAACGTCCAACCATGCTTGTATAAGTCACAGAACTCGATGCTAATTTACCGTTTGTACGGAACTCGGCATAAACGCCTCGGTCCGTACATACCGTAAATTAGCATCTCGTTCTGAGACTTGTACAGCATGGTCAGCACGATCTATATAAATATCCACTGAGATTGTTATCCTTTGTTCCACCTGACGATTATCTGCACAATCGAGCAATTAGTAGTTGGGTGATGCAAACATCCATAATCGGTAGATAAAATCGTGAGGTGAAAAGAAGGCTTCTATCCATGACGTAAAATTTACTTATATAGAACGTCCTGACCATGCTGTACAATTCACAGAACGAGATGGTAATTTACAGTTTGTACGGACCAAGGCATTTATGCCGAGTTCCGTACAAACCGTGAATTATCATCGAGTTCTGTGACTTGTACAAGCATGGTTGGACATTATATATTTACTATATACCCAAAAAAAAAATAAAAATCATTTATTTAATTTTTAAAAACCGATATGTTAATAAACGTGTATGCCAAGGTGGTCCGTATTTTAGTGTACGGACCAGCGGTCCGTACAGTATTTTTACGTCATATGCCGAAACGGTCCGTATTTACAGTACATACGGCATGGGTATATAGTAAAATATCATCCTATGATAAGAAAGGATGGACCTTAAGCATCTCCAGAGTATCCCGGCGTAGTACCCCCTCGAGGGGCAGGCCCACTTAGAAACCTCTGTGTTCAACTCTCTGCAGACAGTGAGTGTCTCCGCTCTCCACATAGTGCTGACCGCCGACTCAAATCAGGTTAAGTAGAACATGAAATGTTAAATCTCTGCCGGCGATATTTTAACAAATAAAAAAGACAAGTACATTTTTTTTTGTTCCGTTTGGGGTTAACGCGAAACTCCATGGTTGGAAAAAGAAGACTATATATAGTGTTATAAATTTCAAGTGTCTTCAATTCAATGTGAACTATAGATACTTTTTGTGTGTTTTCCATTAAGAAAGATGTATATCATTATCTGTGAGTACAACATTTACTTCCACCAGATTCACTATCGCTTTAAAGGCCATAGAGACCTCTTATACTAATTAGGAAGCCCCTTTGGGACTTGATTTGATAAGGCCCAGCGTTCACTGTGCTCTCGATAATCTATAATAGACTTTACGATGGGTGCATCGGGGTGCATCCTGGGGTGTATCAGCTATGGATCAAAGATGACTTTCCATAGTGATATCAATTTTGTATCAGGAGATAGATCATAAGGCCTATCCTAGTGTATCTTACACAAATGACTACACGAGGACCATCGACATGCATCGTAATCGGTTTTAAGCACATCGTAAAGCTTATCGTAGACGATTTCAGCTCAGTGGACGCTGGGCAAAGTATCTCAAATACATGCACCACCGGGAACAGTCACATATTGATTCCATAAGGCCCGTTTCCATTTGCCGACGAAGATTACTTAGACTTTTTGAGTTGCACAGAAAGTCTGTCGGTGATGCCACTGACTGTGCGTCGGTATAGAAAAATCGCTGAGGGTAGTAGATTTCCCTCACTGACTGAATCGCCAAATCCACTAAGGCGACCAAGCGAATGCGTCTGCGATCCGTGCGACTGTGCGAATCCCATGCGATAATATTCAATATATTAGATATTGTCGCAAGGCATTCGCATGTCCATGCGAACGTCTGCGAACGTCTGCGAACCCAAATTTGCATGTAAAATCGCCTTAGTGGATTTGGCACTTTAGCCTTCACTCAATGGTGGCTCGTGCCACATTGCATAATCTAAACAGAAAAAGTCATGGATCATTTCACGGCCATAGTTGTTTCCATTGACCGATATTGGGTCAGCATTGCCAAAAGTCCATCTGTGGTTCCTGACTGTAGATCGATGACGGGAAATCGACCAAAAGAAACAGGCCTTTACTAAGCCTATGGAGGCTCCAGATCGCTACTGAGTAGAATACAGACCTCCAGAATCTCCTAGGAGAATACAGCTTTTTCGGCCACCTGACGGGCATTATATGAACTAATTCATATAAACAAAACACAGCAGTAGGGTCAAATTTCTAATCATATACTAGATTTTGTCCCTAATGATTACTCGAAAGGTTAGTAATAAATACAACATTACCATGATTTTTATCTGAGTGGCCGTATTCTCCTTGTAGTTGACACTACGTAATACTCGTCAAATACGGCCACTCAGATCGAAATCATGGTAATATTGTGTATGTAACCCCAAGGTGGGAGGACTTTTTTGGTTCGAGTCCCACTGCGGCCACTGTTCTCCTTCATCCCCAGCAGTGGTAGATTACTGCTATATCAAAGGCTAATCCTTCTCATACCAGGTCTATGTGGTGTGGGAAGTAAAAGAACTCTCACCTCGGTAAATGTGTAGGGGTGACATTTCTACCGGAATTCATCACAATGATTCTATCACCACCCTCGTGATGTAAAAGAACCTTAAGAAAGTCTGGTAAGGACCTATGATAGTTGACTGGACGTTAAATCAAACCAAACAAACAAACCAAAGTCGCATATTCGACATCAAGGAACGTCTTCTGTCCCCTGCATTCCCTTTCCCTGCACTCACATATTCCCATTAGCACTCAGCTTGTAAAAGAACGCCTGCAGGCATCCTCCGTATTTATTCATACAGTCGTCTGGCCTCCCTCTACGAGGTGAGACACAAAAGAAACATGTGTCAGTAGCATCTGAAGATGTTCATTTCCGGATTGTGCTCTGATACCAGAAGGATTATTCTATCTGATCCATCTTTGATAGCTGACTCCAGTACCTGTCGCCAGAATGTTAGCTTCAGAGTATAGCGGACGATATCAATATTGCACCATGTTCTGATTCTCCCATGTTCTCTGATCCTGGGGCCCGTTTGATAATCTAGGATGGTCAATGTAGACCCTTTCTTTATTATCCATCGTATACAAAGCCCCCATTGAAAATGTATGGGGACTCAGTAAACCACCACCTATTGTATAAAAACTGCCAGATACCATAACTGTGGTATACGGATTCAAACCTGTGGTATACGGCCTCAAAAACATGGTATACGGGGAAAATAGTCCCTTTTGCTATAGGGCAAAGAAATAGTCCCTATTGCTATACCCTTTAATATGGCAATTACTGGGTTTAATTCATTCGAAATAATGGATAACAAATACAACAAAAGATGATTGTGAGGATAGGCGGCTCTGTAAACCACTCGAGGTTGACGTCGTAATACACTCGCTAGCGCTCGTGTATTACAACGCGTCAACCTCTCGTGGTTTACGGCCGCCTGCTCACAAAACCATCGATTATTGTCTATGTATGCCATAAAGACCCAGGGGCGATGCGGGCCAACTTTATTCAACACTGATGAACCACCTTATGGATGGCTAATACTATCTTACCCAAAAGACTTAAACATTATTAAACGATAACCCTTGTTTGAGTCAATACAGAAAAGTGTCTCCATGTGCGATCCTAGATTATCAAACGGGCCCCATAACTACAAGGACTGACAAATGTCTCAACGATTCCATGATGTTAAAGATCATATTTGATGAGGATGGTGTTGCTTGTCACAAATCGTTCAATGTATCTAACAGTATTGCGTTGTACCTTCTTATATAGATTGAAGATCATCTTTTGAATGATTTAGCACTCTTGATATAGGAATTCATAAATATATTTTTTAATCATGTTTATTTCGCCATTCTGTTTAAGTACAAACAGTTATTCCATGGAGGTCTTCGCTCACATTATCATATTATCATATTGATACAAACATCGATGCAGGTAGAAATGAGTTGATGAAGGCATACATAGTGACAATTTGATGGATTGCGATATAAGCATTACAGTTATAGCAACATATTTAGCTTAGCCTTGAACAAATCCTTGGTGGGAGCCTTCTGGGTGCAATCATCTAGGTTTTTCCACAGAGCAATACCTCGAAACATGGGTGATGTCTTGTACACTTCCCCTTTATGTCTAAATTCTTTGAACCAAATTTTAGTATCTCCTTGAGTTCTCCTAGACCTTGCATCAATCAATTCAAGGTCGCGCGATAACTTATAAATCATACATAGTAGTTGCTCATTCCTGCATGACATCAGGTTGTGTATCCTACATCATTCATCTAAATCTACGATAGGCATTCTAACATTACACATATTCAAAACAACTCTCAACGCTCTATTTTCAACCCTTTGTAACTTCTGAAGGTCACCTTCGTTGGCTCCTCCTAACAGAAAACCACAATATTCAAGGACCGGTTGGATCGTGGTTAGGTATATCAACCCAATCAATATCAACATTAAGGCATGATCTAATCTTCATAAACTTATAAATTTTGTGTGCCATATTTTCATATTCTTTACAATCCTATAATATTGTAATGATATTAACACGGACGTGGCGTTGGTGCTGGCGACTACTGAGCAAGTGATCCCTGCAAAATATCTTTAGCTGGTTCGTTATCGCAGAAAAAGTTTTTATTGCATAATATCGTAATGTATTGCAATTACACTGAGCGTACAGGTCAACTGGACTTGTCATCTGGACCACCCAGATATGTGTGCAACTATTTAAGATTATACGATGGCTGTCATCCCCATGAAGATGAAATAGCGAACATTGCCTTGCACTACAAGCGTTGGATCAATAACTACACTGAATTGTATCCATAAACGGACATATCTCGTATTGCTGACACATCACTGTGGAACTTTTACGCATGCTATATACTTATTGTATGTTTTTTCGCTCTTGACAAGTCTAATCAGATATACTAATCCTTAACGCGATGTCCAATGACCTCATGTTAACAAGAAAGGAATCGCTATCTGAAAGATGTACATGACTTGCATGGCTGTTTAATTACTAAGCACCCATAATGTATTGCAATTACACTGAGCGTACAGGTCAACTGACCACATAAACCAATGGGAGAGGCACTAAATAGGTCGGCAGGTCGCCCCCACCTGACATCGGAGGTGAGGAGCATAAACCCGGTCACTTACCAGCAGTCGCTGAAGCTGTACGCCTCGTCTATACAATAATATTGTAATGACTTGAGAATTTTCATTCGACATGCTGCGGAGAACCAGAGGGTTCTAATTTCTTTAACATCTTTTGCGGCACCGATATATCATTGCTATTTTCTTTGTTAATCCGCTTTGTGTTTTTTTCTAATCTTAAATTACAGTGATAATCAGTTATCAGATGTTTCTTAACAACTGTCACTATGATGTGTGCCTATCTGGATCATGGGGATCAAAAGGTAGTTTCGAGTCATGATAGTTGTCTAGATAATTAGCCACTACCACCATGGAATATTATCTACCTACCAGAACTTTGGTGGCAGAAGAAGAGAATATGAAAGTAGCTGTGTACTAATTAGGACACAAATGAAACAAAACCTTACTGCACCTGACAAGTAACAGAAGATATTCAGATGAATTTTCACAGACAAAGGTAGCAGTCTCCGACAATCTCCTGATCAATTAGCTAGTTCATAGCCACGCCGAAGTGAGCCTTGAAGCCATACGTCTCCGCACATGAGCTGGTGAGGCTATGTTTTCATAACCACTCGTCTTGCTGCCCTGCAGAAGGTAGGAATCTCTGACAATCTCTTGATCAATTAGGTATTTTATAGTGTAGGTATTAAATGACAAAAATGCTAACAAAACTTGAGGAGCAATCCTGGCATTCAAACAATGAAATGTACTCATTGCTTAGTAAAATAGAGGTTTCACCTTACCACATGTACTAATATTACTTTGAATAAACATTGCTAAAAAAAATTTGTCTAAGATGAGAAAAGAAACTACTCACCCATCTACAAGAAGTCTATGTTTTGGACCAGCATGGCATCTACTTTTATTATTTCCGTAGAATTCTCCACACAAATATGAGTATTTACTGATCACCGCGATGGATTGTGTGGGCGGGACGACTTGTGACGGGTTTGAGAGTAATGAGGGGGATTTGCGGGACTGATGATGATGATGATGAGAATACTGGATAGAAGTTGAGGAGGGGCTGGCTGACAGCTTTTGGCTGGTGCTTCCGGGGTTTTCTTGCAACACGATGTTTAATCAGTTAGTGATTTTGACCGTGGTTTAATTGCTGTTTTTTGTTATATCTTGCGGATACTTTGGTAGATATTTGGTTGTTTTCGAGTAACTCACACCCCATGTCTTGATATAGGGAAGTATTCTGGTCTTGCTGATGACGAGTTGTGTTTAGTCATTTTTGTACTATTCTATCATTCTACAAACAGTGATTAATGAATGTCTAAGAATAGTAGTTGGTATGAAAAATGCCAGGGATATTGCACGATCAGACTTTAAGAAGGATCTAAAATAGGGCCCTTATCATATAGAAGATAACTACATGTAATATCACTCATCAAAGAGTGAAGTGCAGGAAAAGCAGGATAATTTGGTTTCTGAATTGGATTTATAAAGGTACGTAGAACTTGTGAATGTATAGGGCACATAGCTATTGTGCTATGGAGTCGGCCGTCCCCCCCCCCCCTCCCCACCCCTGGCGCTAAGCAAAACACTAGATAGTGGGTCCAGTTATCAATGGATTTTTTTTTTTAATTTTGGTTTGCCATAAAAGGACATTATCCTCGGCTCACGATTGTCTATAGATCACGACAGCAGAAATAGTGATTGTCCTCCGACTACAGTGGCACCATCTTAAAATGTCCTGGTGGATGATGGCAGAACTAGCAATCACTCTGTGCCCTATAGAGGAAAAGGGGATTATGGTTTATCTTCCATAGGATAATTAACCTGTGTTTATGCTCCTTGCTTGTATAGTGTCAGGAATCTTCTCGAGTTTTCAATTCATAGAATGAGAAAGTAGCATTCATCGCCATAGGAATCATTCCGCATCTCAAAACAACTTTATGAAATGCGATGCGGTCTAGATTGTTTAGCTATGGTATCATTTTTGTGGAATAAAACACCAGAAAACCGTGTTCTTTTGTTATTGACTTCTCTTGGTCATACGACAACATGAATCGTTTAAATCAGTCGGCCATCTCTATTGTCCATTTTTATCGCGCCGTGGCAGTCATCTCAGGAGAGCCCTAAGCATCACGCACATTGTGGTATTCATGAAAGCTCTTCTCCGAGAGAAATAGCGTGATTCATTTTACTTATCATGTGCAGGCACGTACAATGGAGGTGTTCATAAATACCGTCAATATAGATAACAGTATTTGACGTAAATCTGAAACTACAGTGCCCCACTCATACTTCTGTTTGATCGCTATTCTATGAGAAACTCTACACACAAATGGGGAAGTATGGAAATGTGTTTTTATGTATATGGGCCTATGCATGTATTCATGGATGGGTGGATAGATGTATGGATGGATGGATGTGTGTATGTATGCATGTATGCATGTAGGGATGTATAGATGTGTGTGTATGTATGTATGTATGTATGTATGTATGTATGTATGTATGTATGTATGTATGTATGTATGTATGTATGCATGGATGGATGGATGTATGGATGGATGGATGGATGGATGTATGGATGGAGGGATGTATGAATGGATGGATGGATGGATGGATGGATGGATGGATGGATGGATGGACGTAGGTATACAATTAGGTACGCATGTATGTGTTCATGATTTTGTATTTATTTTACACCTGTGCCCGTCAGTTATAGTTACTAAGCTATGTACCCTGTATAGTACGTATAGCTTATGGCACAGTGATAAAAATAACATTTACGGCCCTGTCTGACATGTACAGTTCGCTTTGCCACTATAGGCGTTGAGCTGCGAATGTGGAGCAAAAAAAGCATAAGATTTGAATAAATATGCAAGAAGGGAAATACAGGTATTGACACAATATTTCTATAAATACATGTATGTATATTCTTAAAAATGGGATATACAAAAAAAAAAATGCATAGGCGTAGCAGGGTCGTTCCAGCATGAATTGACCAGCTCTGCATGCCCAAACTTGACTTCAAATTGCGATAAAAGGTGAAGTATTATGAATTTAAAACATTTCGAGGTGTATGATAAAGGGAAAATAGACCCGGCAATTAATATGTGAATGATACTCACTCACAAACTCAAAATTAGGCCTCCCCTCTGACGGCGTTGGGGCAATACTTGCCGAGTCCGTGAGTTCATGTTCATTCAGAGATGCATGTTCAGGGATTAAATGCCGGATCAAGGTTCCCACTTTATGTATGTGTGATACGTGTAGAGAGATCACACAATAATATGATATGATTATCGCCTTTCACCGAGACAAATAAGGAGATAAATGAGGTTGGGTAAATTAGAATTGTAAACTCATTCTATGTATAGCTGTTTCATTTGATTAATGGGAATTGATAGTTGATGTAGAGTAGAGATAGATTAATTATCGGAAGTTAAATTGAATTATTAAATGAAATTAAAGGTTACTCTATAGATTGTTGGATGAAATAGCGACCATAGAAAGTTTAATAAATGAATGAGAAGAGGAGTGGGTGGGTGTTTTGGTGTTTGGGTGGGTGTATGGGTGTTTGGGTGGGTGTTTAGGTGGGTGTTTGGGTGGGTGTTCGGGTGGGTGTTCGGTTGGGTGGGTGGATGGGTGGATGGGTGGATGGGTGGATGGGTGGGTGGGTGGATGGGTGGGTGTTTGGGTGGGTTTTGGGTGGCTGGGTGGGTTTTGGGTGGGGGTTTGGATGGGTGGATGCATGGGTTGGTGGAGGGGTGGATGGGTGGATGGGTGGGTGGGTGGGTTGTAGGGTGAGCGGGTAGGTGAGCGGGTGGGTGGGTGGATGGATGGGTGGATGGGTGGGTGAACTCAAATTTTGTATGTAGATTTACGTGTGGTGTGATGCTGGCGTTGAAAAAGAATAGTGGGATTGATGGGAAGATGAGGCTTGGTTCAATTAGTAGTGGTTTGAAGTTGAGTTTGTCACTAGAGGGATAGGGGAGATGTGATAGTGCCATATAGTGCCACATAGCAGGATGTTCAAACAGTGATGCTCCTGGAGGGAACGTTGGTTTGCTCTTTAAGAAGTCAATATACTTTCAAACTCTGCGATGCAGACGATTCTGCTACATCAGGCACCTGAATGCGCTACACTATATAGAACTGACAGGTTTATTAAGTCCCTCTTAAGGCTGAATGTAACACATCTACTTTGGTCATGTTAAGCTGTTCATTGAAGCGCATGTGGCTGATATGTATACACTGACTCCTCACTTTACATAGACAGCTATATCAAAACTTTCTCCCTGACTAACTTCATGAATACACAGGAATATTTATCGTTGATATTCAGTATTGTCGTCTATAATTCTCTGCCGTTGAGCATGGACTTTCAATTTACATATACTGACTGTATCGTTGAAGTATATGTACAGATTGTATTATGACTACCTGGACATGACCAATTATTGATGATGTATGGTTTTCTGTTAACATGTTGACCCAATAAAAGTTCAAAAAAGGCAAGAGAAAAAGAAACCACATCTGCTTCATTTGAACATAGTCTACTATGGACCATCGCTCTAACCAGACGAGACCATTTCATTGGAAACTAGGAACTAAACGTGTCTTATCTCTCTTTTCAGCTGGTGTTTATGACGAGAAACCGGGAATTGCCGAATCGCCGCTCTGTCGTCATCGGGACGCGTTCCATTGTGACGACACAATGACGCATTGCATCGACGCCAACCTGACGTGTAACGGCGTCAGCGAATGTCGGAACGGACACGACGAGAGCGTCATAGTGTGCGGTAGGTCACGTGGTATCTATTCGTGTTTTTTATTTTCGTTTTTCCTTATTTTCGCTGGATTCTGATTCTGAGAGAACACACGTGGATTACCCTTGGTAGTGACTCTGTAGAGGTGAACAATTTTATATCTCACTTGTTATAAATCCTAAATCCATATATATATATATATATATATATATATATATATATATATATATATATATATATATATGTATATATATATATATATATATATATATATATATATATATAATATACACACACATCTATATTTGAATTAAATGTGAAGTTCGGCACTTATTATACGGTAGAATATGTTGCTTTTTTAGTCATCTTCTTTTATTGTTTTTGGTTTTATCATCTATTGATTTAAAATGATTCGGTATAGATATCTAACTGAGAGGCATTGAAGCACAATTGAATTGTAATATTCATTCATATGGTGATTAGAAAATACGCGTGAATATATACCTTGGTCGAGATATTTACTTTTTCCTTATATAAGCATAGCATTAGCAGGTCCTGCATATTCAAGTCGCACGGAGGCATTGTTCCATGAGTTGACTTGTCACTCATAGTGTTCAAATTGGCAGACTTCTACCTTTTATCTGAGGACAGTCTGTATTTCGCACTCCAGAGTCTTCTTGACATGGATATATAGTTCCTTTTTTTCTTGAATCTGATAAAGTAGAATATAGAATATATTCAAAGCAGGGCCTTGTTTTTCAGTAACAACAGTCGCGTCCTATAGACCCAGTCAAAGAGCGACACGGAAGATAGGCGCCTAAAAGGTCGTTCGGAACGGTTATCTTGTCAACACCATAGTGAGAGAGAGAGATTGCACTCCTGAAAATAATTCTTAAGTTTTAACTTCTAAAAAAATGAGTTCCGACCAACTACTTAACTTGAACGACATGTCCAACCATGCCGTTGATTGCGACTATTTGGACTACAATTTCACGTACGATACTCTACTAGTATCACTACTATAGTACACCTAAAACATCACTTGATTTCATATAATTCTTCACATGATGTTCATTGTCTTCTGCTACAGATATCACTCAGCTCAGCATCGTGCTATTATTCTGCGAAGGCAACTCACGCCATATAAACTATCATATGAAATGTCATGGCATTTCTTGATATTCCCTTTTTCAATGACAACTGTACGTCAACAGTAATCCCCATTTGTGGAACTCTTCCTTACTGATATCGCACATAAATGGACACATGGTAACAATTTTAGAAAACTGAATACAAGACAAGAAAAGAGCGACATGACACTTTCACTCCATTCGCATATTCCATATAAAGCTAAATGTATGGATATTCATCATTTCATTCGAATAACGTAGACAAATTTCATGATAGCACGTACATAGAAGCCTTTTGTTTTTACTTATTAAAGTGATTGTCACCACCCCCAGACTTCCCGCGAGTACTTGTCAAAACAACGTAGAAATTACACTTATTGATTTTTAATCATGTGCTCCTTCAGTCACGATTGTTTGTTTGGGTCGTTCAGCATCCAGTAGGTTGAATTAGATTCCTTAATCAATCATTTTACATGTAATGCAAATATCAAATCAACTATAATGGTACTGCTTGTGGCTATTAACAGATTGTTTCATATTTGCATGTATTTCCTTTAAATCCCAGCGCCTAGTTCCTTCCTAGGCTTTAAACAAGATCAGATGAAGTTACACTGTGTTTCACGGAAATCTATTTTTTTTATTTGAGCAAGTCTTTTATTAATCTCTGGACATTATCATACAGCTTACAACTTTCAGCTTTGCCAAACAATTCTCCGTACATCCATTGTTACCTTGTGGTCATTTCCATTGCTCCTTTTTTTGTTATACCAGTTAGCTATATAAAACCAAAACTACGTGAACATCATTAGACTATTCTGGAACTAAACCTTTCATCTCATGATTGTCCTGTACTAATTACATGGCTACCACCCCTCTGATTAATCCATTCCTTTTCCTAGAAAAGGCATGTGAAGAAGTTTCTTGGGGTTACATCGAAAAATTGTTCACTACCACTACATTTTTGTTTTTGAGTCTCTTAAAACAATTAAATGCAGAGGTAATCTTATTTCTTTAACCTCCGACTGACCTTTACTTCACAGGGTGTCAGCCGAACGAGTTCCAATGTAACCAGACACATTGCATCGATATCATCAGGCGTTGTGACCGGCAGGCCGACTGCGAGGGCGAGGAGGACGAAAAGGATTGTGGTAAGGTCAAGGTCACGTCGCCCTTTCTCAGGCGCACTTCCAATCGCCAAGCGGGGTCTTGCCTTGCTTGCCAAAGGTATTGGTGCTTTTATGTTGGGCGGCCGGTACGAGCTGGTAATGTGACAGGGCCTTGTCATCGGATTACTTCTGGTGATCTGAATAAAGACGGCCGGAAGTAGTGGCGAGACGCCGTTGCCACGACAACATGGTAGTGTCTGGTGCTCGTCTTTTATCATTCGTTGATTCTGACTAGCCTCCTCTTACAACGGATTAAAGGAGATGCCTAGCTGGCATATTTTGAGGCACCTTTTATTACCTCATCCATGGTATTTTTTTGCATAAGCTTAACATTGGGAATTCGTTCTCCATGCCCCTACGAGTATTGCAGTCCGTTCTCCATGGTCTATATCCTGTGTGTCGTCCCTTCTTTTAGTTTATACACGGGTGAGAAAAATACAGATAGCAAACCATATCACTCGACATCAAACTCCTGGAGAATGACGACTCTGACCAAAACTTGTTGTTTACTTCTTTATTATCCCACCCTGGTATTTTTTCCCATAACATTTGGAACTCTTACCTCACAGCCGTGAAGGTATCGTACCCAATACACAATGGCTGATGGCTAATTGGTTCATTGATTAATAATACTTCTCATCATGTATGAGTGGTGAGATAAAGTCAGAAACCTACTCGATGGAAATAACTTGATCCACACTCCACCTCGTTAGAACCCACTTAATATATTCAGCTTTGCTTCATAAATTACTCCGCAGTCAAACTTGCAAATTTGTGGAGTACGGACCAAGTTATTTTCATCTTACGAGTTTCCTTCTATTAATCGGCTATGGAAATGGGGAAATAATACTGACGATTTAATCACCCCTTCCGTAATTCTGAGCCAGCTCCTGTTGGTGTAGGCCCTTACTTTTAAATGTAAAATGGTGAATATAACAAGACATGATACCGTGAAAAAAAATATGTCTACCTACATTCTTTCAAATTTCAGAAACCTTTATTTGCCCGAAGACTCACACGAAGTGCGGTAATGGCTTCTGTATACCACGTGACTTCCTGTGCGACCACAAAGACGACTGTGGTGACAACTCAGACGAGCAGACCTGTAGTGAGTGTCACATCTTCTCCTTAATGACTAGTATGACTTCATGACATCACCTGTTTGTCACCTGAAAAAGACCTGAGGTGTTTACGTGTTACATGTCCCTCCTTTTATTAATGATAAACATTCGTTACAGTTTCCTACATACTACTTCTTTCCCCCTTTTTTTTTTTTTTAAATTAAGCTTAGCTCTCTTTATTTTCATTATTTTTTCCAAAGATTGTGATATACATGTGACTATCCCTCGTATTTTACATGTGACTATCCCTCATAGTTTACATGTGTCATCCCACATATTACAAAGATTTTTATTTTTTTTGTTCTTTTTGTCTTAAATAACGAAGATGAGATCAATCATTAAAGATTTCTATATTTCTTAGTATTTCAGTTCAAATAGAAAGCCTAGCTGAGTTTTCATTATGATGATACCCTAAGATTACATTTTATCTTTGTCCATTTGGTTGTTATGCTTAGCCAACATCTTTTATATACATGTAATGCATCGTGTGTTCCTATAAACCGTCGATAGGTGATTTATTCTACGTTGTATTTTTGTGGCGAGTGTCTTCGGTTTGCGTGTAAGATGCTATATATGAAAGCTTCGTGCTGATTGAAATAGCTCTCACAATAATTTTTCCCGCGATGATTCGGCTCTTCAAGTTTTATCATATTTTACAAAGGCCATTTCAAAATGCGGAGTTACCTTTTGAAAAGCATGTAATGTCACATTCGTTGATGTGAACTTCTTCCGCAAGAGATGAAAGGTCAGCAACTGCAACTAGTAATGTTGTTATGGATGTAGTCGATGCTCTCACACACTCGCAAAACGCAGTCTTTGAGCAGCTGTCACCACTTCTCATAAAACAGGTAAAAGAAGAATATGATTACCCTGTCATTGTTGAAACAGGAAATCTATACAACATATAGTGTTTTGTATCTGATACTACGAAAAGGATCAAATGGAAACACATCCTCCTCAAACAAACAGAACATAGTAGGAATAGAGGATCGTTATCTTTTGTGGGGGATGGGATGTCCCTTTTTTCTTTTCCTTTGGGGGTGGGGGGTTAGTGTGTGTGTTGTTTAATGTAATGTTGTTAGATGGACCTGTCAAATATGGCAGAAACAAGGCCTACACCGTACCCTCACCGATTTTAAGAGAAGCCCATTTTCATTGGCCCACGAAAACGGCGGAATTCTTTTTGGTTCTCCTAAAAGTCTGTCAGTGGTGCCACTGACTGTATATCGGTTTCAATTTATCAGTGAGGGTGCATTGTATTCACTGTTTCTACTGTATTTTCTGGGTACACACAGATTTAATTGGCATTGTTACATAATCTATGCCAAATTAGTCCGTGAACATTCTCTGCAGGCCCCGACTCTATTCATCGGTCTGCCGTCAGTGTAGCCGAAAAGTCTGTAGGTCGTTCTCGACGGCAGATCGGTGCAATCTAGTCAGCCAATGGATACGGACTTTTAATTACACAGTGCCTTCATCGATTTTTAGATACCGACGTGCAGTCGTTGGCCGGCCAGTGGAAAATAGCGTTATATGAAAGCCTGCACATAAAAGGGGCATATTTCTGATCCATCCCGACTTTCATCACGATGAAATGTTCACCCTTTTTTCCAAATTCTAACACACAACATTTGTTGATAAATTTGGCAAAGAGGGGCTAAATTCATTATTCGTTTATTGTCCTATCAAAAAGGAAGCGCTGATATATATCTTTAGACGAAATGTCGCTGTCGCTGTCTCCTATTTTCAATTATATCAGTGGAGCTCGGGAGACACTCCCTGAATACCACATACAGACGCTCTAAAAGTGGTTTAATCAAAGTGACCTTTGTACTAGACTATATATGACACAACATGATGGCAATTTATGTTTCTACTTCACTATACATGACGACACACTATCTGTCTATAAACTTGTGGATCTTTTGTGTATTTGGAGACATGTACTTCTCAGCTAAGATACACGATTTTGTGACGCAGGAAATTGTAAATATGGAACATACATATATAGTCTGATGTCTGTGAAATATCAGCATTAAGTGTGATTTTAAGATAAGCGTCAATTACCCACCAAATAGGAAAGTGAAATGACCTTTTGTGTGCTATGATGATGTTAGGGCGTCTGCCGACCTTTATAACTTCAAGGGCATGCAGTATGGGAAACCATGTCCTACTAGAGGGAAAATATGTTCCGGTGAAAGGAAGTCAAAGTTACGAGGTAAGGCTTGGAAAATTACTGCCCAAGGCCTTGGCCGCGGGCAGTAATTTTTCCAAGCCTTACCGAGTAATTTTGATTTCCTTTCACTGGTACTTGGTTTCCCTATTCCTATATACCTTCAAATGTGGTTTAATAACGATAATTAGCGTTATTTGCTCATCCACCATCAAACCTGAAGCCAGATCCAACCTTATCGAGTAACTTGACACTTTATGTTTACTCCCCACTGAGCTTTTCATATGAATTTTGTAAGAGACAATCTGATTGGTCTAAATGTCAACCTTGGGTAGTATACGGCAACCTTGGGTAGTATATGGCAACCTTGGGTAGTATCCATAAGTTACTCCACCCCCCAGAACGTGGTGTAAGCATAGAGTGTACAGCCATAGGTATATAGGAATATGTCATACACAGGGTTACTGTAGCTGTACTTGATGAATACGCGGTAAAATTGACGATCAGGTGAACCGATGCCAATAACAAAAACTCATCTGATTGCCAATTTTATTATATACCTGTGCCAGTATGTTACACAAATACCAACCTCTGCTAGGGTATTGGTATTAAATATATACCGGCACAGTATGGTGGTATAAAATGATGTACCACCCTACTTTGAATACGAATTCTGATTGGCTAAAAAAATTGCACTGACCTACTTATGAAGTGCTGGCAGTGACTTGCTGGCAGTGACACTCCAGCACACTTTGAATCCAGCTCGGATGTTGTCATATTTCCTTATGCAATTAATCAAATACATATATTTGAAGGTATATAATAAAATAATAATGTATTACCTTACTGGTACGTCCTCGCATACCTTGTTTCTTTGGCTAAAAATATTCAACTCGCTCTGCGAGCTCGTGGAATATTTCTAGCCAAAGAAACGCGGTATGCGAGGACGTACCAGTAACGTATATACATTTTATCTTACTACCAAGTATTTATCACGTACAGACACAGTATCCCTGTTTTTGTATAATTATATACTTTAAAATATCCATATTTTTTACCCTTGCTTCTGGACGATTTGTTAGGTTTTGCCACCATACTTACCCCTTACACCACATACATACCCCGTGCGCCACCTACGTGTTGTACAGCCACAAAGACGAAATGCGTAGAGGCAGGTGGATTTAGTAATACATAAGGCCACAGGCATATGATAATAATAAGAACACTGTCACAGTTGCATACGTTGTGCACACCTTACAGGTTTTATTAAGAAGGCGTTGGTCAAACGAGAAACAATAGAAAGTCAGGCTTAATCACGTGATCTCAGGGAACCCTTTCCAACAAGGATACACTGTAGGTGGAACCTGAGGGGGCGGTTATATTCAGAGCACAAAGTGAAGCAGTTCACCAGAAGGATGCTGGGTTAAAGTGAAGAACAGGTAGAAGAGGTTAAAACCAGCGAGTATAGAATAACATGTGAAACTATTCTCCGTTGCAGTAGTTTTATATCTCAAGCGTCTTCAATTAGAAGCCCATTGATGTGCAAGGTGTTGTCGCGTCTTAATCGCTAACGAGGTTTTACAATCCCTGTGCTGCAGAATGAATTATTCCTAATGGTAGTAGAGTAAAGACCCGCCTAAACGGGCACCCTCCGTTCCTGGCCAAAGTGTCCTTTTACGTAGGGTTCTTATGTTTCCTCCGGTGTAATATGTCATATACCGACATGTAGGGGAGACAGAGGGGGTGATAGATATGAAATCCATTTCCCAATATCATAATTGGATCCGAAGTTATTCGACTTTTAATTACAAAATGTATTTTCTAAGAATATACTGGCAGACTTGTACCGAAATAACTGTCTGCTTACGAGGAGTTAACCTAAATATCTAATAGAGGGGGAAATTCTGTTTCGAGGAAAAGTGACCACTGAGAAGCAAATTTTATGGGAGAAAAAAACGAAAACAGAATCATTTTGGGTTCACTCACTATGTTTTTTTATTACCATACACCTAAAAAAGAAAGTACACTACAGGTACAGTGTGCCCGGTCATTTAATACGTCTCAGTGAGCCTGAACATTACTGCACCCCTAGCGGCGGATAGTTTTTCATAGATGTTCGGCAATAGGTGTCTAACAATGTTTCCATGGGCAATGCAAAGTGTGATAAACTAGTATAAGTCTTGCCCTTATGGACCAGCAGAAGTTTCTAATCATGTTAATCTCTCCCAACATGTTGCGGGATTATTTCTGCTTTACGTTAATCCTGTCACATCCTAGTACCGCAATCGTTTCTATTTACATTTAACACACTTGTTTCTATCGATGTCTTTTTAGCTCTCATAAAATACCACAACTGTTCCTCCTCATTCATTTTGCCCTTAGAGAATACCACGTCTGTTTCTACTCACATTTCTTTGTATTTACTGTGATTATTTTGTCTTTGCAGAGTACCGCGACTGCTTCTACTCCGAGTGGAAGTGTAATAATTCACAGTGCATCCTGAGTGAAGCCTACCTGTGTGACGGCACCAAGAACTGTATTGATGGCAGTGATGAATGGAACTGCGGTAAGTGTCGGGTCTCACTTTACTATATACCTACTGCCGTAAATGGCGTAATTACTACACGCTACTCCCTATGACGTACTGCACAGCTGTGCAGTATATCAGGGTTCATTACACGGTCGTAACGGATATGATTACGACGTCGATATTTAAAAATGGCCGACGTGGTCTCCGTTTCGACATCGGTAACGTTAACGTTAGAGTACATGAAGAAGACTTACTGAAATATTGTAAAATCAAAAATACATATATGAATTACAGAAAAACATTGAAGTATAGTAATAAAAACGTGAATAAACATGGCAAGCACCTTAAAATGGGATGGCAATGAGAGAGCAGCCACTATGTTTTCTTCCCGCCGGTTTCCGGCCGGTTTCCAAGCCATAACAAATGTTGCTATGCTAGTTCCTATGCGCGTTGCTATGCGATGGCGTCACAGCCGCATTCCACGGACGAAGCGAAGGTTAGGGTTCCTGTCGACCATTCTGTGCCCAAATTGGATTTAAAATGGCTCTTAAAACTTAAATAAGGTAAAATATATGAATGTTTTTTAGGCATATAGTAAAGATAAAACGTTGTGCCTATAAACGTACAAATTTCTATCCTCACTCTGGCCTTTGGCACGTTTACAACTCGGTGTAAACACCTCGTTGTAAACGTGCCTTAGGCCAGAGTTCAGATAGAAATTTGTATGTTTATAGGAACATCGTTTTATTACTATACTGAATTTTAAGTGGAATTCACACGGAGGGATTCATGTACCTCACAGAGTGTTCCTCTGGGAATAATCCTGATGAGATTGTCTTCGTTTGAATTGTAGGGTTCCATTTCTCTAAGAGATGTTTTTCCCTGCAATTGTTGCGAATGTTTACACCTAAAAAGGAACAGAATCTTGTGAGATTTTGAACCCTGTTAGGTACATGAATCCCACCGTAGGTATCACACACTAAAGACATTTATACAGTCATTTATAGAGTCTACTTCAGTTGTCGGTAAAAGGCTCTCGGAACGTTTCAGATTTATGTCAAAGGACGACCTAGAATAAATTACTACGTCGTAGGCTTTTGTTTCGGAACCTATACTTTATTATGGTCAATTTTAATACACAGGTACATTCTTTCTGTATCGGTAGAGACACGTCTGTATCTTTTCATACAATACAACTATACGGGTGTCTATTCATCATGTTTTAGACAGGGCTCTTTCCTTTATACCTTATTAACCCTTTCCCTGCAGCACCCAGTTCCCCTGTTCACCTCTACATGGCAGGCATTGCCTCCCCGAATGACCCTGCTATGGCAGGCACCTTTTTTAGGAAATAGCAATGTCATGTGATGTGTCGTGTGATCTAAGTAATTTACCTTGGTGACTGATCATATTTTATTATACCAAATCAAAGGTCAATATGCCTATTATAAATTGTGAAAATTTCTTTTAAATCAAACAATCTATTGAATCTAATGAATTTTGTATATAAGTATCAATGATTCCTCTAAGATGCCTTGAGACATATTCCTGCCGTAGCCAGGGGAATGCCCGGAGGCATCTTCCTGCCGTAGCCAGGGGAATACCTGGAGGCATCTTCCTGCCGTAGCCAGGGGAATGCCTGGAGGCATCTTCCTGCTGTTAAAGGGTTAAGAGACAATAGTAAAGGTGTGGTGAGTATCAGGCCTCACAATCCTGTTTTCTTACCCGCCCCCGATCCCTTTCAAAGAAAGGTGCGACTGCTTGATCCATTCGACTCCCAAAGACAACTCTTATCCAATTGATTGAAGAGTAAATCCAGGCTTAGGATATAATACCTAAATAAAAGCCTAAATATCCAAATAACCTAAGGTTTTTATACCGGTATCTTATTGTTCGTGAGTCCTTAAGTCGGGCCAACAAGTGTCAACATTAGGTATATCCTGTTTGAGATTATTCCAATGTATGGTGCACTGACCTCTTAGATGCATAACCATTTGGTCTCACAACATGTAATAGTGGTGCATCATTTGCACGCGTTCCCCTTGTAGTTGCTCTGGGATCAGTTCTTCTTGTAAACATAAAGTACAACAGGTGTGAAAACATTCTGTAAAAGGTATCCTCCCTATATTAAGCAATATAAGTACAGGTATATGCATATATCTGTTTTTAAACAAAGTCTTACACTTTTGTTCTGCATTCTTTGTAGTTTAAAAAAAGTTTATTTGCAGTGATAAACAATATGCTCCCATAATCAAAATAAGGGTTTGGAGCAAAGGTTACTGGTGTGAGTATTACCAATAGGATATAGGGTTGATCTACTTGACAATCGGAAGTTACCACCTGCGTATTGACATTTCATCATACTTAACCTACATTAAGCCTAATTGCAGCGCATAGCGCCGCTTCTCCCGGATACACATCTCTAATTAAATGTCACTTCTCGTTCCCAACCAGGTGAAGCCTTCATGCCACAGGAAATGAGTCCAAATTGAAAATTCCATAAGCTTTCCACAGGGGAATTAAGTCTTTCAGCCCGACCCCCTAGCGGGAGGCATAATATATGTCAAGTTTAACAGATGTATAGCAATATACCCATAGGAGACGATGCTCTTATGGCAATAGTACCGGAAGTTATTCAAAAGGTGCATTCATTATGCATTGTCTTCGTTACATATAGAACACTTACACTGAATCATGATGCGTATAGTGTTTTAAAATCATTTTGAAAAAAATAATAAAGTCTATGAATGTTGTCACATTGAATACCGTTTTTAGTAATAGCCCCAAAAGATGCCTGGACGCATTCTTCGTCCCCTGCCTGGGAGTGCCTCAAGGCATTACTCGGACAGATAGGGTTAAGTGGGCTGTTTATCAATTAATTATATGTTACCTGTGTGTAGTTGTAGGCCACTGACGCCGTTAATGTGGGATGTAGATGAGGCATCAGAATGGACTCTCTAGCATCGGTATTTGACTCTAAAAGCCATTTCCCACTGGCCGACGAAAACGGCACCGATTTAATGAGTTCTCTTAAAAGTTGGTCGGTGGTGATCAACAACTGCATGTCGGAATCTAACATCGGTGAGGGTTGTTTATATGCCTTGTTTTTGCCACATTTAATAGGTTCATACTGACAGAACATTCCTCCAAACACAATGATCATCAACTGCTATTTCAAACCCCTTTGATTCTGTTGGTCATTAAAATAGTCAGTTAGCCATGGCCTAATCTATGAACAATTAATCAGTGAACACCTATCTGCATGTCTGTTTCCATTCATTGATCTGGCTTTGGTGGTTCCTGACTGCAGATTGATGGTGAATAATAGGCCAGTGGAAAATAGCTCTTATTATATACCTGTGCCAGTATGTTACACAAATACCAACCTCTGTTAGGGTATTGGTATTAAATATATACTGGCACAGTATGGTGGTATAAAATTATGTGCCACCCTACTTTGGACTTTCACTAAGATGTCAAGAGATATACCAGCACACTTTGAATCCAGCTCGGACGTTATCATATTTCCTTATGTAATTCATCAAATACTTATATTTGAAGGTATATAATAAAATAAAAATGTATTACGTTACTGGTACATACTCACATACCTTGTTTCTTTTGATAAAAATATTCCACTCACTCTGCGAGCTCGGGAATATTTTTATCGAAAGAAACGCAGTATGTGAGTATGTACCAGTAAGGTATATACCTTTTATCTTAATACGCTTAACCAGCGTTTACACGAGATGACTAAAAACATGACGATTAAATAGATCATCTAACCAACTTTCATCAGACAGTGTACGCTTATGCAATCTTGGCCGTAATAGTTGTCGACCCAAGGATTTCCTCAAGTGTTACACTAGACGACTTATTATAGGATAGCAAAACAACCCTGCGTTTCTACAGAATCGCCAACAGTCTAAACAACTAATTCAAATTTTTCAAGCTTGAAAACGTCGTCGGCTGTCAAGTAGTCTACATAATTGTCAGGTGGGGCAAAATTGCATATTCTGATGTAAACAGATGATCTGTAGTGGCCATGCACTCAGCGTTTACATGAAAACAATTTCTTGCATTTTATGGTTGACAGTCGTCTTGTGGTGCTGAGTTCAGGAATCGTTCCTATGATTGTCAAGTGTAAACATCGGGTACTCCAGTTTGAAATATATCCTTGACAGATTCTCTAAGACCTATGCTGTGCTTAGGTTTTTCAACATCTGTCATACCCTTTAAGATATTTGTCAAAATCAACAAAGATAAGTATGTGCACTATATCAGTGATTGAAAACGATGATGTGATGAATATCCAGATGGAATACTGATACTAGTGCGTTGGTGATCAGATAACCCAGCCCATAGAAATAATATCAACCTTCCAACCAGAAGGCAACAAAAGATGATAATAAAACTAGATACCCATAAAACTGAGAAATACAGGAAATCAAACCTTTTTTTTTTTTTTTTTTTAGCAATTTTTAAGGGGGATATTGTGTTACAATAAAATCACCGAATTCGGCTATATAGCCCTTCTTCCACTCGGGCCCTACCTGCTGACCTAAAAAAAACTTTGAATTGCCTCAACCGACTCCTTCGCCTGCAACTTGTACTGTCCTGTGTGTCATGTAAATACTTGTACTTGTCTTGTACTTCTTCGACTTCAACGAAGAACGCCCAAAACTAGGGTGATTTGTATGTCTTTTTTTTCTGAATAAATACACAATATTGACTGGTTTCAGATACAAGCGGCCGTATGCTCCGAGGAGTTGACGCGTAGTAATATCCGAGCGTATGCGAGGATATTGCGCAGAGTCAACTCCGAGGAGCATACAACTGCTTTTATCTGAAACCAGTCTATATTGTATTTATCATCCAACGTTTCTGGACAAGTGGCATGTCGATATCAGTTCGTTTTGGTTATGCACTATTTTTCCGGACGCACTATTTTTCCGTATGCGCCACCCGGAGCATACAACATATCCGTATGCACCGGGTATGTGCATACAGACTCCCTATGTGTTTTCAATGGACACTTTGTATTAGGTGGATGATAAATACTTTGCTATCATTTCACAAAAGATACATATCATATTGAGCACACACAATGTTTCTGAGATGAATATGATTTGTCCACGCACAGAACTTCATTACATCATGGCAAACGGCATGTACGTCAGTAAGAAACACCGCTGTAACGGGGACGTTTACTACAAGGGAGTGCTGACAGATGAACTCAATTGTAAGTACTCCTAATATTTATTAAATAAACAAAAAATCAAAGAGATGTAGGGATTGTTTTTGACATATTTTATTATAACCCGAAAAACTTAGGATGTAAGACTGCCACTGCACATTGGACTAATCAATATAGATACATAAGTATTACATGTCCTTATAGAAAAGGGGAAGATCTCATCTACCCACCTAAAAAATATAACTTTCTCAATAATGCATGATATAACAACAAGACTTGCGTGTATTTGCTATATATACATTTTTATAAAGCAACTATCACTCTGTATGTTAGGATACACCAGATATCTTAATAGTTGGAAGCATTAGAATACTAATCACAATATACATTGAATTTTATGTATCAATAATGGAGATATAGGCTGCTTAGACAAAAAGTAAAAAGAAAGATGTGGGGATGATATATCAGCACAATTCAATATGGTAATAGTTTCAAATTCCAAAACTAGCGCTGTTTAGTGCTTATATGCTTTTGTGACCCCTCTATAGAATTATGTATTTTAAAAGCAAGACCTCGTAATTAGTAGCTCCAGGTCAAAACAATTATGTGTGTGTGCTATGGGACTTTCAGTAATATATGGAGACATGTTAAGTGAACATCGATGTAATCTGTTCAGAGATATTTTGGTCGGAGATCTTCACCAAGTTCGAAGAACGAGGTAGATATTTCCGATCAAAATGTAGAGGAACCTATAAAATTCAGGTACAATCACTATGTTTCCTCATTATCATATATCCGGTAATCATTAAAAAAAAGTCATTTTAGAACTCACTTGTTCGTGAATGAGAGTGGTCCCATGGTACGAAGGGATGAATGAATATTATTTCGTCACTCTGTGACGATAAGCATCCATAATTCTGGTCAGTAAAAGTGAGACATTCGCACATGTAATAATACATTTACATGTATGTAATAACACACTTACATACTATCAAGAAACGTCACAAAATCTTATACAATTGTTTATATGGCATGAGTTGATTTCGCGGAATGATATCACGAAGCGGAGCTGAGTGATATCTGTAGCAGAAGACAACGAACGCCATCTAAACAATTATATGACGTTTAGATGTCACCTGTGGCATATAAATATTATATGGCATAACCGTTGCATACAGTCACTCCATGTTAAGTCTATGGAGATTTATATGAGGGGCAGGTTAAAGAGAGCGAAGTACCGTACGTGGCTTTCTAGAAGCCAACATATTTTTCTAATCTAACTCCTCACTCATGCTTCATTACTGCTCTACGCACTGTGATGGGTATTTCGGTATATAGGTGAGCAGATGTTTCTCTTCCCCACAGGTGGTCCTTGTATCTCAGACCAGTACCGATGTCGTAACACGCGCTGCATCAACCAGTCCAGTGTCTGCGACGGCGTCTGTGACTGCGGCTACGACTGCGACGACGAGGAAAATTGTAGTAAGCCACGTTGACACTCGGCGATTCTTGTGTTTGTTACCAGCCGAGCTGATTCTTTTTAGATTTTATACAGTAAAGGACAGAATATCGAATGAGGCACAATCGCCAGACAATTTCAGGCGTTTGTCCATGTACATTATAAGTTTTATTGATGGTCGAGACACGGGGAAAGGTTAGCATTATCCTACCCCTAATAAAATACGCCATAGGCTTAACATGGGATTTGTTTATGTCACGGGTGTGACATAAAGTGTTGTTTATGCCACTACTTTCTGATACTGAAAAAATATGGAAATGGGGTAGGATAAAATCTAGACGCCACTCGTTTGAGTTTGAGCTTATTTATGTCTTCATATTATGCCCACGTACGGCTATTCATTACATGCAACTATAGAGCTTATACCTCGGTTTTGAGCATAAGGGATATATACCCAAAGATAAGACAATCAGGATAGGACATACATAATACATACACATAATGATACAGGTACCTCTGAGATAAACAACAGCATAAGAGGTCTCTAACACAGGTCACACTAATTAGCGTTAGAGGGGACCCCCACCTACCACGATAGGCCACGACATACTTCCCAATAGCTACGATTTGAAATGCCCAAATCGCGATCTATCGGGAGGTCCCCGATGGTTTGAAATCGTGGACATGGTTTGAAATCGTAGAGCGTAGAAACGTCTTTGAAGGACCAAAAACATAAACCATGGTCACGATTGGCTCACGATTCGGTCGGTGATTCACTGTAGATCTCATGCATGATTTTAATATTGATATATACTATAATTTTGGAAATATTGAATGAATCCGAATAATTTTCTACTGCTACTTACAATATATTATGACATTATTTTCAAACACTTAAACAATTAAATTGAACAATATAACTGTGGTAGAATAATAATTCCGATATGAAACTATTATTTTCAGACACTTAAACTTCATCAAATGATATCATATTTACAGCGATGATATATCTATATGCGCCCTACCTAATTTCAGAATTTCGTAATTTTTCATCAATTATTCCATGCACAAGAGATATTTTCCTGTTTAATCACCTCCAATAGGCTACGACAGTCTACAAAATTTCCAACTTGTTGGAAATTATCGGGACCTCTACGATTGGCGTTTTCAATCGCAGCCTATCGTGGGGTATCGTAGAGTGAATCGCAGAAACCTGTTCCACCTACCACGATTTAAGCTTAACTCACTATAGAATCGGAATGGTGTCGGGAAGGCCGTCGTAAGGCCAATCGGGACCAGAATCGTGGTAGGTGGGGGCAGGCTTTTAGTGTCAATACGATAACATCGTTCAAGTCAAAATGATGGGCAATGTTATGAGTGACTATCGATATTTGTTCTTAGAGAATAATAGTCAATAGTGTAGTTTTATCGATTTGGTCATATCCACAAGCCTTTATCGGCAGGACCTTTTCCCTCTGTCTTCCTTTTTACCCAATTGGTCAATTACCTACCGTTCCTATACGACCTGTCCTTTATTATCCACCGGATCATAAATCGACGGATTGCATTTCGATCGTTTGGCCTTGTAACTGATGCCCATCCAGTTTTATGTTCATCTGCAATAAACCCCTAGACTCTTCCCTTAAATCCCGTTCACACTGTGCGACTGGAGGGCTTGCAACTAGCGGTACCTAGCTTGAGATTGGATGTTCCAAATTGCTAGTGACTGGATGTACCTGAACACCTAGTCGCGAGGTACACTCATTTTGGACTATAGCTTGAAATTCAACCATTTTCCACTGGCCGAATATTCACCTGGAACAACCGATCGATTTTTACGGTATACCGACGCCAGATTGTTGGATGGAAACAGGCATGCAGAGAAGTAATTGTGTATAGATTATGCAATGAGGCCACTACCCACTAACTTCTTTATACTCCGACAGAATCAAAAGGGTATGTAACTGATAATCATTGAGTTTGGAGGACTATTCTGTCGGCATTGACCTATCAAATGCCGCAGGAACAAGGCATACAATACCCTCGCGGACTTTAAGACACCGATTTGCAGTTGGTGGCCACCACCAACCGACTATACCTAGAACTCAATTAATTGGTGCTGTTTTCGTTGGCCAGTGGAAAATGGTTTTTAGTCTGACCATTGGGATACATCCTGAACAGTGACACACGTACGAGATTGATGAATAAAGGGATGTTGTGTCAATGACCTTTATACCAAGTAGTGGGAGAATTAGTCTAATGATGAAATGAGCCACAGTCCTAAGCCATCTCTAAAACCAGACATTTCATCTGCGTGCACTCTTACCTGGCATTGGAAATGGGCTAAGTGCATCGGCGCCGGCAGAGACCATTTACCCCTAAGGGGGTCGCGAAAAACACCAAGGATTCTTGCGAGGACTTGATGTTTACGTCGAATTAGTTACTTCTCTATAGAGGCCACGTTAGATAAACCTATTTATACCTATAGGCCTCGAAACCATATGTATTGAGGACTGAAAATAGTTATTTTTGACTTGCTTTGCAAAAGTTCTCATAACTTAGGCTGTAAAGAAGATACAGATTTACAAAGGGTACCATATTAGACCAGATATTATGGGCTTTATTGCTATATATATTTTGAATTTATTGAGGTGATTTATCTGTTTTCATTTTTGACATATTTTCTCTGAAATCATGCTAAAAGTTAGGCAAAATGTTTAACTTCTAGAATATGAGTGAAGATTCCATAGAATTCCATATGGAAGCAAACTCAAAGCCCAGTTTAATCAAATAGAGATTTCTTTGAGGATCATTTTGATACCTTAACTTTTATTGTACTCATAATAGAAGTAAAAATGGACTGTTTTGTTATCAAAATAGAAACGTAGCAAAAAGCCCCTTTTTGTGATATGTGCCATATGTTAACGCATAGTCGTGGTAGGCAGAAAATGGAGAAGTAAGGCTTGGTTGGAAGTGATGCAATATTTTTACATCATAATTTCAGACAATGTTTTCCCTTTAGTTATTATTTACAAACAAATGCTTCCCTTAAACTAATTAGATTAGGCCAGCATTGGGTACTTAAATATGTGAAGAAGATGCTTTGTAATTTGCGCCATATCAGTTAATGTTAATGTTTACGGAATATCCGCAGAACTTGAGTAGAAAACAGCAAAAGCCATTAATGTTCAACGTTGCGATGTGCATCGTATTTCCCTAACCTATTACTGAACAAAGTATATTTTAATTACCGTTATAGCCCTCAAGCACATCTCACCTTTTATCCTTCAGTACTTTACAGACCCATCAGATCTATGTCTATGTATGGCTTAATTATGTGTAATTAACGATAATTGAAGTATTACATTGTATTCGTTTTATCTTATTGGTTCATCCTTTTCCCAAAACTCAAATCTAAAGTCGTAATAGGGTCCCGATATTTTGCTAAAATATGTTCTGCTGTGTGTGTAGCTCAAAACTAGTCAGCACTTCTGATGCTTAAGCCGGAGACACATCAAGCGAGAAAGGCAGCGATTTCTAGAATCGCCAACACAAAATTGGCCTATATGTGAGCTATTATTTCATATTTCACCTGATCTTTCCTGCCAAGGCGCTTAATTATCATTAGGAGATATTACTATGAAATGATATCTCAAATTCCTGCCATTTTGTGTTGGCGATTCCAGAGATCGCCGCCTTGACTCGCTTGGTGTGTCCCCGGTATAATGCTGGAGACACACCAAGCGAGTAACGCAGCGATTTTCGGAATCGCCAACACAAAATGGCATGCATGTGAGATATTATTTCATAGTAATATCTCCCACCAATAATTTAGCCTATCAGAAGCAATAGTCAGGTGAAATATGAAATTATAGCTTATATACACGTATCGCTTGGTGTGTCTCCGGTATTAGTGTCCGTGGGGACGAGCCTTCGCATTGCAGAACGACATTGGCCATAGAAAACAAATTTTGCTGAAAGTTTTCAAATTTACCTATCGTTTGTTTTGGGGTATTGATTTGTCACATAAACTGCAAAAGAATGCCCGTAGGTACATATGTATGTAGCATATTTAAGATATCATTGTGTCTATGTAAGTGCCAGTGCTGGGGATGGTCCACCATTTGATGTTTGCTTATCTACAATATGATCCCCATTTTATGATATACTCCTGAAAATATCGACATGGCTCTTTGGTTAAGTACGTCAGCTGCTGAAATGTCCACTGTATCAGTTTCACAATTAATAACACTTGGGAGTATACCTAACTCAAATCTACAATCATATACTACTAACAGCCCTTTGACCTATGCCATGATGTTTTCCATCGCGGAGAATGTGATGAGGTCTAAATCAGCAGTTTACCATACCCTATCATAATATCGACCGGATACAAAGTCCCCATTCAGAATGTATTGGGTCGTATGCTCCGAGGAGTTGACGCGTAGTAATGTCCGAGCGCTTGCAAGGATATTACTACGCGTAGTCAACTTGGAGGAACAAACAACCGCTTTTATCTGGAAGCAGTCTGTATTGCATGGACACTTTTTATTAGGTGGATAGTAATACGCTTTATTACCCACCTAGAATACAGACCTCAGGAATCTCCTAGGAAAATACGGCTTTTTCGACCACCTGACAGGCGTTATAGGAACTAATTCATATAAACAAAGCACGACGCTAGGGTCGAATTTCTAATAATATACTAGATTTTTCCCCCTGATAATTACTGGAAAGGTGAGTAATAAATACAACATTACCATGATTTCGATCTGTGCGGCCGTGTTCTCCTTGTAGTTGACACTACGTAATACTCCTTGCTATCGCTCGAAGTATTACTACGCGTCAACTACGCGAAGAATACGACCACTCAGATGGAAATCATGGTAATATTGTTTATCTCACCACGGTATTTTTCCCCATAGGCTTAGCATTAGGAACTCTTACTCCACAGCCGTGTGGTTCGTGTACCCAATACTCAATGGTTAATTTGGTGATTCATTTCATCAATAAAAAATGTTATACGGGGTGAGATAAAATCAGAAACCCACTCGATGAAAATAACTTGGTCTGCACTCCACCTCGTTTGACCACAGAGTAATTCACTTAGCTTCGCTTCGTGAATTACTCTGCAGTCAAACTCGGTGGAGTACGGACCAAGCTATTTCCATCTCGTGGGTTTCCTTCTAAGTATGTATTTTGTGCTTGGTGTCATCAGATGGCGTGCCCTGCCTGTCAGAGGGGTGGTACGCGTGTGACCGGTCTGCGGCGAACTGGCCGCGCTGTGTGCGGCAGGATTACCTCTGTGACGGCAACAACGACTGCCATGACCGCAAGAGACAGGATGAGGCCGGCTGTGGTGAGTCTATGACCTCTCATATTACCCATCGGATACAGATTCCCCATTGATGATATGTGGGCGATCCACTACTCATATAATGTAATTTTTTCCTTCGCGGAACCGTAGTTCTTCGTTGGAAATTTTTTTTTTTTTTTTTTCACTACTCATTGTTTAAAAACGGTCAGATACCATAATCATTGAAGATTCAGTATTCACTGGTGACTTTCACACAAAGCTCCTCGTCCATGGTAAATTTTCATGGAAATGTCAGTTACTAGTTTTAAAGGGTCCAGACGCAGCACTTTACCGAGGCACATGGCTACGAAGCAAAGGTTTGAAATCTATTGTTTGTATATATGTTATATAGTCTCATCACATACTGTAACAAGAATGATATTTCTGACAGAATATGTGTCTGGGAATACATTGACACCAGCATTCGTGCTGAGTACCCAACTTAAATAAACGTTTAAAAAAAAATAAAAAAGGATGTAGGCGTGGGAGACACTTCCCGTGATGACACAGAAGTTGCAGCACACTGAGCACTTTAAAAATATGATTTGAAATCTGGATTCATTATCATTTACCATCCATCTCATCAAATCACCCTTTATTCAGATTATAACCCATGTTTATTAACCCTCATACGTACCGACTATATTATATGGCGCTGTTATTTTGTAAATGGACTCGACTTATTGCCCAGAAGATCTTCTATAAGAAAAAAAAGAACAATATAATCTAACCCCCAACAAATATATACGGATTCAAATCTATTGTGTACGGCCTCAAAGCCATTGTTTACAGGAAAATAGTCCCTTCGCGCTACGAAGCAAAAAATAGTCCCTATTGATATACCCTTTGAAATTGCAATTCCTTGGATTAATTCATTCGAGATGATGGATAATAGATGCGACAAACGATGGTTTTGTGGACAGGCGGTTCTGTAATCCACTCGGGATTGACTAACGCAATCACTAACGATCGTGCATTACTAGACGGTGACCTCTTAATTATTGTCTATATAATTAATAACCTAAATGGTTTCTACTCTGTATATTCGCTCTGGTATTTTAACCTTTCTTGTTCCGTTTAAAGAAAAATCTATGTGTGATTTTAGAACAGACTTATATCTAACCTATCTAACGAATTTCGTTGTTACATCCTTCTCTCTTTTCACCTCCAATTCATTGGCCGAGTAATTCATGACAATTGATATACATTGCCATGATTGACCTAGCTATAGGCCCGTTTCCATTGGGAGACCAAAACGATGTAGATCTTTTTAGTTCTCCTAATAGCCCATTTACATTGTGCGTCAGCAGTGCTAAATTCCGTCTGTGGTCCCTGACTGTACATCGGTGATGGCCAATGGAAATGAGCTTTTAGGAGAACTAAAAATACTACACCGTTATCGTCGGCCAATGGAAACGGGCCTTATGGGATGTTCTAAAGCCGTTGGTGTTTGACTTAACAATACAACTTCCGGCTTAGGGTCATTGACTGTGCTTGGTGTGGTATTTACTGTTATCATAGCCTGGAATAAATGTCCATATGCTTAACGATAGGAACTGGTTCTCAACAGGCTTGCGAGTACGGTAATTCGTTCTCAATGGGTAATAAACAGATAGATATTTCCAGGCTAAGATATAACCATAAACATATTCGTGCTTGGTCTGACTCCCCATACGCCATCTCGTTTGAAGCGCTTCAGAATATTCACTCGACTATCGCCTCGTTCATATTATGGCTCAGTCACACCGGGATTACGGAAGCCTACCGGAAAGTAACGGAAGAAAAAATGGTCATCCGTAGACGTCCGCTTTCTTCCGCAACTCCTTCGTTAAAGCTCCGTATCCCTCCGTTGGCATCCGTACACATCCGCAGGGGTCCGGAAGAGCTCCATCAAAGTTTTCAACATGTTGAAAACTTTGAACGGAAAGATTACGGAAGAACACTGATACATTTTCCGTAATTCTTCCGTTACTCTTCCGTTACTCTTCCGTTTCTTTCCGTTTCTTTCCGTTTTCTTCCGTTTTTCTTGCGTTTCTCTTCCGTTTCTCTTCCGTTTCTCAGCCGTGGTTTTTTTTGCCAACGGACACGTTACGGATGTATACGGATGGCTACGGATGTCTACGGAAGCCTTACGGATGTTTACGGAAGCATTGCGGATGTATAACGGAAGAGAAACGTAAGATTTGCGGAGACCAGCGGATATAAACGGAAGAATAACGGTAAAGGAACGGAGGTATTTCTTGTGTTACGGTTGTGTTACGGAAGCATTACGGAGAGCTTTCTCACTAGATATACAGGTAGGGATGTTTTTTTGTATTTTTTTGGTTTTTTTTATTTCGATAGCGCAAAACTCCGATCTTCTATCGTACCAGTGAGAGCTTGCATACTGTAGACTAGATTATCAATATGTTATTATCGTCACTTCTACTATATTTGGTAACAGGTGGTGCAGTAACAGATTCACAAATTGAAAGACTAAGTGCTAGAACTATAATGAATATATAACAGATGTTTGTAAATTGTGGAAAATTCGGAACAAAGGGGATGACAAGAGGATGTGCTACATCCTACATCCTACATCACTACATCCTACTTCCCTACATCCTACATCACTACATCCTACATCCTTACATCCTACATCCTTACATCTTACATCCCCACATCCCCACATCCTACATCCTTACATCCTACATCCCCACATCCTACATCCCTACATCAGTACATCTATACATCCCCACATCCCCACATCCTACATCCTTACATCCTACATCCCCCCATCCTACATCACTACATCCACATAGTGATGTAGGATGTAGTGATGTAGGATGTAGTGATGTAGGATGTAGTGATGTAATGATGTAGGAGATAGGATGTGTGGATGTTGGATGTAGTGATGCAGTGATGTAATGATGTAGGATGTAGCCTAGTGATATAGGATGTAGTGATGTAGGATGTAGTGATGTAGGATGTAGGGATGCAGGGATATAGTGATGTAGGATGTGGGATGTAGTGATGTAGGATGTTGGGATGTAGGATGTAGTGATGTAGGGATGTAGGATATAGGGATATATGGATGAAGGGATCTATGGATGAAGGGATCTATGGATATGGATGTAGGGATGTAGGATGTAGTGATGTAGTGATGTAGGATGTTGGGATGTAGTGATGTAGGATGTAGTGATGTAGGATGTAGGGATGTAGGATGTAGTGATGTAGGATGTAGTGATGTAGGATGTTGGGATGTAGTGATGTAGGATGTAGTGATGTAGGATGTAGTGATGTAGGATGTAGGGATGTAGTGATGTAGGATGTTGGGATGTAGTGATGTAGGATGTTAGGATGTAGGATGTAGTGATGTAGGGATGTAGGATATAGGGATATATGGATGAAGGGATCTATGGATATGGATGTAGGGATGTAGGGTGTAGGGATGTAGGATATATGCTTCCGTAAAGTTTCCGCAAGCTTTCCGTTACTCTTCCGTAAATATCCGTAACTCTTCCGCAATTTTACGTTAATCCTCCGTTGGCGTCCGTTGGCGTCCGTTCCTCTTACGTTTGACATGCGTAATTGTCCGTGATTGTCCGTAACTCTTCCGCAACTCTTCCGCAACTCTTCCGAAACTCTTCCGTGTTTGTACGTTACTTGACCGTTTCTCTTCCGGTGCATCGCATCGGGGGCCTCCTTCCGTTCAACTTTTGCCTACGGAGGCCACCGGATCACGCTCGACACGTCCGTTGTCTTACGTAACTCTTCCGTTTCCCGGTGTGACTGAGCCATTACTGAGCACTCCAAACTCGATGCCGAACGGGGACACAGACCAAACGCTCATTAATTTCCTCTTTACTCTTTAGCATCAGACCCGAAGCCTTATTGCTACGCCAACGTGACGTCAGTGTGTAAATTGTCGACCTGCCCCGAGGCCGTCTGCAACGGACTGCGAGACTGCCCAGACGACGTGGACGAGCAGAACTGTGGTGGGTATTACTATATACCTGTGTGCGAACGTCTATGAAATACTGCCCGCTGCCGGGGGTGTAGTGTAAATAATGTTCGCGCCCGCTGTGACAGCGGGCCGTAGTGGAAAGCAGTGGCCTTCGGGGAGCAGAAAAGTTCATAAAATTGGTTTTTAAACGAGTAGGAGGTATATCGTGATAAGAAAACGTAGTGACTGAGCTCGTACGGTGTCCGTTCTCGGTCATTTGATGAAAAAATACGGCCCTCCCGCCAGCGGCATCGGGCCGTATTTTTTTCATTAAATGACCTCGAACAGCCACCTGTACAGGCTCAGTAACCACGTTTTCTCATAATATTGGTTTTTTATTATCCCTGCTATACAAAGTCCCCATTGAGAATGTATGGAGACTGACCCGGCGTTTACACTAGACGAGTATACGCGGCGATTCTGGAACCTGACGACCTTAAGTTCAAGCCGTAAAAGTCTAGAAGTCGTCTAATGTAAACGCCAAGCGCGTGGCGACTGCAGATCGTCTGATCTCGTCTGATTACGCAATTCGGCACCACCTGGCGACTACTAGTCACGCTCTGACACCGGCGACTGATTCAAGCCGGCTTGAATTAGTCGTTTAGATGGGCGGCGACTCATAGTCGTGAGTGTAAACGCTCAGGTATATTCTGAGGTCGACTAATTTTGCGGTGGACATTGCCACCGCCTGAGGACTATTGGCTGACGATATTATAGTATCAGGCACTGGCTGTAGTGTGGTTGCTACATGCCAGAGCCTTTTGCCTCGTTCTGGTGTGACTTACTTGACGGCCATTACAAGATGGCGCTAGTGTGAAGAGGGTCTATACAGTCGCCATGTATTTAGTCGTCTAATGTAAACGCCGGGTCACTAAACCAAAATCCATTGTCTAAATCTGTCAGATACCATAAATGTCGTATACAGATTAAAATTCATGGTCCATGGCCTTAACGCCATTGTATACCGGAAAATAGTGGTTCTCTTTGCGAAAGGTCGGTGGTATTTAATCGGTGACCGACACTTCAAAAATGCGGTGGATGCTTATCGACTCTTTCTTGTAAACTGCAGAGCACCACTGATTACTTCAATTAGTTTAGATTTCGTTAATGGGTGCAGAGATAACAGCATCGGCCACTGTCTCCCGGTACCACATTAGTCCCAGACCCGTTAGACACAATGCATCTTAACATATTACATGGGAATTTTAGAAGTAATCGGTTTCTGATAAGGTGCGATCTTGGTATATATTTTCCATTGTTCCCATTGTTGAACCTATGGGACAAAAATACCAGGGTTGAGATGAATAGGGAGCCAAAGTGAACCCGCTGAAACCCCAAAACACCATTTCCGGTGGCCAGTAAGAACGAGGCTTAGTGCTAAACCTAAGGTTTGAGGCTAGACTTTTGTTTTTGGTCTTTTTTGTTACTTTTGAAGTGTAGTTTACTACTATCGTCTCTGAATAACTCTGTCTCGAAGCTACGATGACAGTTGTTAAGTGTATCAAAAATATGAATTAAGAATTTGGAGAATGACACATATGAACTCAAACTACACAGTCAAAGTACCAAGCGCCTATATCCAGAAATGGTGTTTTGTGAACGGGTGTCTGTGGTTTCAGCGGGTTCACTTTGGCTCCCTATTGTCTTTTGCAATTGTGTTATGAGGTTACAGCAAATTGTCCCCGTAAGTGGAGTGCCCCCTTAAACGAGGTGTCCTAGAAGCGGGGTTTTACTGTATTTATCATGCCATGTGTGTCTTTTCATCACATAAATATGCCGTTTGTTAAGTCCCTGTATTGTTTATTTGTGGACAGCTCTTGGAGTGGAGTGTGGAGCGGACGAGTTCCTCTGTGGCAGTGGGGAGTGTGTGAGTCTCTCCTCTCGATGTAACATCAGCTTCGAGTGCAAGGACTTCAGCGATGAGAAACACTGTGGTGAGTGGGCAGTTGGCATGTCAGTCCTGAAGAACCATTACTGTTAATTGAATAATGAGTGGTACTTATAGACTCATATTCGATGATCATCATCAAATGTCTGTCATGTTATAAGGGTAATTCGGTCCTGTTTCTTGGTCAAATACAGTTCAACAGCCTTCATTGGAAGAACTGAGAGTAAAATTCAGATATTAAAAATACACGTCAAACTAAAACGAAAATATGAAAAAACGGTTATTTTAGGCGTGGAAACTATCAATTTGTGTTCTCTTTGATATCATTATGAGTGTAAATGAGCATATAAATACACAATAATGACTGGTTTTGATTACGAGTGGCCGTAATCTCCAAGTAGTTGACGCGTAGTAATATCCGAGCGATTAGCGAGGATATTACGTCGTCAACTACGAGGAGATTACGGTCATTCGTATACAAAACCAGTTGTTATTGTATTTATTACCCACCTACATGATTGATAACAAATCTATTGAAATTAAAAAGTTTCTGTAAGCCATTTAGTTCAAAACATCACAACACTGTCAAGTGTGGCAGTAATTCGGTGAACATACACCAATAATATAGTTCACCATTAATCTGCACTTTTAGCATATAAAGTGTATTATGACAGTGATCTCTGATGGAAAATGAGATTATTAGGATTGATTCTAAACAATTAGCATTGAAGGAACATTCAAGAAACTCATTTTGAAGTACACAATGATTCAACCTCTTTATGGGCATGAGATTCTGACATACCAGAATCTCCAGGTAGCTAATTCCAGGTGCCCTATACATTTCCTATGTTATAATATATATATGCATATTTTTTTTCTTCTTTAATTCATACATACCCAGTATTAGCTGGTGTATGGATGAGCATTATCGATACTGCTTTATGCAAACTCTCCTATGAGAGTACGATTCATCGTACTACATCCAAGGATAATCGCACAATGGTGTTCCTGTAAAATCAGCATTGTTCCTGATCTGCCTCCCAATTATCTAAAGTACAGTCTTGATAGGAGACTAGCAAAGCGGGTGTGTGGATAGAGTAATGAGCATTTTCCATAGCAGGCTCTGAACATCACAAGTTACTATGAAAGTGAATGTGGACTCGTTTGTTAAAAGCCCTGACCAACTCATTTGGATGATTGGACACTGAGCTGGGAGCTAAATCTACACTCTCTATGTGTGTCTTGACAACGGGACTGATTATAATGGGGTATTATTCTAGAATGGTGTTGACCAGCACTGAGTTTTCTGCACGTGTCGGATGGATGTAGACTTATTAAGCTAATAGAGCATGATTGCTGATCCCTTTAAATAAGACACATAACACTCATTTCACTTACAACTCGGGCCTGAAACAAAGGGCATTGACATAAAGGTTTTATAGACCAAGCGTAAAGCCCAATGCCCATCTACCGATTTCGGAACATTCATGTACCTTTGTCGGCGACAAACGGACAGTAATTTGTCTCAGCCAAGGCATCCCAACGGAGTCGGCCGTAGTCGGTAGATGTAGGACAGCTAGGCAAGGGTGAGCCACCGATTAGTAGACTGATTTGCTTAGGACTAATATCCATAAACCCCATCGCCTCAATGTCCGCAGATCGAGCAAAGAGTTACGTAATTTGCCTGCGACAAGTTCACCGACTCCTATACGATTTGAAAACTAATCGCTGAACCCTGAATCGGTAGATGGGCATCAGGCTTTACCAATAAATTGATATGCCCTAAGCTTTATCTATGTGAGCCTAGGTACAGGGTTTTCTCGCATCCCTTATAGTTCATTATGATTTAACTTCTTTTCTTTGATGCTATAGCTTCTACTTCGTGCAGAACCTTAATCAGTACACCGATAGACATACATTTGTCTTTTATTCATGAGCACCAAAGAATATAATGACTAGTATGTGAATAAGACGAGAGGCCTGGCGTTAGTTTGAGAACATTTAATCTGAGGTCGAAGACGTGATATCTAAACAAATGTTTACCAAGGTTTAGAAGATTACCAAGATTTAGGAGGAATAAGTTCCAAAAAAGATGGCCAAACGCCAACGCTTCTGGGACTGTGGATGAGGCCCACGGCAAGAAGTAGGGCGACACTGAGGCCAGTGAAGTCCAAGCCCTAAAGGGAGGCCCAGGGGCACGTTTAATAACCTAGGATCGTCCAGGAAGACTCTTTTCTATACCCCAAGGAGACCCAGGGACGATGTGGATCAACTCAATTCAACACTTATGGATGACCTTATGGACGGCTAATACAGTCTTAGCGGACGGACGTAAAACCTATTAAACGATAACCCTTGTACAAGGAACAGAAACGTGTCTTCATGTACGATTCTAGATCATTCAACGGGCCCCTGGTGCTCTGCCACAATGAGTGGGTCATTACCCTACCCCTGGATAAAAATATGGTGTGCTGGCCTATACTTGGGAAGTATGAGGCTGCGAGCGCGTGGCCAAGAAAGACGAAAAAGTACTGTAGTACGTGTGTACTGCAGGACGGGCGGAGGAGAAGTGAGACCGGGGCCCGGACCGGGGTGTACCACGTGGCGCGGTAGAGGGGGACACCAGAGGTGGCAATGACTACCCCTGAGCATAGCCCATGAGTAACCCATGAGAGCGTGGGCATCCAGGAGTCTGGCTGCGGCCTGAGGCGATCTCATGAACCTCGTGAGACGTTGAGGAGTGATGGCACTGCCAGCAACCCTTTCATAAGATCTCACACTTTCGTCAATCTTTTACTCCACCAGAAAGGGGTTCCCAATGCCAACCACTTCACCGTTGACTCACTCTGGTGTGGGGCAGCACAGGCACCCATCTGATAAGATCTCACACTCTCTAGATGGTATTCTGTACTCTTCCTATACGCTCTTTAGGAGAAGAATTCTTAATGAAATAGGCTTAGAGCTTTGAGAAGCCACTGGCCTGCCTCCCGTGATAAAGACGTACATCAATGAAACCCAAAAGATTCCTATAATCTCAATTATGCCACCTAGCGGGAATACTATGTGCTAGTGCCAAACCTCTAAGCCTAGTTTGTTAGAAATTCTTCTCCCGTAGAGCGTAGTGAGAACCTTGTACAGAATACCACTTAGAGAGTGTGAGATCTTATGAGAGGGGTGCTGCCAGAAACATCTGTGAAGACAGGGGCGTTGAGGCGAGAAGTGGCGGCTGAGGTGTTGGCCTCCGATGCCACAACAGGACAATATGGAGAGCCCGGGATGCATGCATACGAGGTGTAAACAGTCTGTGAAAGATTTACATGAACAGCGTAAAGCGGGCCTACTGGAGCAACGCAGGTCTGTGCGACTAGCTCAAATCATGTACAAATTGTCACAGGACAGCTATTTATGAATAGATTGGTGTTCGGTGACACTGTGGATCATGTTGATGGCAATATTTCGGGTCGAGACAATGCTGTACGTTAGGTCACTCAAGAAAAACGTGTTTCTCATCACCAAAACATTAGAAATATGACAAGGGTGCCTGTTTTATGCTGGGGCGAAGATGGCTTTTGAAGTGTCATATAATGGGCTTGACAATAGCTGGCAGTGTACAGAACTATTGGTTGTTTAGGCACTATATAGAGAGGTATGAATACAACGGTTTTGGGAATACCTAGATACACATACTATCACGTTGAATGCATCCCTGACATCAGGAGCTTTAATATGATACCAAATATACATACCTTTCATAATTTCTATGAAGGTTCATCTTTAAAAAAAAATCTAAAAACTTTATTTCTGATGTGCGCGGTGATGAGAATAAAGTCTTTTTTTGAGTGGCTTTATTCAAGTGGAGGTAGAGAAGGTATACTGCAAGCCGCATACGTCCCGATATAATGGACGCCGATTATTCGGGCACCGTACAAAAGTCGTTGAGGGGTTCTTCCTATGAATTAATCCCTTATCGTTGGCCCTAAAAGCACACACATTATTTCCACCTTACGACCGACAATTCAACGTTTGCCACCAGGCCAGTTCCATTCCACAACCGATTATTGCTAGCCAAAGACATTTCGTCAGTGGGGCAAAAAGTCCTAGGTGGTGTCGTATTGTGTATTACTTCAGAGAAAAGCCGCGTAGACATGTCATTTTTATCCTCTATTCTACCTGATAATTCTTTTTACCAAAAGTGGCAAATGGTCGGCGGTTGGTGCTAAATAGCTCAATCGGTGTGAATAATCATCAGTGGGAAGCCGGCAAAAGATATACCATTCAATGATAATGTATGAATAAAGAGGTCTGTGGATAGGCTATATTTACGTGCTATTTTATATCGACTATTAAGGCAATCCGTGCACATTAGTAGAAGAGCGTTGGAAGAAAATAATCCCCCCGAGCGCTGGCTTTCAACGTCTAGTTAGCTGTATCTCTTTTGTGGAGGCACCGAATTCGCTAATTAATGGAAATTAAGCTTTCTCATAGAGCCGAAGGGAATTAGTGACCTTAGTACGTCAGTCGTAGGTTCGGTTGTTCATCCCCAGAGAGTCCCTTGATGCCTGGCTGCTGAAGCCAGATTAAGCTTCCGTTCATTTTACACAAAGGAGATGGATTGTTGGTTTATAGTGTTTGTTCGTCCTTCCATAGAAGATTCCTTTTCATTGTGAGAGGAATAATGACCCACATTGGAGGAGAAAAGATTTTATTCAGTTCAGGTGTACTGTTAAATGTGGATTCTAAGGAACTGTGAACAGGCTATTTAGTAGAGAGACTGAGGAGTGATGATAAAGAGAAGAACCTGTTAACACTCCTGGGGTTAAGGTCTCATTGTCGTCTGGGAGGCCCAGATGTCCATGGCCTACATGCAGTGAGACACACTTCCTCGTTGCTCCACGTTTTGCAGATCGCAAAGTAGCGATCCAATGTCAGAAGCATTGCTCCAGATTTTTTTCGCGGATCATATCATAATTATGTCGCCATCTATATCAAATTAAAAATCTAATACACCTTTCACCTATGTCACTTAAATTGTGTTGTTGTAAAAAGTAGCGATACAACGTGAAAATAACGACACTACATGATACGATCCGATATTACAGGAGCAACGCTTTTCCCCACATTTCTAGGAGGAACGACCCCAAGAGGCGAGAGACTGTGTTCCACAACACCAATGTGAGTGAACAGTGAAGGTCTTGGTGTTGGGAACCCCTTTCCGGTGGAGTAAAAGCTTGATGAAAATGATGAACCTGTGAGCCAGCAGTGGCTCACCACTTGGCAGAAGGAGCATTGGTTATAATAGCTGATTTGGCGAGGCTGTTATATAGGGCACATAGCTATTAGCTTGTGGTGCTGGTCATCCTGCCCCCCGACGCTGAACAAAACAACATATTCCGGATCCAGTAATCAAAGGATCTTATCCACACAAAAAAAGGGTTTTAGCCTTGTCTCACGATTATCTATGGATAATAACAGAAGAAAACAGTCGTTGTCCCCCGACTACAGTAGCGCTTTTTTACACTTTTCTGGCGGATTAAGGGGGAACTCGCAATCACTCTGTGCCCTATGAGACGACCAAACCCTCACAGGACAAAGCCTCGGGTCCGGGTTCGCTCTGGCCTCGAGGCAGAGGGGACCAGACGAGGACAAGACATTTTTGGCAAAGTGAAATATGATGACAAGTTGATTTGTCTTGATGGTGATGTCTCCACGTGTAGCGCTCGTGTATTACTACCTGTCCACAAAACCATCGATTATTGTCTATTTATTCCCTCGTATCAATGATACATATTATAAAGAGACGTCACGAGTTTGAGTCTGAGTTTATTTATGTCACGCATTTTGTTGGCTCCCTAATTTCACGAGTCGAAGACGAGTGACATTATGGAGCCAACAAAATGTGTGACATAAGTAAACTCAAACTCAAACGAGTGGCGCTTAGATTTTATCCTACCCCGTTTCTACATTTTTTCATTATTAGAAAGTAGTGGCATAAACAACACTTTATGTCACACCCAGTGATAAAAACAAATCCCATGTTAAGCCTATGGCGTATTTTATTAGGGGTAGGATAAATGATGAGATGACTACAAAGTCTTCAGGACTCGGGGAGTACTTTCAATGGGGATGTCAGATATCCAGTCTGAGTTGATCTAAACTAGGGAGGGTGCCCTCTCCGAGGTCATAGATAGAGTCTGCGGTCAAGTCTCTGGAGGGAGGAACTATTGTTCTGTCTATGATAGATGTCGGCACCCTCTATAAATTTTGCCATTTGCCAGGCTTTACTGCCATTACGTCAAGCACTCACGCCTACTGTCAGAGTAAATCGTCTCCCACCCCCGGGGATATCCCTACCGTCCATACAAAGTTGCCTTTCCGCAGATTTGATAAATAAACTACTAAGCACAACTAAAAAAACATATATCATTGTAGTTGTCCTGCCTTGAGCCCCATTTCCATTGGCCGACAAAATGGGTGTAGATTTTTTGGATTCTCCTGATTGCCTATTTTCATTGGTCGTCACCGATATACAGTCAGGGACCGGCGACGGACCTTCAGCACTGCTGACGTAATATGGAAATAGGCTATTAGGAGAATAAAAATAATCTGCACCCTTTTCGTCGGCCAATGGAAACGTGCCTATAGAATGGACTCTTTAAAACAATATAATTTTTGGTTAAGTACTGGTTAATAAGGCCACCTTTATTCTTCATTTAATCACTAATGGTGAACAGTTTGCCCATCACCTTGACTTTTTTTTTTAATTTGAATTTTTTTTTTATTATTGCAACCAGTTCTGCAACATGTGGATAGATCTTCCACTGGATGAATGACGGGCACCTTTGCATATTAATAGTCATACAATGACCATTCTTCTCCTAATGGAGAAAGATGTACCCCTCTCTACGATTCTTTGATATATGATGCTAAATTCATTACCTGAGACATATACGTAAATTAGGTGTCTAGTGCAGGCTCATAGTGTATAGGGTGGGAATGATATATCGAAGCTGAAGCTTCAGACATATAGCCAGCAGATATTTGTTGCAAACATGTGAGATCCTCATTACCAGCTGCTCCCTTCCGACGTAGACATTCTCATAGATGCCATCAATTGTGTCCTGTGACTATACAGCAATATAACATACACAAAGGCGTCAGAAGTAACCAGAAGGGTGAGCACCTTTCAGCAGTATCTGCAACACGTGTACGATTATACACATAGCATCAGTCTTTGGAGCAGAGTTCCCTCTATGGCTGATTTACTGGAGTTCTATATCCGTGATATCTGGGTTGAGTTTAATATTCAAATATGAATAACATCCCCATTATACAGACCCAGATTGCACTGATAAGGAAAACAAAGTAAACTTTAAATGTGAATTATATTCAATAATTACCAAAGAGATGTATTTAACGATGTTGCGCAAACTTTTTGATTCAGTAGATGAATGACGCTACGATGATAAAAGGGACCGATACTATGATATTCCACCCAGTACTGAATCAGAGATTCTGTCATGGCAACCTATGGTTTGTAACATAAACACTGTTTATGGGACAGATTTTGACTCGACATATTTGTTAGTGAGAAGTTTAAGAGATGTCCATTATGTTTAGATATATGATATTAGGGGAACTCAGCACATGCGGCAAGAATCCCAGAATTTCTCGGTGATAGTTCCGGGACTTATCCTTCCCTTCATATGCATACGCTCGAATATTACCACGCCACTACTTAGAGCAAACCGATATTAGATGTTCTTAGGTAGGGACTATTTTTCAGTACGCACTATTTTTCCGCATAATTCCTTTACATAAAACAAGAATTTCTTTTCAATCAATAAAGCCATCTTTCCTGAAAACAAGACAGACTTCAAAATGTTGAAGTATAAAAAAAACCTGTGTCGTTGATAAATTGAGGAAAGCACCGCTCTGCAAAACCAGCACTTGCTACGTTGAATTATGACCTTGGGATGACCTTTTTAACTTTACAGAGCAATTCCAGTGCCCGCCCGGCACGCGCAACTGTAGCAGCGGGCAGTGCGTGGCCGAGGAGTTCTGGTGTGACTGGACACGTGACTGTCTGGACGGCAGCGACGAGGGCGCCGCCTGCTGTGAGTACGGCCAACCAGCCACCACCTCTGTCTCCGACTTGAAGGTCGGTCTGGACCGATCACTTTTAGCCAAGGAGCTCGAAAAAAAATTCTCGAAGCAAATTACCATTTCGAATTTGGTTGGTTATAAACTGTTAATACTCACTACATAACATGATTAGCTTAGCTAAAGGGGGTGTTCCACTGGCCCGACGGTAGCCGATTCTGTAGCCAGACAATCACCGATCATTATCGGATGCCCTAGAATTTCTCAAATCTTTGAAAATGGTCATTTATTAAACTATTATTATCAGAATTAAATAAATTACAATACGTGAGCTTCCTCTACTGCGTCCAGGAACAATTGATCGGGTGAGAAATCGGCCTGGTGGAGCACACCCTTAATTGATAGTAATGTCTAACTTCCTGGTCTCATTATGAAAAAAAAAACATGAAAAAGATAATGTTTACATGAATAAGGAGATTCCAGAGTACTGCACTCTCCTACTACAGGCCAGCACTCTCCAAGTAAGACGAAAGATCTGCTGGAAGAATGATTCAAGCAGAGATTCTCATTCTGGTAGTAAGAAGATCCGCTCGGAGAGTACCAGTCTAGGTGGCTACAGATCGGACTCCACCAGAGCTGACATCAGTGTGCTCTGGTGGCCAGAGTATCATTCGGATGGCTTAATGACGCTGCTCTGTTGCCAATTTTAGTTGACTTAATGAAGAAGAGGTAAAAACATTGCGAAACTACATGAAAAGGATCTGACTGTCAAGTGGCACGATACATGCAGTATTTGGATAATGTATGTTTCTTTTCTGGCTCTGTTTTTGTATACCATTATTCCAGGTCCTCATTTCCCGTCAAGTATTTAAAAATATCTAAAGTTCTTACAACTCATGATAATCGTTCGCAAAGTAATCAAGGCTTTGAGAGTGTTGTATCATCAAACTGTCAGATGATAGCTATTGTACATTCTTATTCATAATACTTTCACATATGATAAAAGTAAAACTCATTGACTTTTATGTCCTTTAACCTAATACTTTTTTTTATATTTTACTTCCCCTTAGCCAACCGGAAGCCTTCGTGTGCTGCAGATGAGTTCCGGTGTGAAAGCGGTCAGTGCATCCCAGAATCCGATAAGTGCTTCCGGAGGAAATTGCCCAATGGACGATTGGCAGGCTGCGCAGACAATTCCCACCTATTCCGGTGCAGTATGTATCTTTAGAATTTTACATCGAAGGGTTAGACACTAAATTATATGCAGAAAATATTTTTTGGTAAACCCTATCACCAGTATGTGGTATCATGTTGCAGGTCTATGTCATATGTACTATTTTAGACTGGAGACTTTATATTTATTTATGTTGTGATAATGGTAGTCGATACAAGATACCTAGTAGAGCCGCGTATACGTTGCTATCATTTAGGACTAAGTAATTTTATTATGAAAGCAAGCCATATCAATTCTTCTATGGATCATTTCCCAAATATAGAATGTTGATAATAGTAATATATAAGTTCCGGGGTGCTATATAGTCAAACAAGGGCAAATTGTAGATAAAGTGATCACACCAAGTTAAGCATAAGCTTCGAGACAATGTAATTTGAGCCCGATTGGATTAGCAGAAAAATCACATGCAAATTATATATTCCGCGTATGACGTGACTGTATATGAAAAGAAGTTGCTGTTTAACCTGGAAAGAAAACAATGTATGGTTTCATATAGATGGCAAATACAGGGAGAATAAAGTCCTGAGATACTAACAATATGACATACGTAGATGGAAAGTAAGGCTATATGTAATAGGAAACATTCTCACCAACACTAGCATTTCCTGCCAGTATGTACCTGATCAAAAAGCGTATTTCTGTATCACATATATATATAGAGATACATACAATGATGTGACTGTTTTTCCTGTTAGAGAACTTCACCTGTCCGCCTGGAGGGTTTAAGTGCCACATCAGTTACTGCGTGCCTGAGAAGACAGTGTGTGATGGCATGGTCGACTGTATCTACTCAGCCACCGACGAGCTCGAGTGTTGTGAGTAGCCTCATCTAATTTATCATTATATACCCATGACGTATATATCGTAAATACGCACCGATTCGCCGTATAACGTATAAATATTATACTGCACCGGGTTCCGTATAGCAGTGTACTGAACACGTTCAACGCATGTTGCTATGTATACTGAACACGTTGACACATGTTGCTATGTATACTGAACACGTTGACGCACGTTGCTATGTGAATTGAACACGGTGAACAGTACACTCTTATACCCATATAAGAGTGTACTGACGACTTTGCGCTATCGGTGGATTTACAAATTCGTCGTAATTCTTGTATTTACAGTAAGTTCTGGTTATATTTCAACATTTACGGGTATATAATGAATATAGAACGCCCCACCATGCTCGTACATGCTACAAAACTTGATGAACATTAACGGTGAATACGGAACTCAGCGTAAACGCCTCGTTCCGTATTCCCTGTTAATGTTCATCTCGTTTTGTAGCATGTACGGCATGGTCAGGACGTTCTCTATAATTATCCACCGAATACGGAGTCTCCATACTAAGCCTATAGAGCCTACAGATTGCTACTGAGTAGAATACGGACCTCCGGAATCTCCTAGGAGAATACGGCTTTTTCGGCCACCGGCATTTTCACTTTTTACATATACCGATTTCCAGCCATTGCCAGCTGAAAATCGTCAGGTGGTGCAAAATTCGATCATCGCTTCCTATAATCATCTAGTGTAAACTCCGGGTTAGAATACTAAATACGTGGTGATTGTAGATCGTCAAGCCAGTAGTTATCAGGTTGTGGCAACGTCCATCGCAGTCTGTCTAGACGACTAATTCAAGCTGGATAGGAATAGTTGCGGGTGTCAGAGCGTGTCCACTGAGAAGACCTGAAACTGGCACCCTCTTGGCGTTTACACTAGATGATTTCTATCATTTTACTGCTGAAAGTCGTCAGGATGTGCAAAATGCCAGAATCGCTGCCCAGGGGCCCGTTTCTTAATCTAAGATCGTACATATATGTAGACCATTTTCTGTAAGCCATAGAAACCAAAGGACGATGTGGATCAATTTTAATCAACACGCACGGACGACGTTATGGATGACTAATACTGTCTTATTGAACAGACTTAGTTATTATTAAATGATAATCCTTGTATACGGTACAGAAAAGGTCCTTCATGTACGATCCTAGATTATGAAACGTGCCCCTGCAGAATCGTCCAGTGTAAACGCCGGGTCAGGGTTATGGATACTTATATAGAACGTCCTGACCATGCTGTACAATTCACAGAACGAGATGGTAATTAACGGTTTGTACGGACCGAGGCATTCATGCCGAGTTCCGTACAAACGGTAAATTATCATCGAGTTCTGTGACTTGTACAAGCATGGTTGGACGTTATATATTTACTATATACCCAAAAAAATTTAAAAAATCATTAATCTAATTTTTAACAACCGATATGTTAATAAGCGTTTATGGCAAGGTGGTCCGTATTTTAGTGTACGGACCAGCGGTCCATACAGTATTTTTACGTCATATGCCGAAACGGTGCATATTTACAGTATATACGGCATGGGTATGTAGTAAAATGAACAAAAAGGAAATTGTACAGGAATCATGCACCAATCAACAACAGTAGGCATTTTGTATAGGTATTATCTTCGAGGTCGCTATTTCCTGTAAATGAATAGCTGCACACAAAAATAGGACAGACTTCTAATACAAAGAAGCTGAACTGGGAATAGTATCTGGGAATAAAGATGTGATTAAGATATCATATTGATATCATAGAAGAAGAAATAAAATGTCGATACATATATAAACTCATTATGATTCACTGCCCCTCTACCTGTAGCCTTCCTGTGCCCGTACCCGGTGGAACTGTGCCTGTGTAACAACACAGAGATGGACTGTACGCGACGGGGCCTCGCAGCTCTGCCGGACACCTCCATGGAACCTGGGCTCAACAAGTTGTAAGTATGGACACTCTTTTCTTCTTCTTTTTTCCTTTTTTTAAATTTTTTTTTTGTTCTTTTTTTTGGTTGTGGGTGAGGTTTCCCCCCCCCCCCGATTTCTTCTAACTAGAGGAGTTTTTCCAACATTTCCATGTTATACATAATCGTAATTTTTTCGACTATACAAGTACATTGATATGAGGATATGGCTGAAAGACAAAGCATTCTCCCGTACGCATTAGGCACTATGATATTGATGTTCTCCAGGTCCATATTGTCAACTTCATGGGTATTATCTAGTACAGTTACTATATATATTTCTTGTATTGCCATTACATATAAAGTCTTGCACCCACCAACGCTGATTCTGGTCCCAATAGGCCTTATATATTGACTTCCTGACTGGAATCAAGTTTCATCAGGAACTCTGACAAAACCGTGGCAGTGGACCATGTTTCCATGATTGACTCTACAATAGCCTACAATTGGATACCGATAGGATATGATTGGAAACGCCAATCACAGAGCTCCTGATAAGAGCCAACATGTTGGATTTTTCGTAGCCTATCGTAGCGTACTCCAGCCTATCGGTAGTTAATTGTAACCATGGAGAATGATTCACAGATTGGATCACAACAGAGTTCTACGATTCAAGGCCTCTTTGAAATACCTCCGGATGGACTACGATTTTGCCATTTCCAATCGTAGCCTTTCGGGAACTCCATCGTAGGCCATCGGCATTGGTGGCTGCAAGGCCTTATTGTTTATTGCCTTCATCGCTCGTTTGAAATCAGCTAAGCTTCCTGGGTGATGCACTTCAGGCATACATTGCTCCCATTCTCACAGGCGAGTCTGTAACCTGAGATTTGATGGATGTCATTGCCACGATTGATGCCTGATTTATCTATTCGTGCAATGATGGATCTTCCTAAGGGCATCCTAACTGTAGATCTTTATAGACACGATTATTCCATGGTCCAGGCATTGTTACTGTTTGTTGTTTCATTGTTCAACAAGGTCCAATCAGGGGAGAACGCTGTAAAACGGGAATTGCTTGTTAGCGTTTACAAGTCTATATTTTAGATTAAGGATATGAAAGGACGATATATTAGCTTTTGTGTTGCCACTGGTACTAACGTGTAAGATGAAGCCACTTTCTAGGTTATTATTCCGAGCATGTTTCAGTAGAAAGGTGTGGCGCCTAATTTGGGTGAATCTCCCTCATGGACAGGTTTAGAATCACGTTGTAAAATGCAACACGTTTCAGCTGATTCCCAGTTATAGTTCCACTCTGTATTCAGTAGAGCACAACCCTCGGCGTTACATTAGGGTATGGCTCAACTGAATTACAACAAAATACTATAGGCCATGCAGCCATATAAGGGACTGAAAAGTATTTATTTTTTACTTGGTACACAGCTCATAATTAATGCTGTAGATAAGAAACATATTTGCAAAAGGTAACCCTGATATTATGGCCATTTTGGTACCTTACTTTTGTTGTACTTATAGAAGTTAAAATGAACAAATTGTTATAATAATAGAAAAGTAGCAAGGATTCCCTTTTTGTGATATCATCCATATGTCAAAGCAATGTCATGGTATGAGAAAAATGAAGAAAAAGGCTCAGTAGGAAATATTTCAATATTTTGATATCTTAATTTAAATGAATGATTTTTTTCTTTTCAATTTCATATAAAACAAATGTTTACTTAGACGGATAGGATATGCAGCTCAAGTCAATCTATAAGATCTGATAGGGGAAAACTATTTGAATCCGGATCGCAACTTAGTCCATTATATGCCTTCCAGACCTTCCAGAGTTGTAGCTATCTTTCAAAAAGCTTGTGAATCAATGGTATTTCTAAAGAGTTGCTTGATGCTCCTTCAGTTAAGTGAAATCTGTTAGCTAGGTAGGTATATATGAAAATCTATCATGAAGAAGTACATATTTCACCTTCAATCTCATTCATATCGCTAGCTCCCAGACATTTATAAAACAGATCTGACTTGATGGGTATAAAAGTTCTATAGTACCTGGCCATTACATGAATATCATTTTGCATCTCTGCGGACCACCTTTGTGCCCGTTTTGTATTTTCTTCCAAAATCTTGAAATAAAGGATAGGTTTTTGTAGGTATTCGCTTTCATCTCAGTGATGAAAGGAATACGTATTTTCTGTAATTTGGTGATTAGTTAGGTCTAGATGGGCTAGCAGATGAGTCTCCTTTTGAAGTAAAGAATGAGAGAGTAGCTTTTTCTGGGGCCTGCTGGATAATCTTGGATCCTTTATGAAGACCCATTCCTGCTCCTTGTACAAGGGTTATCGTTTAATAATATTTAATCTGTTCGATCAGATAGAATCAGTCGTCCATAAAGTCATCCATAAGTGTTGAATAAAGTTGACCCATATCATCCCAGGGTCCCTACCTGCATGGAGTTGTCCCATTACACTCACTGCCATATAAGGAATAGAGTAGACGCAGTAGCCAATGACTGCATTCGCAGCAAACCCCGACCTTCACCCTGACCTCCTTACATGATATTTATAGCGCCTTGGGACCGTTCTACAGTCGAGAGTTGACCTATAATCTAGTGGGCCACAACCACCCTCACTTATGGGGGAACCCTTGAAAGGGTATCTGGAATACACCACCATGTTGTCGATGTGCTAGCTACTGACTGACAGAGAGAATTGTGACCGTTATTCAGTAGTCGTATTCATGGAAACCAGTATCGGCCCCAATAATCGTCAACCCAAAAACTCATTCAAGCGTTTACATTTTTTACGTTTACCGGTGTCTAGCAATTGACTGCTAATACTCGTCAGGTGGTGCAAAATTCAAGAATCGACGCATACAATCGTCTAGTGTAAACGCCGGGTTTAGCACGCCGAGTCCTATCTGAAGGGCATGCAGGATAGTCACACCAGTTTATACAAATAGAACGGAGTTGCCTCTAAACCTTATACACCGAGCCCAGAAGAGTGTTCTCTGGACGGTCAACACTCTCAATGGCGAGTGGGAATGTCCCGACGTCGATCTCTAACGGCACTTTGAGTCGCCAAGGTGAATAATTACTAAGGTGTTCGCCTCATCAAGCCATTACCATGGTCTCAACATGCCATGAAACCCTCGGGATTCCGGTCTGTTTAACTCTATGTGCCGCCCGAGGAATGGCCAAGTATGAGCCTGGGGCCTGTTTATTAATCTAGGATCGTACATGAGGAACCCTTTTATGTATGCTATAGAGACCCAGGGACGATAAGGGTCACCTTTATACATTCCAACACTTATGGACGACGTTATGGACGGCTAATACTGTCTTAGAGAACGATCTTGAAAATCACCAAACGATAACCCTTGTACGAGATACAGAAAAGAGTTTTTATTAGGAGCCTAGATTATCCTACCCCTAATAAAAAAACTCCATAGGCTTAACATTGGGTCACTGTATTCGGTCTGGAGTTCAGAAAAATGAAAAATATCGCTCTAGTGGGATACACTTGACAAATGACGTCATTTGTTAATGTAGAAGTAATTTAGACGGGCAGGGTAGGATAAATTCTAAACCAAACTCGAGTTATTGTTCATCGCACTCCGGCAAGATTGCGTATTACTGCTCTCGGCTTCTCCTCGCGCAGTAATATCGCGATCTTGCCGTCGTGCGATAAACAACAACATGACTAAATCTTGTTTGGTTTCTCCATATTATTCAACGGGCCCCTGGATATCCAAAGAATACCTAGTTAGTGAAGTTCTCTGATTATATATTTTGTGCACGTGGTATCGTTTATTTTCTCATGTTTTTGACGGGCAGTCAGGGTGTTCATATCGCCTTTGGATGATACTGACTGACTGCTTGTGAAGTGGGATCTGGATTAATTCTTCCTGGAACGCAGTTCTTTGTACTTTAAATCATCTCTCAAAGGAGATCAAGTTTACTTCTCTGACTTTCTGAAGTCATTTGGAGTATAGCAATATGGTCAGATTCCCACCATTGTGTTTATGTCAGAAAATCTTGCATCCTGAAATACGTTTATGAATAGAGGGGTGGACAATTTTCCCGAGTGATGGTGAAAGAAACCTCCATAGTAGGCCAAATAAGACTACATTCGATGGGTTGAAAAAAATTGTCTCTCTCTGACCTACTATGAGACTGCCGGGGGCCATCCATAAAGTATGAACGCAGAATTTCTGATTTTTTTAACCACCCCCACCCCCTCCCAATCTTACACGCAAATAGACCAAAGAAGTACAATACGCAAACGTTCCTACATATGTTACCCCCACCCCCCTCAGTGCGTGTGCTTTATGGATAGTGCTCAATTTAATTTTGTTCATTCAAAAGTAGAAAAATTACATTTACAAAGTGAGAAATGTAATATTTGACAACAGACTGGCATGGTTACATCTATATTTACAAAGAACCATATACTGTTGTGATGAGAATGGATGTTAACATTTCGCCTCAAACCAACTTCGTATTTAGAAATGATAGAAAAGCAAAACTGCACAGTAGAGGTACCAAGAGTTAATCAAAGTAGAGTGTATTTGTGTGTGAACTCCTCATAAAATTTACCTAGCTTTTTTTTTCTTTAACAAGAGTAGTAGTCTAGTGTATTTTGATACCTCCCTTGTTATATTCCTAACAGAAGATGTGTCTATTTGTAGGATGAGCACATTGGTCATAGTTCATCTGCTGCATATGTTATTGTATAAAGAATGTAGACGACTGGGAGTACTTTTTGTCCTGACTTGGGAATTGCTAATGCGTTCGCCTAGCAGTTACAAATATTGAAATACGGAAAGGTGGCAGTGTTCTGTCTAAACAAAACAATCTCTTTACAGTATCCTCCGGAGCAACAACATCGGGGCAACATTGTCTGCAAGCACCTTCAAGAATATGTCCATCTTAATCTACCTGTAAGTTTCCTGCTTTTAATATAACAACTAGTCAGTGATAGGGGTGAGATAAAATATGAGCTGCACTCTATCCATGGATTCTGAAAATATGCCATTCATTTTGGTTTGCTATATAATCTCACTCGGATTTGTCCCGTGAGATGACTCCGCAATCGAAACTCATGTCATATTTTCAGAGTCTATGAATCTAGATGCAATTCTTATTATACCCTCATGGTTGAAATTGCAGACACAGCAAGCTTAGTGGCCATTTTCTCATATTACACGTCAACATGGCACGAAGCTAATCATTGGTGTCGAAACCGTGAAACTCAGCGCCATATTAATACGGGACGAGTCAACTTCAGCTCAGTGCAGATATTGATACACGGATCCGCTTTATCTCATCGGCATGAGACCAGGGACCTGTTTCACTAGGTGGCGTGACATGTCTAGATGGTGTGTCCCGTTTCATAAAAACTAGACATTAAACTTCATTTTGTGCGTTCTTGCTTGCACTGTTGGTGCCGCTTTTCATGTCTGTCTTCACTTTTGTCACAAAACTAGTGAAACATGTCCATGATGTGTAGATTTGTCTAATTCCTATGTTTGGGGTCTGTCTTTTCCCAAGGGCAGCTACTTGATTTGTCACAAAACCAGACAACCCAATCTGTCTGTATGGTGTCACAGACGTGTCACGAAACTAGTGAAACAGGTCCCTGATGGATATTGCGTCGTATGTGGTGATGAGGCTGAGGGTGTAGGAAGGAGTGGGGATCAGTGGTAACGGTGGTTGATGGTTGATGGAAATATCTGTATTTTAGTCTTATGGGCACTATTGAACCATCAAGATACTACATACGGGAATATTGACAAACTGACCTGGCTTGTACAGCCTTGACTGTATAGCCTACATCTATATTCCCCAACACAATTAATGCGTCTTATGTCCTTTGGAATGTCATACATAGGTGTGACTGTAATAATATGCATTACATAATTAGAAGGAAACCCACGAGATGAGAATAACTTGGTCCGTACTCCACCGAGTTTGACTGTGGAGTAATCCACGAAGCGAAGCTGAGTGAATTACATAGCGGTCAACGAGGTGGAGTCCAGACCAAGTTATTCTCATCAGTGGGTTTCTGATTTTATCTTACCCCGTATAACATCATTTATTGCTGGAATAACTCGCCAAATTAGCCATTGAGTATTAGGTACGAAACTTTCACGGCCGTGGAGTACGAGTTCCTAACGTTAAGCCTATGGAGAAAAATACCGGGGTGAGATAAAGGTATATATATATTCATCTCACCCCAGTATTTTTCTCCATAGCCTTAACATTAGGAACTCGTACTCCACGGCAATGAAGTTCGTGTACCCAATACTTAATGGCTAGTTCGGTGATTTATTTCATCAATAAATAATGTCTTACGTGGTGAGATAAAATCAGAAACCCACTCGATGAAAATAACTTGGTCAGTACTCCACCTCGTTTGACCGCAAAGTAATTCACTCAGCTTTGCTTCGTGAATTACTCTGCTGTCAAACTCAGTGGAGTACGCACCAAGCGATTTTCATATCGTGGGTTTCCTTCTAAGTATCATATATATGTATATATATATATATACATATAGTAGAACCCCGCGTAAAGGGACAACCCTGTGTTCCGGGCCAAAGTGTCTGCTTACGCGGAGTGTCCGCTTGCAAGTAAATATGTATATATATATATATATATATATATATCTCAAAGGGGGGGGGGTCACTAATCTTTGGCTGACCCTAGCCTAGCAGCCCCACATCTACCGACTGGGGCCCACTCTGTTTGGATACCAAGGCAAAGTAATGTTCCTTTGTCGCACAGAGAGGTACGTCAATGTTCCGTAATCGGTAGATATGCATTGGACTTAACCCTACCCTAATCCAGACCCTAACCTAAAGCCCAATGCCCATCTACCGATTCCGGAACATTCATGTACCTTTGTCGGTGACAAACGGACAGTAATTTGTCTCACCAAAGGCATCCTAACGGAGTTGGCCATAGTCTGTAGATGTAGGACAGCTAGGCAAGGGTGAGCCACCGATTAGTAGACCGATTTGCTTAGGACTTAGGACTCACCACCCCATATTCTCAATGTCTGCCGGTCGAGCGAAGAGTTACGTAATTTGCCTGTGACAAGTCGACCGATTCCTATACGATTTGGGAACTAATCGCTCAACTCTGAATCGGTTTATGGGCATCAGGCTTAAGCCTAATCCTAATCCCTAACCCTCTACTGGATGGAGGGCCTGGCCGACAGTAACAACCACACAGGCGGCCGTGCCCTGGACAGCAGAGGAATCGAATTTACCGCTAAAGCCTGATGCCCATCTACCGATTCAGGGTTGAGCGATTAGTTCCCAAATCGTATAGGAGTCTGTGAACTTGTCCCAGGCAAATATGTAACCCTTCTCTCGACCAGCGGACATTGAGGAGATGGGGTGGTGGATATTAGTCCTAAGCAAATCGGTCTACTAATCATTGGCTAGCTGTCCTACATCTACCGACTACGGCCGACTCCATTAGGATGCCTTCGATGAGACAAATTACCGTCCGTTTGTCGCCGACAAAGGTACATAAATGTTCCGAAATCGGTAGATGGGCATTGGCCTTAACGAGATGCACGGTATCGTATCACCGGTATCGAATTCGCACAGTATCAAATTCACCATATACCGAAAAACACCTACGTGAATGTCTCTGGCGATGTGCCTATTCTTATCAAACAACAGCCTTGACACAAAAAGCTTTGATAACCTTCTCTTATTTCAGAGACATCAGCGAGAACAATATAGAGTCCCTGGAGAGGGAGATCTTCAAATCACTGTGGCGTCTCCGGACTCTGTAAGTGTTACTGTGTTACTGCCTTTCAGCGAAAACTCTCCTTGTATTGGTCTACATTAAATTTAACCACTACCTTTCTTTTTTATGTTTTTTTTTTCTTATACAAAGCTTAATTCACTTTTTTTCTGAGAAAATTATTCCAGTGAGGTACAATATTTTATTCTATACAAATGCAAAGGTACATGAAAAAGAAATAGCTTAATACATAATAGTGCATCAAGTTAATGACAAGATTTGGTTCTTGTGATACATCGTGAGGGATTAAGGATATTGTTGGAGGTGTCTCCAGTTTGAGTTAATCAAAGAAACATATGATAGAAATATAGTCCCCTTTTAGTCTAAGGTTCTGCACAGCACATTTCAACTATATTTTCCTTTCCAATTGTTTTATGTCCGGAGGCAATCCATTACACATCTTCAGTCTTCTATACAATGGAGATTTTTGTACGTCATAAGTTTTATTATGTTGAACCGTTTGCAACAAATTAATATAACTCAAGAAGCTATATATTTAGATCACCTGTTTCCGTTGAGTCATGCTTAGGGGGCATTGCATTGTGCAATTGATAAATGATAAAACATTGTCGTGGGGTCTAATTACTGCCTCAAAAGATGATTTTCATATAGTTATATATTTTATCCATCAGCAACCTCACCTTACACCTCAGCCATAACGCCTATCCTTCCCGTCGGCCCATTGAAGTACCCTAACCATTCACTATGCACACACATTTCAATTTTCACTGATGGAAATACTTATCGGTACTATTTTAGGACTAACACAGAATGGGTATAGATCTAAACTCCTAAAATGTCTGTGAATCCGAGGCGTAATATAGACATGGTTAGTGTGCCTGAATGAAATCTGTTCCGGGTTCTTTTGGTCTGAAATATTCACCAAATTCGAAGAATGAGGTGAATATTTCATATAAAAATCAACAAGGAACAGATGTATTTCAGACACACTCGCTATGTCTACTTATTACTTTATGCATGGAAATCATTTAGAGGTCATTCTTAAACAACACGTGAGTTAGGGAGGGACGTATATTATTTCGTCACTCAGCAACAGATGAAATCAGTATTCCTGGTCTGTGAAAGTGAGACATTCGTTCATAGATAATGTGATAGTATAAGCAATTTAATCGATATTGTCGTTTCTGGCAAATGACAAATACCAGAAAGTAATTTACCCATATCCACTATACCCCGGAGGAATAAGTTTAAAGTATATATAGAAATACACGAGTTGATGTTGATCAATGAAGTCCCCTACAGTGAAGTCTGGCCGTCGGCGTTTGGGCCACGCCTTTGTACAGTTTAGTATTGCCGCCATTGACTGCGAACCCCGCGATTCATCAGCACAACGCTACAAAACCCGAGCTCGCATGAATATAGACATTCTATGTCTCGTGTCCGTTCAGCACTTACCTCGAACTATTCATCTGGTAAACTGTCAGCCAAGCAGAACGACGAGCTATAGATCACACCACATCGGCGGCGCTACCAGCCATAGAAATGTCGGCGTTCGGATCACGTGACCACGGCACTCTGTCTTCGTCACGTGACCAGGGAGAGCCAATCAGTGACCGTCTTTTATCTCTCAAAGCCAATACCCACTGAACGATTTCGTTTCCACCGATTAACTCCCTGAATCGGCAGGGTTATTTAACTTGTCTCAGGCAAATATGTACATCGCGTCGACTATTCCCACAACGTTTATGGCAGCCATTAGCATGAGTTAATCGTAAGCAAATTCTGTCCACACTGGACGGCGGACTGCGTAAATCGTGAGCGATTTAGGACCACCGATAAAGGAACAAGTAATAAATCTTAGTATATGGGAGTTAAATCGGTGAGCTGGCCTCAGTCTGTGTGTGGCATGGGCATTTCTGCTCACCCAGCGATTAATTAAGGGCCATAATTGGTAGGAACCACAGGGGGTATTTCTTAAACTCCGTTGTCGGCGACAACGGGAAGGAACACGTTCCTTAATTTATCGGTCCCGATTTCGGAACATTGGACTGCAATTTGTCGGCGACAAAGGTACATCGCCATGGGGGGGATTTCCAAATCTTAGGCAAATTACTGTAGGGGGGTGTCACATTGGCCGACACATTTTCTAGGCCTCGCCTGAGCTTACGATTGTTCTTTTGTCGCCGAGGAAGGAACATTCATGTTCCGAAATCGTACAGTGTGTATTGGCTTTCACCCTTGTTATTTTTTCCCCATAGACTTAGGCCTAATGTTGGGAACTCGTACTCAACACCCATGGAGTATTGGGTGTTGAAACACTCAATCGGGGATTATGTCGCAAATGTTAGCTGATTAGTAAATGTGAGGGATGAGATAAATTCAGAAACCTCTTCAAGTTTAAAGTCTAAGCTCGAGCCCATCTCGTTTTAATCGCTACGGAATTTAAGCGGCTTCACCTTGTGAATTCTACGCTATAAACACTCGATGGGATACAAGGTCTGACCTTAAACCTTCATAGGTTTCCTCTTTCATAGTCGATTGTTTTGTGGACAGGTGGCCGTAAAGCACGTAAAGCACGAGAGGTTGACGCGTAGTAATAAAGGAGCGCCACCTCACGTGATCCGAACGCCGACATCCCATGGCTGGTACCGCCGCCTAGCGCCACCTTGAGTTGTCAACAAATCGTCTTCTCTAATAAATCAACCCCAGGAATTTCCATACCAAAGGGTTTATAAATGGTTGACTATTATTTTGTTCGATAGCACTAAGGGACTATTTGCCCGTATACCCTGGTTTTTATAGAGGAAACCTATAAAAGTCTAGGGTCTGAGCTCGAATCCCATCTCGTTTGAATCACATAGTAATTCACAAGGCGAAGCCGCGTGAATTACTTAGTGATTTAAATGAGATGGGATTGAGCTCTGACACTAAACTTGAATGGGTTTCTGAGTTTATCTCAGCCTTAACATTGACTAATGGGCTATCATTTGCGACATAATCCCCCATTGGATATTTTTCCTAAATATCTAATGGGCGTTAGATACGAGTCCCAATGTTAAGTCTATGGAGAAAAAATACTAGGGGTGAGATAACAAGCCGTATACTACGGATCTCTTTGTGTATGTGAATCAGATGTGTGACTTCGCCCACAAGGGTTCCGGTTCCGTTTAGAACTAGTGGTTGGCGTGCTAGCGGTCGCTGACACGAGATATCTTCCAATTTACGCTCGTCTTACGCCCGGAATACTCAATACGACAGTCACAGAAGATCATGCGGTGACTGTCAGATAGTCGATGGCAGTGACCGTATACTATGATTTGAATATCAAATGTGTTGTGATACTATATTTGGTGTATAGGTCCTCTCTGTGTGCCTTTGTCCCTCCTCATAAACCATTTTCCACTGGCCGACCAAATTGGCACTGATTGATTGAGTTCTTCTAGAAGTCGGTTAGTGGTGGCGAACGACTAATTAGTGTCATCTAAAAATCGGCGAGGGTGTTGTGTATGCCTTGTTTCTGCCGCATCTGAAGGTCCATACCGACGGAACTGTCTTCCAAACACGATGACTATCATCGAGGATTTTAAATCCCTTTGATTGCCCAATCGATCAGTAGTTCCCAACGGTTGGGGAATGGCCAGCCAGTGGAAAATGGCTTTATAACCTTTTTACCATTGGCCGACTGTTTTGTACCACTCGAAAGCCACCAATACACTTTTTGGGTATACCAACACGATATCAATTAAAGGAAACGAAACTTGCAGACCATGCTCACTATTGAATTTTTCTAGAATAAATTATGTAACAAGGCCACCACCGACAGATTTCTCACAGAAAACCTACAAGGCTACAAGGACAGCACACAAAATCTACTCCGTTTTCGTCTGCCAATGGAATCGGGCCTTCACCGATAGATTGATACCGACATACAGTCGGGTGTACCACCGACAGACTTTAAGGGTTCCTTAAAGAATCTGTGCCGTTTTCCTCAGCCAATGGAAACGAGGTTTATTTCTACATATAGAGCTGTCAGAAGTGACACCTCAACGTGCTGAGGAAAATACATGAGGTGTCAAGATGACGAGTTACCAGCTGCCTCAGTTCTTTGAATGAAAGTCAGTTCCAGGAATTGTTTGTTCGTTCAGCTGACAAATGATGTAGTGTAGACATTTTGACGGAGATATTTATTACCTGCCAACGTCACTTTGTTGTGAAGATCTGCATTTTTGAGAGAATCTTTGGTCCTTAAGTGTTCAACTGAAAACACTGACAAACATGATCTGCTATGCGATGTCGCGTAATTCATTTACAAAGGTGCATTCAGTGGTTTTTCGTTCGGTGATGGATGAGTGGTGAACGACCGGTGAATGGCAAGCACCGAGTTCTCCAAATGTTCTACTGTGATGCCCAATGCCCATCTACCGATTTCGGAACATTTATGTACGTTTGTCGGCGACAAACGGAAGGTTATTTGTCCCAGCCAAGCCATCCTAACGGAGTCGGTAGATGTAGGACAGCTAGGCAAGGCTTGGTTTTTGCTCTCCCCTAGCGATTAGTGGACCATACACCGATTTTATCAGTGAGCGGGTCGAGCGAGGGGTTACGCGACAAAGTGACCGACTTCTATACGATTTGGGAACTAATCGTTCAACCCAAAATCTGTAGATGGGCATCCGGCTTAAGGAAACTAAAAGAGCATGTTCACCGACTTGAAAAACTACTCTGGTGCCATAACACCATCAAACGTTAGTAGGATGGGAATTAGTGTGGTCTGCTTTATAAAACTAAGAAAGAAATTGATAAATGTTTGATCTGTGTCTCCGTTCGCCATCGAGTTTGAAGCGTACAGTAATATGAACGAGGTGATGGCCGAGTGAATAGTATAAAGAGCTCCAAACGAAATGCTGAACAGGGACTCAGACCAAATACAAATATGTTTCTGATTTTTATCTTAGCCTACAATTATTCATCTGTTTATCACCTATTGCCTATGACTTACCATACTGGCAAGCCTGTTGAGTACTCGTTCCGACCTAATATTAAGTCTATGGAAGCTTATTCCAGGCTAAGGTTCTCTTAGTAAGGAGTATTCAACTCTCCATTCCTCGACATATAGTAGCCTATTCTACAGAGGTCTACTGAGGCAAAAACAGAATAAAAGACCACACTAAAATACCTAGAGTTGGTAGATCAGACATTAAAAGCTTTACCATGCGCTTTTCCTGTCTTAAAGATATACTAAAAGTATCGGATTATTGATCAGTGTGCAATGTTTGATAGACATCTCTTCCGTTTTTTGCTATAAAGGACATAGAAATGTACCCTACGTTCTTATCTGCTGCAATATCAGTCTTCCCTTAATTTATGACTAAGGCGGACAGAGGGTGGAGAAAGTTGAGGTTCATTGAAATGTTGTTAAGTGATTACGACTGAAGTAATTAATGGAGTAGCCGAGTGCGTGTGTTACACAAATTTGAGATCCTACCAAGGAGAGTAGGGAGGGAGTTGAGAAGAATTTTCTCCTTTTTATGGGGAGGGGGGTTAAAAGGGGTGGGCGGGTGTAATGTTTTGTGGTCTGTTAGTCCGTTGAGAGTGGTGGGAGAGAGTAACACTCTCTAGCATATAGTGGGGCCGACTTTCACAAGAGGTACATGGTTCAATGTGGGCCTGTTGGAGTCAAGTGGGTAAGGCAAGGAGTTCCATACCCGAAAGTAGTATGGCGGCGAAAATGATGTCATTAGCAACGCGCGCGCGGCCGTCACTCAGTGTGACAAACAACAAATCTCTCTTTTTTTTCCCTTTAAATGGTTCTCCACAAGCACCAGGGCTTCCCTGTGGATGTACATATAAGATTAATGGAGGAATGATTCCTTTAGATTTTTCACTTGTTTTCAAAGGAATTGGCCTGGGCCTACACCCTTGTCCATGGCACCTGCTCTGTCAGACATAGTGTTTAGTTCATCCATTTGCTGAGTTCTTCTGCCACTTTCAATGCCAAAACACTATTTCAGACAAACAGAGGACATGTTGGGCTTCATTTTAGTACTAGCACGAAATTTCTATGACCAAAATAACTTGATCAAGCAACAATTTGAATAAAAGAAAAGTTCATCAAACAAAAGTGAATAAATCAAACAATTTCGTGCCTATGCCATTACAAAGAGCAGACAGAGAGGATTAACTTGATATATGATATGCCATAGTTTGACAGATGTAAAAGGTCAGCATCTTGAAATAACTACACTGAAAAACTGAATTATCAATTCTCTGATCCATTTGAAGGCTTCAGGTTCAAGATGAATTATGCAAATTAGCTGTCCAAATTCCTATTTACAAGTCAAAGATATGTTTTGCCTTGTATGACATGATCTAGATTAAAGATGAGTATTATTTGAGTCTTTTATTGCATAATCTATGCATCCTTTTTATAGATTTCTCTATTAATATGCAAATTAACAATGACATCATCAATATACATGAAAATAAATATCTCCATTGGATTCAGCATGTGGATATACCCCTGTATGCTAAATATCATGTCCCTATCATCAATATCTAGAGAGTTATTGTAATAAATGTTTATCTGTGCTGATCATTATGTGGTGCTATGCAGTTCTAATGTTTTCTATATACTTGAGTTCCTCATATTCAATCTTAATTTGACTAAATTTTCCTCCATAAGTCTTGAACTACTTGACCGATTTTAAAAATTCAAGTGTCTTTGTAATCCTCTCCTTCAGGGCTATCTTTTCCATGTATTATTCTAATTATAGATATAAAATTCAATTTTTCATTCGCGTAGCTAATGTCATATGTCCATATACGGGCAGAAGACAGATTGAAAATTACCTCAGCAGTCTTGAAGGAAATCTAAATATTTTCAAAGGTTTTAAGTTTATGAATGAATAGTATATATACATTAATGTATCAGTAGAGCACAGACTGTCAATTCGGTTTCAACAATTAGAGTAGCTTATTCATCTGACAGCTTGCACGTGAGGGTTTGTTTGGTCATTCCCCGGGTTAAAATCGGCACCATCTACAGCCAGGCCAACTAGAAAATTCCCTAGCCGACCCGTCTATAGGCCCGTTTCCATTGGCCAATTTCCCGTCATTGATCTACAGTCAGGAACCACCGACGGACTTTTGGCAATGCTGACCCAATATCGGTAAATGGAAACAACTATGGCCGTGAAATGATCCATGACTTTTTCTGTTTAGATTATGCAATGTGGCACGAGCCACCACTGAGTGAAGGCTAAGTCAGTGAGGGAAATCTACTACCCTCAGCGATTTTTCTATACAGACGCACAGTCAGTGGCACCACCGACAGACTTTCTGTGCAACTCAAAAAGTCTAAGCAATCTTCGTCGGCCAATGGAAACGGGCCTTATGTCCTGCTCTAGTAGACTCCTGGAGACCCTTGCCAGACAGCCATATGCGCCTTTTAAGTGGTCCTGAAAGAGATTAATCCCTCGCCCGTGCTCATTACCGCCAACACGTTGGCCACAATGTTGCTCGTGCTGAGCTTGAAGGCTTGATTAACACACAACCCACGTTTACTGCAGAACATTAAACATGTAGGCTATTCATGTTATTCCCTGCCTGGTTATAAACGAGACTAAACCCAGAGACCTTCAAGCGATATCCAGACAATTCTGTAGTGATACATTTTACAATTACTGGATGATGAGCAATGAGCCCTTCAGGGAAACACTGCTGGCTGACAATGTTTTTCGTCTAACCTGATATAAATGAGGTAACGCACCATATTAAAGATTGGCTCGTGGGCGAAATAACATCTTCCAAGAGGAAAATGAAAACGGTTTTGATAATAAGCAGGGCACCGGTGCTGTAATTGCATAGGCGCATAGAGGGGGAGGCAGTCCTCGTTACACTTTGGTGATATACTGCTCTATAGGAATCTCCTTCTTGAGCTGTTCCATAATTGTGGCGCCTGAATTGATACGCCTATGCACATGCTCTTCATTTTGGTGTTATCTTAATACTCCGTCCCTAAATATATCCACCAGAACTGAGAGTCTCTATGAATATGAAGTTTATAGACGGGGCTTAAAATGGAAAGGCTAAAGGATACAAATATGCGTATAGCTTCCCAGTAATATGTAATTGCTGTCATTTTGTGAAAATATTTGTGATCTTCTTTACATTTTATTTCCATTGTGATATCTATTATTAGATCTTATGTTTGGATGGAGGGCTATCTATAATTGCGTCGATTTCTAGATCCATCTGAATTTAAGGATTGATTTTACTCACATCCACATAGAACCACCAAATTGCATCCATGCTGTGAGTTCCTAGATCCCTATGAATCCATAAAGATGCCCGGAATCCTTTTAAATATTGTACACAATTTGAGATGTTCGTTATATTCCTCTTTTGCAGCAACGTAGAGAACAATTACATAGAGGAACTTCGGAGCAACACGTTCGTGGGTCTGGCCAATCTCAATACGCTGTAAGGAATTGAAATGTTCTGATTACAAGCCTTTAAGAAGTTATCTGTGTAAAATATTATAGACAACTTATAAAGGTTGCTTTACCTCTTGTACAGCGCCATCTGTAAGAACAATGCATGCCTTGTGATGTGGGAGTGCAATAAAAAAAACAATTCTAGCATAAACTTCAGTTGATGTTCCATTCATTCATAAAACTGCACATAACTTTACCTAATATAGGTTTAATAATGGGAGGTGTGTCATTTCATACCATCGATGAAAGCCGATGAAAGTCGATCACCGAGTAAAAATACCTACACACAAGGTATCTTAGTTGCAAGATGAACATACATCATCATATGTCTAATCACTCCATTTCCAGATATTTGCGCGGAAACCGAATCATCATTATTCATCCCCTTGCGTTCACTGGATTAGCAGCTTTAACCGCTCTGTAAGTCACCTTTCAAATATCAACATGATACTATCAAGAGGTCAAATCATTTTTAGACCTTGACTCTATGGTTCTCCATATAAGTATGGCTTATGATACCTAACCACAAACAAGTAATTGCAGATGCACATGATACTGCTGAAAAATCATTTATCAATAGAATGAACGTGGAATTAAGTACTTAATAATTACAGTTCATGTTTTAACTGGGAAAAAAGAACAGGTGGCGACTTTAATCTCATATAGAAGGTAGTTAGATAGGTAATAGACATTCAGGAATGGATATTCTTAGTACGAGATACTATACCTTACAAAAACGCAAAAAATGGGGAGCACGGAATATACCACAGTTAATGACACTTTACTGAATGTTAGTATAAGAAAATGTATCTAGAACTTAAGTCATGGAAATGTATGTTATCTAGGATTTTAAAATAATCGCTTCTCAATTAAAAAAAAACAACAAAAAAAACCAAGTAATTGGAGTTCAATCGTCGGCATTAAAGTCCGAGGAGTCCACTGAGCTCCAGATAGTCTACGATAGGATTTACGATGTGCCTAAGACCGATTACAATCCATGACGATATTCTTTGTCTAGACGTTTGTGTAAGATGAAGAGGTTTCCGATTAGTTATGATTTATGACATTGTGCATTATAGCGCATCGGGAGGTCTTAGATATCTCTCGTTGTAGGTGGACGCCAGGCCTGACAGCCATTCAGACAATGTCCTTAAACATGTTAAAGGTGTTGATCTTACCTGTCATTTATTTCGCACTACCTAATTAAATAGCACCATTTATCAGCTAGTAAATTAACCTAATTTTGGGTATTTTAACGCACACGTCCTAGAATAATAGTCAGTTACAGTAAAACCCCGCGTAAGCGGACACCCTTCGTTCCGGGCCAAAGTGACCGCTTACGCGGTGTGCCCGCTTACGCGAGGTTAAAATAAACATATAAGAGAGGAAACCGTTCCGAGAAAAGGTGTCCGTTAACGCGGGGTGGCCGCTTACGCGGGGTGTCCGTTAGGCGGGGTTCTACTGTACATGTCACATAACGTATGACTTATTTTATACTAATTGCCATGCTTTACTATTATCTTTATTCACAAACATGTTTCCAGCGATCTGAGCCATCAGCGATTACGAGAAATTGAAGAGAATGCATTCCATGGACTCCGAAACCTATACACATTGTAAGTATCCATATATGAAACGGAATAAAGAGGATATCAATAATGCATATAAGGGCAGTGCCATTTAAGACTTCACTGAATTGCCTTTAAACTATTTTTTTCTTTATCTTTTCTAGTTAAGTTCTAGATTTTTAGTCTGGGCATGGGCTAGCGCAGTTAATTGCCAATCTAAAATTGGATGTGGGTCGGCCATCACAGAGATACAGCACCCGCTTAGAAATGATAAAAGAATATGGAATACTAGTAAGGTAGACAGTATAACCCTGAAGCAGTCAAGTAGTTTTGTAGGCATTTTATTTGAACCAACGTTTCGGACTTAGTTGTCCTTTATCAAGGTTCAGATAAGAATATGTTTATATAGAAAACGGGATTTGCTTTAGATTTGTATTGATTATTGTGAGGTGAAGAAGTTACATTTTGTATAAATGTCTCCAATAGCGAACAAAGCATATTATCTCTGCATTGGTTTAATGCTAAGAAATATAGCGTAGGATTTGTTAGGAAAATCACCTTTAAGATTATGGATTTAATGAATTACTTGTTTCATGCCTATACATGAAAGATCGTCTCCCTTCACGATGAATCCTTAGTCGTTAAGTTCTGAAATTCAAAAGAATATAAAAGTAAAATGCTGATGCAATCTTGAAACGAAAGTTTAATTCCAGCATCTCTGACAAATTTCACAGGCTCCTTTGATGGGGTAAACGATTTCTGCCCACTGAGTTTACTTTCCATCTGATTCATTTTGCGAGTGTCGGTTTCCAGCCCCACGCGGTGTCATCGTGCGTGTTCATTGCGTGTCCATTTATTTGTTTTAGTCATCATTACCCTATAACTGGCTGAAATGAAAATGGAGGCAGTTGTTGGATAAATAAAATTTTATTATTTTGTAGTTGATAAAATTGTATATGTAGTAAGACAAATTAATTAACGAAATATTAATTAATTAGGTATAAAATAAATAAAATGGTTGGAGGAATTGTGAGATGAAATTAGAAAATAGGTGGGTGGGTGGAAAGTTTGATGAACGTAGTAGGTGTGTATGGTTTGGTGGCGAGGAGTAGAAGGGAGAGTCGGAGGGAAGCGAAGACGAGGCCGTGGGTAGTTTGGACGTTGGACGATAGAGGGAGGGGGTGGAAGAGTGTATGGTGATTGGGGGACATTCCAGGTGGGGCAATGAGTGCCCCTGACCCAATATGGGCCATGTGCAACAATTTCTTTATCTATCATCTTTTAAAAGTTATGGCAGTTTTTCATGTTTTCATTTTCAGGATAAAAAAATGATTCCTTGTGTAATATCGATATACGAACTGCTGATATACCCAATTTAACCACAGCCCATGATCCCCCACTGTACTTCCTCACAGACCCATGTAAAAACTTGAGCTTTCCCTTGATTCCCAATTGTAATGTATGTGTAATGCGTAAAACCTTTATTGCAATGTAAAATATTTCAATCTTATTTTTCTGACCAACACTGACAACCCTGTCTTTACAGGAATCTCTCATATAATCAGATTGAAGTTGTAGTGGACGGTGCGTTTAGCGGGCTTGGCAAATTGAAGAAACTGTGAGTTGTAGAAAATGGGTTACATCATACTTTTTTTTCTTTCTTTTTTATAGCTTTTATTGCATTCAATTCATGAGTAATTGCTCTTCCATGCAAAACAATCTTTTAACATAACATAACATTGATATATATACAATGGTTTCTTAGAAAAATTTGAAATGTCAGTCTATATATATATACAATAATTACAATACAATAATTACAGGACATTTCACCTTCGATCGTAACACATTCTCACTACCTTATACAGAACATTCATATGTATTGGGTTCATCTACAGCGTCATACTTCAAGCATTACCTTCACCATTCGTAATGAACGACAACAATGATTATGATATATCTAAATACATATAAACAAAAACAATTCCTTAAAAATGTATACAGCTCTATATCGCAATGATCATATTTTCAATTGCTTTTCAAATTGACGCTTTTCAAATTGACGTAATTAACGTACTTCTGAACCACTAAGCTTTGTTACTTCTTTGCTTTAAGAGATATCACAAGAGTTAATCTTTAACATAAAGATCCTTCCCATTGTGTGGGGTTATCTTAAACAGGAATACAATGCTTTGGGCTGTCCCAGTCTTGGTCGGATAGTGTTAATGCCATGATATTCAGTTTTGATGACGGAGTTTACCTTTACGATTGGAAAATAGACATTTTTTTGTCTTTGCTGAATGTGTAATGGGTACTATTTCATTTTCAGAGATTTGTCCAACAATAGAATTTCTATCGTCGGCCCTAATGTGTTCAATGGACTTAGGACCCTCAATTTAATGTAAGTGGTACTTATGAATGTGAAGATAGAAAATAGAATCAATGTATGCCTCTAGCAATACTAAGTACATATGTAAAGAAAACCAATTTGAAAGCTCCCAATCAAAGTTATAAATAAAGGTTCATTGACTTAGAAATCACTTTGTAAAGGATAGAAATAATGAATATCCCACAGGGAAAACCTTACATACAATACTGAACTTTATAATCCACCTAATACAAAGTGTCCATGGGTAACATATAGGGAGTGTGTATCTACATACCTAGAGCATACAGATATGTTGTATGCTCCATGTTCCGATATAGTGCGTGGATAAAAAATAGTGATCTTGAGCGTATGGGCGCTGGACTTGTATTCCCACAGTTGTAGGACTTTATGGGTTCGAGTCCCACTGCAGCCACTCTTCTCTTTCATATCCAGCAGTGGTAGATTTACTGCTATATCAAAAGCCAATCCTTCTCATACCATGTCTGTGTGGTGTGCGAACTAAAAGAACTCTCACCTTGGTAAATGTGTAGGGGTGAGATTTCTACCTAAATTCATCACATAGATTCGATCACCACCCTTGTGGTGTAAAAGAACCATGAGAAAGTCTGGTGAGAACCTCTAATGGGTTAACTGGACGTTAAATCAAACCAACTAACCAACCAATCAATTGACCCGATCTTCGACCTGTAGGTACACGGACGAGTTCCGCTTCTGCTGTCTGGCGCCAGGAGTGGGCGCGTGTTTCCCGGAACCTGATGAGTTCTCGTCCTGTGAGGACCTCATGTCCAACTTCGTGCTGCGTGTCAGTATCTGGGTGCTCGGTATTATCGCCCTGTTTGGTAATATTCTAGTCATCTTCTGGCGCTGCAAGGATGCCAGGAACAGCAAGGTAGGCTCTGGGGGAAGACTATCACTAAGAAATAATGATACTACAAGATTAAGGCTGTAATGTGGCAAAGTATTTGAGGATTAGGATATTAACCTACAATAAGAATATATGTAGAGAAAACTAGCGGATTCGATCCAATAGTTTTATCATAACATGATATCGTTATATATATATATATATATATATATATATATATATATATATATATATATATATAGTTGGTCTGGAAACCTACTTATGTCTAGAGCGCAATAAAAAATCCAATTGCTTCCTTAGCTTCAATATGTTCATAGAATACTTCGCCGATGCTAATCCATGGGCCCGGTTGTATTGTTTGTACGAGAGTTGTTACTTGGATTCGGCTTATTGTCTAGGAAAGAATTTCATGAAGAGGGAACGATAAAAGCTTCTAAATAGAATAAATAAAGAAACACGTGGCCCTCGATAAGAGAGCGCATCCTTTGCACTCGTGATGCCCGTCTGACAAGTATTCTAAATGGTGATTGTATTTGTGGGGCTTTGTGGGTATATCTGAGTGTAAGGGCCGGTGTCCAATGACCTCCCGATACACTACGATAGACCTTATGATGCATCTCCAAACACAAAATCGATTTCGTGTTAGAAAGGCAACTTTAATCTGTAGCCGATATACCCGACGATGTACCCCGATGCACGCATCATAAGGTTTATCGTAGGGTATCGGTAGCTCAGTGGACGCGGGGCCTATACCTAAACACATTCATAATATTAACTTATAAAGTAGTGCCCCCTTTAAATAGTCTAATAGGTAATTTCAAACACTCCTTCTTAACCCCCACCTACAGGTCCATTCCTTCCTCATCACCAACCTCGCTATCGGCGATCTCCTCATGGGCGTCTACTTGATGCTGATCGCATGCGTGGACTTCCACTTCCGGGGCGTGTACAGCCTCTACGACGCCGCCTGGCGGGAGAGCGGGCTGTGCCTGTTCGCGGGCTTCCTGTCCACCTTCAGCTCCGAGCTGTCCGTCTTCACGCTCACCGTCATCACTCTGGACCGCTTCGTCTCCATCATCTTCCCTTTCCGGTTCCGCCGCCTCAACATGTGCGACGCGCGCGTTGTCATGAGCGCCACCTGGGCCCTGGTGGCGTTACTGGGAATCATCCCGCTCTTTAACATCGACTACTTTGAGGGTTTCTACGGGCGTTCCGGCGTCTGCCTGGCGTTGCACATCACCCACGACAAGCCCAACGGCTGGGAGTACGCCGTCTTCATCTTCCTGGCGCTGAACTTTGTGTCCTTCGTCGCCATCATCGTCGCCTACGTGTGGATGTTCCTGGTGGCGAAGCGCACGCGCGCCGCCGCCCGGTCGCCGGAGATGAAGAAGGACGACGCCATGGCGCGGCGCATGACGCTTATCGTGCTCACCGACTTCTTCTGCTGGATGCCCATCATCCTCCTGGGCTGCGCGTCGCTAGGGGGCGTAACCATACCCCCACAGGTTAGTTTCCATAGTTTTGCGTGTAAACACTTCTTCCCTTCTACCCCAGTTGGAGCTAGACTCACCGAGTCCAGAATTTTTTTTCCGTAGTTATTGTCCACTTCTGAACCCTGTTCTCAGTTTCTCGGGCTCTGTCCTTTTAGCGTGGGTCAGTCACCCGGTGTTTAAGGAGGGTTTCCAATGGGCTCCAAATAGACACCAATACACGCCGATATTGACCTCCTAATACAATTTCAAAATCGAAGCGATATCGTAGTGCATGTTAGGGCCGTTGGTCAGGTTTCTACGACAACGCTAGCGATATATACATAACATTACCATGATTTCGATCTGAGTGTCCACAGGTTAGTTTCCATAGTTTTTTATGGTATTTTTTCATACGATGTTATTATCTCAATTTCACACGGGAAATGACAATTTCTCATGTTTAGAACTCACCACAGGTGAATGAAGCCACTTGTAGTAGAGACGGATACAAACCCACAGATGATTAGATAAATGACTTCTCCGTCCTTCATTTTCTCCAGAAGGAGCCAATTAAAAAGTAGGAAAGGGGTCACATGACCAGAACCACCCAATGACGGGCTAGTTAGATGAGAAACTATGAATAATTCAGCTGGGCTCTGGAATTCTAGGACCACAGACAGTCATTCTATAGCTTAGATAACACATGCACACTAAAACTGCATACACCTATCTTTTATCCAAGGGAACCGAACAATTATCAACTATGACAATTATCAACTATGAAGTTCAGTCGGCCCAGACCATTGCCACAATGCTTTGCTTGTTCCAGTAGTCTAATCTTTCAAAAAACAACACTCCTGCAATCACACCCTCCGTTCACATTCTAGGTGTGATTTGTGTGTGTCTAGCTGTAGGCATAAGGCCACACTGAGCCGTGAGCAGAGGCCTAATTAAACAATGCAATGTTAGATGGTGTTGGACGGCAACACCTGTATTGCTAATGACAATGAAAACCATTAGAAAATTGATGAACAATAGTTATAAAAGGGAATACGAGCAAAGAATTATTAACTTTGCTCTTTGTTCTGTGTGTCAGATTTGTATACGTATTCCTCAGGGGCATTAACACAGTCACCTCAAGGCGTTCATACATCTGAGTTAGGTGTCAGTAAAACAGGCTCTTTACGAGTATTACCATTGCCCCAATTCCCAGACATCATATACAATTTAAAGACCTATCGATCTAAAAAAGAAACAAGTACCATGTAAGAGTTCTCTGAGGAGAGAAACCAACACTTTTTGACGTCACAATACCAAACGACATTTTGCGTGTTCCCATGGTAGACCTCCTGCATGTACTTTTGCATGGAAAATCAATAAATTAAAGGCCACGTCTTCAGTTTAGGGGGTTGGGACTTTCCTTATTGAATTTTTTCTTTTATCCTGGAGTATGATTACATGTTGACCTATCTTTCGCCCGCTCCAGCTTTTCTTGGAGGTGACAAGAAGCGCCTACGCCCATCTAGTGGAGGGTGGTTGTGGCCCACTAGATTTTAGGTCAACTCTCGACTGTAGAATCGTCCCAAGGCGCAATAAATATCATGTAAGGAGGTCAGGGTAAAGGTTGTGGTTTGCTCTGAATGCAGTCATTGGCTACTGGGACTACTCTATTCCTAATATGGTAGTTAATACAGGGGGACAACTCCATACAGAGTGGGTTTACATGGCGGGACAAGCACCTTGTGTTTTTTATAATGCATCGTATACAAAGTCCCCATTGAAAATATATGGGGACTCAGTAAACCACGACCCATTGTATACAACCTGTCAGATACCATAACCGTGGTATACGGATTCAAACCTGTGGTATACGGCCTCAAAACGATGGTATACGGGAATAATAGTCCCTTTTGCTATAGAGCAAAGAAATAGTTCCTAATGTTATTCCCGTTAATATGGCAATTACTCGGTTTAATTTATTCAAAAAGATGGATAATAATTGCAACGTACGATGATTTTGTGGACAGGCAGCTTTGTAAACCACTCGCGGTTGACCTCGTAATACATCCGCTAGCGCTCGTGTATTACTACGCGTCAACTTCTCGTGGTTTATGGCCGCCTGTCTACAAAACCATCGATTATTGTTTATGTACATACATTTACTAAATAACTAACTATCGGTATTGCTATTCAAAATCCTTACATAGCAAACAGAAGCATTTTCTTTACAGCAGTGGAAATGCAGGTTTTAAAGCTATCCATTCGAAAAAAGACGTTGTGTTATCGCAATTATGGTGCAGCTATAGGACGAGATGGGCAATAAATGGATATGGGAGTGAAGATATCGTTAGCATAAGTTCTATTTTCAACTGGGAAAGTGTGCTGAAAGTTCCCAATATCGTGACTCTAATGCACGAATGAGTATAGAGATCTTATAAAAGCTTGCATGTAGAATAGACTTGATCGCTATATACCGTTCGGTCTTAAGTAAATTAGGAAATTCAGACTGCATATTATAGGTTTTAAGTGAATGTAAAAGTAAGCGGAGATACATAGAAGTACATATTGGCAAATCATATGGATAAAACATGAGACAATACATAACCATAAATCTCCCATCAAATTATGGGTTGACTATATTCTGTTGGTTGAAATCACGTTATAGCATACATCATGTTTCATTTTTTTTAATGATTGGTTTGAGTAAATAAGTAGTAAAGATTCCTTTCCACTATAAAGCTAACTTTGGGAAAATTTCTGGCAAACATGGAGCAACGCCCTCCTGAGAGCTGTTGCTCCACGATTTGCGGATCGCAGAATAGCGATCCGAGGTCGAAACCGTTGCTCCAGATTATTTGCGGATCGCATCATAACCATATCGCCATATATATATTTCATTACAAATCTAATGCACCTTTCACATATGGCACTGAGAATGTGGTTTTATCAAAACCTAGCGATACAGAATGAAAATAACGACACTACATGTCATGATCCAATATTCCTATTCCTATGGCTGTACACTCTATGCTTACACCACGTTCTGGGGGGTGGAGTAACTTATGGATACTACCCAAGGTTGCCGTATACTACCCAAGGTTGCCGTATACTACCCAAGGTTGACATTTAGACCAATCAGATTGTCTCTTACAAAATTCATATGAAAAGCGCAGTGGGGAGTAAACATAAAGTGTCAAGTTACTCGATAAGGTTGGATCTGGCTTCAGGTTTGATGGTGGATGAGCAAATAACGCTAATTATCTTTATTAAACCACATTTGAAGTTATATAGGAATAGGGAAACCAAGTACCAGTGAAAGGAAGTCAAAATTACTTGGTAAGGCTTGGAAAAATTACTGCCCGCGGCCAAGGCCTTGGGCAGTAATTTTTCCAAGCCTTACCTCGTAACTTTGACTTCCTTTCACCGGAACTTAGTTCCCCTCTGTTCCTGGAGCAGCGCTTTTCCCACATTTCTAGGAGCAACGACCCCCCTGGGGATGCTCTCACAGAATTCACACCTTGTTTGCCCCGTGTCAAGTCTCGAACAGTCCTGACGTCAACACCCCATGTCTTACATTGCGCCTACGCGCTTGTTCACTGCTTCCATGGCAACAGACAGGTGGGCATCAGACTCTCACCTCTCCGGGAAGTCCTGTCACTTACCTGCCCTCGCAAACACGCCGAGGTAGCAGTAGCCGTCTCTGTTTCATGTCTCAGGTCGGCTTCTCAAATGAGGCGGGAAAAGTGGCTGAAAGTAGCCCTCTCAGCTGTACTCAGTCACCTTCACATCGGTCCTCTGAAGGCCAATAACCTCGAATCGTGTTTGTGTCTCTCTGCGACAAATAGGATATTAGTTTTATCACTTATCTTTAGTGTAACATAATCATCACGATACAATACTAAGAATAACAATATCGTCCATAAGTGGAAATATTGAATATATGTAAGGGGCATACTTATATGAGTCATGTGTGATATGAATACTTCTAATGCGAGGTAAATACTCACATAAATTTAAGAGAGTATTCGTGTGGGTTTTCTTTATTTTAAAGGCACATAATAACGATAGATTACTCTATTTAACGTATGGTATTTTATCTTGTTCAACTCAACTTATCTTGCTTTATCACACTCTATTTATTTATAACAAAATGTGTCCATACAGCAACACACTGTAAATAAATGAGTATAATAATCAAAACTTTATAAAACTAATAATAAATTGAAAGAAGGCACAACCAAAGACAAAGAAATAAAGTTGGATAACAGGATATTAATTATTGCTTACTTAGATTCACAACGTTTCGGATGCTTGTTGAGCCTTCATCAGGTATTTTATAAAACTGTCTGACAGAAACTACCGTGTTTGTTGGTTTCGTATATTGGTTTCTAAAGATTTATATCACACACATTCAACACGTTACAATTGTGAAACATGCATGACTATCCATGTTTTTGAACAATTCTCTAGCCGTAGGCATACGATTGTATATTTCCCGCTCCTTTGCTAAATTGCCTATTGCAAAAAGCCTTAGATAGGATTGCATTTTCCATGTTTTTCCTTGGGGATCTATATGGCGTCATATTACCTGAGTTCCCCTCTCCCGACTTTTATCCCTTAGCTGGTGACAGGGCACGCACGGGGAGTATTTCCCCCGGGAAGAACCTTTCTCAGTAACACTTATTCCCGCACTGATAATTCCCCTGGTTGACATTTCCCATCAAAACCTTTATTCCCTGATAAGCCTCCATTACTGGTTCTCCCTCGGCGACCCACCGGTCTAGACCTTTTCATTCAGCAAACCCTCCCCTTATACGGCATATAGCCTATGATACATGGGGGCCGCCATGACGCCCCCCAATAGGTGTTCTTCACTATCGGAGGTGAAAAAGTAGGTGTTCTTCACTAAAGGAGGTGGAAAAGAAGTGAGTGATAATTGGGAATTGTCACAACTTTAGCCTTGCTCACATATTTATATAAAGTGTTCCATATGGAAAATATCATGTCTTGGGTTTAATCATTATGTCATCCTGCTTTGGGATGGGTGTAGAGAGTCAAGGGAACCATAGCAAAAGCAGTTGAAAGGCAGTTGAATTTTGTAAGAACAAAGAGCCAGAATACAGGTTTGTCCCCCGAGCACCTGGTGACTGCTTCGTGAACAAACAATGGCTCTGTCCCCTATATGTCCACCAACCAGCCTTTCTCTGGTGAAGATGCCTTTATACTTCGAACCTTCACCACTCTTTCAGTACCATGCCGTCATATACCTCGTCATTCCCAGAGCAATCTCTTTATATTCATCACCACTCAAACTCTCGGGAGGTCTGGTTTTACCTTTCGAATCAATATTTTTCTTACTAAAGGCCAGACCCCACCTACCACGATTCTGGTCCCGATGGGCCCTACGACTGCCTTCCCGACACCGTACCCATTCTATCGTGAGGTCAGTAAAAATCGTGGTAGGTGGAACAGGTTTCTGCCATTCCGTCTACGATACCTCACGATAGGCTGCGATTGAAAACACCAATCGTAGAGGTCCCGATAGAATTCAACATGTTAGAGGGGACCCCCACCTACCACGATAGGCCATGACATGCTTCCCGATCGCTACGATTTGAAATGCCCAAATCTTGGCCTATCGGTAGGTCCCCGATAGTTTCAAATCGTGGACATGGTTTGAAATCGTAGAGCGTAGAAACGCCTTTGGAGGACCAAAAACATAAACCATGGTCACGATTCAATCTGTGTATCAATGTATATGAGTTTTGATATTGAAATATATTATAATTTTGGAAACATTAAATGAATCTGAATAGTTTTTTAGAGGTATTCACAACATAAGTTATTTTTCAGACTCTAATACAATCAAATTGGAAAAGATAACTGTGATAGAATCGTGATTTCGATCTGAAACTATTATTTTCAGACCTTTATCCTTAATCAAATGATATCATATTTTCACCGAATATTTATCTGTATACGGCCTACCTAATTCTAGAATTTCATAATTTTCCATCTAGTATTTCACCCACAAGAGATATTTTCCCATTCAAATTCACTACAATACCCTACGACAGGCTACGAAATTTCCAACATGTTGGAAGTTATCGGGACCTCTACGATTGGCGTTTACAATCACAGCCTATCGTGAGCTGTCGTAGACGGAATCACAGAAACCTGTTCCACCTATCACGATTTTGCCAGACCTCACGCTTCAATCGGAATGGTGTCGGGAAGGCCGTCATAAGGCCAATCGGGACCAGAATCGTGGTAGGTGGGGGCAGGCTTTATGATTTTTCATAGCCTGACTTAGCCTATTGGAGGTAATTAAACATGAAAAATCTCGTGCTGGTGAGATGAGTGTAAAAGATTATGAGATTCTGGAATTAGGCAGGGCGCATATAGATGTATAATCTGTGTAGATGAAGTCTAAATGTCTGAAAATAATAGTTTCATATCGGAATTATTATTCTACCACAATCATTTTGTTTAATTTGATTTGTTTTAGTGTTTGAAAATATTATGTTAATATATTGTAAATACCTTTTGAAAATTATTCGTATTCATTCAATATTTCCAAAATTATAGTATATATCAATATCAAAAATATGCCTGATATCTACTTTGAATCGTGACTGAATCGTGAGCAAATTGTGAGCAAGGTTTATGTTTTGGGTCCTCCCAAGGCGGATTTCAAACCATGTCCACGATTTTGAACTATCGGGGACGTCCCAATAGGCCATAATTTGGGCATTTCAAATCGTAGCAGTCGGGAAGTATATGGTAGACCATCGTGGTAGGTGGGGGCTGGCCTTAAGCTTATTATTCCTTTTATCTAGATATTTCATGTATAATCAAATTAGTTGCCTTGAATCCGTGATTTTTTCCTTATTGCTTGTGTCCCTCAAATATCTTATGCCATTTTGATCCTCCGTAAATGCCCTGACGGCCAAAGGGAGGGTGTTTTAGAGCGTGCTTTCACACACTATAGGGGGGCGTCCACCAACCATGACAAGGCTACGACAAGTGCCGACATGAAAGTTCCAATCGAAGCCTCGTTGCAGCCTTGTCGTGAGAAGGGGGGAAGTGCACGCTCCACCAAAATTTCCTATCATAGCCCACTGCGTCATTCTCCCGACACGCCATGACACTCCACGACAAGGGTCCAGTAGTAGGAAAAATCGAACATGTTCTCTTTTTATCGTAACCTTGTCAGAAGGCCCCCGACAAGCTTCCAGTCGCAGCCTGTCGTGGCCTTGTCGTAGACTCTTGTCGGGAATTGGGGCCTACCAACCACAACAAAGCTACGACAAGCCTTCCAATTGTAGCCCTTGTCGGAAAGCCATTGTCGTAGCCTTGTCGTGATTGGTGGACCCTAGTTCCCGACAAGAGGCTATGACAAGGCCCCGACAGACTGCGACACGAAGCTTGTCGGGAGGTTGTCGGGGGCCTTCCGACAAGGCTACAACAAAATCGAACATGTTCAATTTTAGAGCCTTGTCGTGGCGTGTCGTGGCGTGTCGTGGCATGTCGGGAGGTTGTCGCAGAGGTCTACGATAGAAAATTTAGGTGGAGTTTGCTCTTCCCGACACGCGCTGACAATGCTGTCGCAGAGCTCCTCTCCTCACGACAAGGCTGCGACAAGGCACCGATTGGAAATTTCTTGTCGGCGCGTGTCGCAGCCCTGTCGTGGTTGGTGGTCGCACCCTCTTAAGGACAGAGTGCTCACAGTGCCAATGTTTTTGAGGTGTGCCCAGCTGACCATGACCAACCACGTGAGACCAAAATACCATTTGACCTACTGGTGTTTGATATGTTTTGGTCCTAGACTAAGGCAGTTGCAGAAAGGGCATATTGATTGGGTGCTAATGAATATATCCAAAACCTTTCAAATGTTATTTATTTGTAAGTGCATGCTCATTCATCAATGATGAACATACCATTTGCTCCTAGTTGTTGTTGTTGGATCCCATACTTAGACAAACCTACGGTCTTGGCACATCATCTATTTCTCATACACTGACTATATTTGTTTGAAAAAGCCTTTAAAAGATTAAGATGGAACTGCATCGAGATCATAGTATAGCTACTGAAATTAGGCCATGTGTTTCGCTTGGGAAGTATTCTCATGAAGCAAAGCTGAGTGAGATCACATAGGAAATTGAGATGAATGGCGTATTTTCAGCAGCTTCATATCGAGTGTGGCTCAGATTTTATCTCATCTCTATCACTGACTGATTGGCTAATGTTTGTAACATCATCGCCCATTGAGTTGTTGGGTTTTTATTTTATATTATCCACGGACATTGAGAAAGAGTTCCCAATGTCAAGTCTACAGGAAAGAAATACCAGGAGTGGGATAAGACTTACTCTCCAACTTTTTAGTCCCTTCACTAAGAGAATTCCCTAGTACTTAGCCTTTATATTCGGATGACTTTGGTAGTCAGTAAAGTTTCTACGATTTTTTATAAATTCATTTTTATTTTTTTCTAAATAAATTTATTGACAAATTTCCATGCACCAGTTATATAGTTGATGTTCTTCAATGGAGATATCCTTAATAATGTAGCGGTTACCCTCTAGTTGCTGAAAGTGTATGACCACTTTCCGCGATCATCAGCCGACCAGAGGTTCCGAGACTAGTCGCTACCCTGTACTTACCGTGCCAGTACAGGTGGGTTCGGTTTTACCCACTGGAAAGGGTAGGGAGACGCAGAGCCTACCAACCACCGGTTATCCGCAAACACAAAACCAGACTCAGGACTATTTTAGTTACCAATCTTTTATTACGGTATTAACTGCTTGTACAACATTGGTGCTACGGGGCACCAACTAGCGCGGGAAGAGATCTGGTCTCTTCTACGTTGAAAGGTGTTCCAACACAACCTAACTAACACGTGAGGCTCCAGGCGTTCACTCTAGGCAGAGGAACAGCGAGAAGTCCTGTCGACCGGCTGTGGACTCAACCTTATATAGTGGTTGAGTTACGTAATGCGGGCGAGCCCATAGCATTTGCATACCGCGGGTCCGCCGGCTTTACTGCACAGCAGGAATCGGTCTTCGCGCCACCTAGCGTAAAGTGAAACAGACACTGCACGACTACCCTGACCCCTATAATAATAACAAAGTATAATAGCAACACTAACAAAGTACAATAGACAAATAAGAGACTTCACATCAAGGACGCCACATAGTTACACCCACACAGACCGCATCCATACATATTCCAGTAGAGTTTCCTTAATTTTACTTTTCAACAAATCAACTTGCCATAGATGCTATATTTCAGGTGGTATTTTTTCTCATGAAATATTGCCTTGGTAAAGAGGACCAGTTCTATATTTCCCTGTATCTGTATTTCATTTTTAGGATTCGCTTTTCAGATCTTCTAGTTCTGTATCTGAACCTAACCCTCATGCCTTGTTACCTCTAACAGGTGTTTGCTTGGATCGCGGTGTTTGTGTTGCCTCTGAACGCAGCAGTGAACCCCATTCTCTACACTCTCTCCACCGCCTCCTTTCTTGGCAAGGCGCGCGGCAAAGTGTTCCGCTTCCGACCATCCTTAAAGAGTTCCGTGAATGGAGACAACACAAGAACACTCGTCACTGGTAAGTAGCACTACAGGGCGCAGAGCGATTGCTAGTTCTGCCAGCATCCACCAGTAAATTGTGCTATAGCGCCACTGTAGTAAGGGGACAACCGCTATTTTCTGCTGTCATGGATGATCACGAAACAAGGCTTAAACCCTCTTATATGAAGCCAGGCCTGATGCTTACGCGACTTTTGTTGATATTAGATAAACAAACGAAATGTAAACATGTATAACAACATTGTATTTACCGAAGACCTGAACACTTACTAAATTAGGGGTATGGTTTTTTTTTGGTTTTTTAATGCGTTTATTGGGTCAACGTTAATACAATTAACCACCAGACTCGGCTGGGCCGGTCTTCCGTCTGGGCCCTTGTAGAAAAGTAGTCGAACAAAGAAATATAAGATATACATGGTTGTCCAATAGTTAGAGATAACTATTGTAATCGACACATAGATGCTACCAGAAGAAACGGCAATGATAAATGTAAACAGAACGATGGAAATTATTGTATACAAGCTAACATCTATAAAAACAATATTTTAAAAAGATATATATCTTTGATAAAAATCCATTGATTACTGGACCCGCCATCTGGTGCTTTGTTTAGTGTCCGAGGGCAAGATGGCCGCCTCCATAGCACAATAGCTATACAATCTCCTTAATAGTCAAAGAGTATCTTGACACCATCCTGAGTTTCCTAATATCCTCATTAATTTCAGATGACCGTACAACAGGATATGAGAAGATCCGCTACAACTCGAGCCAGTATACACAAAAACGATACCAAGCTATAGAGATGACACCGACGAATAAAGGCAACAGGTAAGTTTACGCAAACACCGATATTGCTGTTAGTGCTATAATTGAATTGGTTCGCTGGGCTAACGCATACACGTCATATTCAAAGTTTTGGTTCTGTGTCATAGATACGTATAGGAAAACTATCCTGCTATGTTTGATGAGATTAGATAGTAGGGTTTCATCAGATTCGTTTGGATCTTCAAAATATTTTTGAAATTAGTCGATCAAACCATGGTCCTGTCTTATGGATCCGGGATGAAACATACAAGTCATTCATGGACAGAGATAAAACCAAGGCACCATTACCATGTGATTAGTTGAAAATTAATTTCGTTATATTTCAAATAAATCTCTAATTTTTTCCGAACTACTGTAGACATCTTTTAAATTAAATTACGTGGAAGTCTAGTATAACTTCACTGTTCGCAGTAACACCGTTGGAGACTTTTGAAGATAAAACAATAAATAAAGTGAAGATGCTTAGAACGGGATTTTCAAGACAAAACCAAACTCGTTCAATTAAAATTAAAGGTGTTTTATTGATGATAAAAGGATGAGATACAGTAGGATCAATGAAATGAGTGATTGATGATTCATTAAAAGACCCAACGTTTCGATTGATTAATCAATCTTCATCAGGAGTAAAATAAGGAGATTAAGTAAAGATTTGTCCTTGTGGCTTTTCAGGTGTGACTCGACCACAAGGTTAACAAAGACAGAAAGTAATGGCACCATTTCTCACCAAACGGCCTACAACACAGTGGCCGCAAGTAGCCCTGATAAGGGTAGCCTCAAACCCGACGTCATTTGTCTATACAACAGTGACGTCACCAGGGCACCACCAGACGGCGACACCTGTCCCAACGCCTCGTCTGTATGAGAGAACTCACGAGACTTGGCCGCCATTACCGACAGAACTCTCTTAAACATGGAGATCACATAGTCCGGGTTAAAGTGTGACATAAGGCCTGTTTCCATTGGCTGATAAAAACGGTGTAGATTTTTTGTGTTCATCTAAAAGTCTATTTCAATTGGCCATCACCGATATACAGTCAGGAACCACCGACGGACCTTTACCACTGCGGACACAAAATGTTTACAAATAGGCTATTAGGAGAACACAGAAAATCTACACCATTTTTGTTGGCCAATGGAAACGGGCTTATAATGGACATGATAGACTAGCTCGGGGCTGGAGTGGATTGCCTTACGTTAGTTATAGAAACAGCCATAGTCCGTAGTTTGTCTTCTAGTGTAGTCTAGTGTAGTGTAGATGCTGTGCATCAAAGCAGTTTTTACTGTTAATATTTGAATTTAAACGGAATGAATATTTATTGTTAGAATTATTCGTTCCCGAAAATGAAGATAGCCTGAAAGAAGCAACTCTACTCAGAAATATTGTGTTATACTACGTGATGATATATGACTATTTTTATGTATTTATGTGTATTCAAAGATCAACGTTTTGTAAAGCAATGGTCAAATAGTATTGTCTAATTGCTTTATCATACATTATAAGGATGCTAATGTCTCGACGGAGATATGTCAAAGTGAAGATATACGAATGTCCCATATACGTCCATTATTTACTCATAACCCGTTTTACATAATCTACATTCTACATATGGTATGGACTATCATCTTGTTTACTCAACACTATACCCAACAAATTATACATGTCTGAATACTAAACCAAGATCATATACTGGCTATATCTACTTTTAGTTGATGGTTAAAAGGATTGTAAACATGTAACACGCAAACAAAGGTCTCAGTCCACTAAATGATAGATCCTGTCAGTAGAATTCAGATCGGATGTTTATTTCACCCCTGGTATTTTACCCCATAGACTTAACATTGAAAACTTGTACTCAAAGCCCATGGAGTATTTTGAATAAATACTCAATGGGGGAATATGTCCCAAATGTTAGCCAATTAGCCTATGTGAGGGTGAGATAGATTCAGAAGCCTATGATCCGTGGTCGCAAAGCGGTAGGAGTAGAAGGTGCACACAGCTACGCCTCGTATTCAACCATAGATTCAGAAGCCTATTCAAGTTTACTGTCAGAGCTCGATCCCATCTTGTTTAAATTGCTACGTAATTCATGTGGCTTCGCTTTGTGAATTACTACGCTATTTAAACTCGATGGGATATGAGCTCTAACTGTAAACTCTCATAGGTTTCCCCTATAATATCATATATACCCAGCCCCATGAACATCTAAAGTGTGGTGAGCTTTGAGAGGAATTATCGACATTTTAAGAGGCTATTTCTGCAATCAGTTAAACTTACTTTTTCTTTCTTTGTATCTGCGTTCATGTCATACCTTTCTCAGGATTGCAGTCTCACATTGGTCTATAGATTTCTTTATGAAACTTGATTTAGTGACAGTAGACCATGGCCAATCTCTGTTGGGATTCACACAATGTGTTTTGTAGGATTGGGTTGTAAGTAGTGCATGAAAATGTCACTCTATGCCTGGCGACGTTACATTATCAGCCGGGGATACACCGAGTGAAAAACGTAGCGATTACCGGAATTGAAGATAACCAGCTTATAAGTATATTCGTGGGGAGACTATATAAATATGAACTACTTTTCACAATTTCATCATGTATAATTTCCGTCTCATGTTCCAGGGCTAATATAATGGCGATGGTCATGTTCTAAAGAGTAAGGCCCGGCGTCCACCTTCTACGATATGGCACCGATATGGTCTACGATGCACCTCCCGATAAAAGAACAAAATCGCGCCGGAAGGTCACCTAATATCGGGGCAGTTGACCACGTTTCTGCAATTAGACACCGATAAAAACCCCATACAATGCGTGGTTGATTGGCATGTCTAGACATATGTCTACGATTTTGCACCTTCCCGATATGTCTCCGATATTTGCTTTTTGTATCGGTGTCATAACGGTAGGTGTAAATTTCTATCATAGTAGGTGGACGCCAGGCCTAACAATCAGATTAAAAAACTGAGATTGCATTCATTTCTCCTGACTCACAGGAAATATCAGAGGACTAATTCCTGAAGTTGAAACTAAGGACTGGCGTCCACCTACCACGATAGAAATTTTGACCCACCGATATGGCACTGATACAAAAAGCAAATATCAGAGACATATCGGGAAGGTGCAAAATTGTAGACACATGTCTAGAAATGCCAATCCACCACGCATTGTATGGAGTTTTTATCGGGGTCTAATCGCAGAAACGTGGTCAACTGCCCCGATATTAGGTGACCCTCCGATGCGATTTTGATTTTGTATCGGGAGGTGTATCGTAGACCATATCAGAGCCATATCGTAGTAGGTGGACGCCGGGCCTAAATTGTCTGCTGGATGGCACTTTTGAAACATTGTTATGTCACCTCCATGATGAGATGAATTCTAATGCTGGGGATATCGTCTAGTGGACTCGGGTCGGCTAATCATACTATCAAAAATCTATGAACATATACACATATATATATCCAAAATATCTAAATTGGTTTATTTCGCAAATCGAGTTTGCAGAAGCAGTCGAGTTGTACTTGCCTACCTATCTTTTATTTCGCAAATCATTGCGCAAACGCTTGCTGTGTTTTTGTAAAACCTTTTAATACTTCACATCCTAAACTACCTGTGAGCTAAAAACAGTGCACCAATTGCGTTCAAGGTACACACTGATAGGCCTTACGATTGACTTCCCGATTCAAATAACCATAGTGTCAAGTATTTCTAGTAGTAGTGTATCGGGAGTTCTATCGTGGTGAATCGGCGGCAGTATGTGCATGGTTTAATTCTCCATTTTTCTATCTCAGAGTGGTGCTATGTTGATATTTCTTCAGAGGACCAATCGTCCTCTCCCATAACGGTAATCATCCTCGTATCCTATTGCTTATCTACCTATTTGTGAGATTCATTCATACCTTGACTTGGTCTTAGAACTGTTATAGAGATGCATTTTTGGACGGGTGATTAGTAATGTTTTATGAATATCAGATTTGAAGAAACTGACAGTATTTTTCTACAGGTATATGTGTGTATAACAAATATCCCTCTGCGTGAATCTGTGAATGGTGTAATGTAGGAAAGCTACAAGAAGGGTCGGATCTACTGCGGAACCTCTTTATAATGTCAGGACATGTCCCACCTCAATTTATTATATACCTGTGGTCGTATGTCCTGCGTATACCGCCTGCTCCTACCCAAGTCATTTTTATGGCCGTACAACACGTAGGTGGCATACTATGAAGAGACGTCACGAGTTTGGGTCTGAGTTTATTTATGCCACGCATTTTGTTGGCTCCATAATGTCACGAGTCGAAGATGAGTGACATTACGGAGCCAACAAAATGCGTGGCATAAATAAGCTCAAACTCAAACGAGTGGCGTCTAGATTTTATCCTACGCCATTTCCATATATTATCAGAATCAGAAAGTAGTGGCATAAACAACACTTTATGTCACACCTGTGACATAAACAAATCTCACGTTAAGCCTTTGACGTTTTTTATTAGGGGTAGGATAAGGGGTATGTATGTGACGTAAGGAGTATGTATGGCGGCAAACCCCAACTAATCGCCCAGAAGAAGCAAAGGTAAAAAAAATTGATATTTTAAGGTATGTATTAATATGAAAACAGGAGTACTGTGCCTGTACTTGATGGATACTTTGTATAATTCACGATAATTCACGGTGCTATTGGCATCGGTTCTTCTGATCGTCAAATTTAAGGCCCGTTTCCATTGGCCGCCGAAAATGGTGTAGATATTTTGAGTTCTCCTAATAGCCCATTTTCATCGACCATCACCGATATACAGTCAGGCAGCACCGACAAACCTTTATCACTGCTGGCGCAATATGTAAATGGGCTATTAGGAGAAAAATCGGCACCGTTTTTGTCGGCCGATGGATACGGGCCTTATCTGTGTATCTATTACGAACAGCCACAGTGATTCTGTTTCCATATGATCTTTCATGAGAATATCCATTAGAATAGCACACCACCGAATATCTCCCCCTAATAGTTAACCTCAAGACAGCTACACCAAAGTACCTGAGTTAGGGTATTGTTGGCTGAGATATCTAATGGAAGAGAAAAGTAAGGGAATGTTTAAAGGAGAAGTGCCTGTCAATGCATTAAGTTCACTGTACATCTACCTATTCAGGGTGGAACGATTAGTTCCCAAATCGTAAAGATGTTGGTGAACTTGTCGCAGGCAAATCACACAACCCGAACGGGGGTACTTCCAATGTTCCATTGTCGCTGACTGGATTTATCAACATGTTGATAAACTCTTGGCAAGCGATTTAGGAACATCAATCAACAAGTCGTTGGCAACAAAAGAGCATCTCAAGGGGAGGCCACTATTCGTTGGCTAACCCTTGCCTAGCTGCCCCACATCTACTGACTAGGGCCGACTCCATCCGGATGCCTCGCCTGAGGCAAAGTACAGTTCTTTTGTTGCTAACAAAGGTACATCAACGTTCCGAAATCGGTAGATATGCATTGGACTTAAGGTAATATCAAGAGACGTCACGAGTTTGGGTCTGAGTTTATTTATGCCACGCATTTTGTTGGCTCCATAATTTCACGAGTCGAAGACGAGTGACATTACGGAGACAACAAAATGAGTGGCATAAATAAACTCAATCTCAAACGAGTGGCGTCTAGATTTTATCCTACCCTGTTTCCATATTTTTTCAGTATCAGAAAGTAGTGGCATAAACAGCACTTTATGTCACACCCGTGACATAAACAAATCCCATGTTAAGCCTATGGCGTTTTTTATTAGGGGTAGGATAAATGACAGGAGGAGTTAATGAGGAACTATCCTGACACCTTGTCAACAACATGCAGTTGTATATAAAGCTGAATACATTGGAATGATTCGAGGAAGGATGTATCTTTATTATAGTTGGTAGTACGCATTCGACTTGACACCATTATATTTTTTTGCATATTGCTTGTTGTTCCAAATTCAATATTGTAGAAATAGGGTGTAAGTACCAAGCATTACTACGTACCATCAGCGAATTTCCGATCTCCATTGACTTTAGAAAGTCTCAACTCAAAAGCCGTAAAGGTCAATTAATTGGTGCCCTTTGTAGAGAGGTAGGTCTACATGGGGACTGCAATGAATATGTTAAGTACATACTTCAAGCTGCATATGACCACCCTCCGATTACTACCACTTCGGCTGTTCTGGTATCAGTAATATACATTTGAGTATCCCACCTACCTGCAGGATGTGCTTGATACTCCACGACTGTGAAGGTATTGTACCCAATACGCAATGGCTAATTGGGTGAGGTTTTTTCCTTATTGATTAATGATATTTCTGATCATGTATACGGGGTGAGATAACATCAGAAACCCACTCTATGAAAATAACTTGCTCCCCACTCCACCACACTGGACCATTACGTAATTCACTCAGGTTTGCTTTGTGAATTACTCCGCAGTTAAACTTAGTGGAGTACCGACCAAGTTATTTTCATCTCATGAGTTTCCTTCTAATTATTACGCCAGTGACCATTAACAACATCACCGACCTTGTTACCGTCCATTTACTGTGCAGTTTGTAGTGATGTCTTCAGCCTTCTCTGATAAATGCATTTTGCAATAACCTAGTTATTCCATCGTTATTAAGACGAATAGGCCTACATTCCAATTTGTGTAGTTTCTATTGATAATGTACCGAGGACGCCATAAGGAATTAGAAAATTATAATGGTGATGCAACAAAAGACTGAGATAAAGAACAGAGGTATTGACAAAAAGCATGAGAACAAACTTTGATAGTGAGTTTATCTTTGAACTACATATTAACTTCCGGCATGCGTTTAAGAAAAAGCAAATATTCCATATGTATTCTATTCCTGAAGGGAATTTAAATATTCAAACTTCCAATGTTATGAAAGGATCTATCAAGTGGTTTTATCTCAGAGGTGGTAGCATGTGCCTCAGGTACAATAAAAAAAGTTGGTTAAAAAGAAACCCGAACCAAGGGAGCGTTGCTCCACACAGAATAGCGACCCAAGGTCGAAACTGTTGCTCCAGATTCTTTGCAGAACGCATGATAACTATGTTGCTATCTATATTCAATTAAAAATCTCATCGAACATTCGCCATTGAATATTTGGTGTGGTAAAAAGTAGCAATAAAACATGAAAATGATGATACCACACGACACAATTCGAAATTACTGGGTCAATGCTTTTCCTGCAATTCTGGGAGCAACAAACCCCTGGTGTAGAAATGAACAAAGCATTTTTTCCTAGCATCACATGGTGTGCAGTTGAAAAGGTGTTATGGAATACCTAAAGATGTCACCCCTTCAAATCAATGATGTGCGCACGCATATGTGACTCTTTGATTTAGAGGTACTACATTAAGGTACTTGCATATAGGGCACATAGTTATTGTGCAATGAACGCAGCCATTTTGCCCCCCCCCCCCCCCCCCCCGCGATCAAAAGCACCAGGCAGCGGGTTCAATTATCAATGAATTTTTTCAAAAATACTTTTTTAGGCTTACCATAGAGGAATTTAAGCCCCGTCTTAATTTTATCTATAAATTATAACAACTGATAACAGTTGTTGCCCCCGTCTACAGTAGTGCCATCTTTCAATCTCCTGGCGGATGATGGTGGAACTAGCAATCACTCTGTGCCCTATAGACTATACATCTGTTGGGTAGGAATTCATCCCTAAAGATCGAGCAGATCTAACAGAAGTAGAATACACACTACGGAGAAAGGATAGAGACATCGTGTTGGAAAGAGTGATGGGTATTATTTGTTCAAAAATCTACAATATTCGTGGTAACAAGGTTTTAGAACATATCCTAGACGTATTGATTAGCATGGCAGAAACCAATTTGATGATCTTCAGTTTACTTGACGTACAATCCATTTTAATGTCTTTATCACCATGAAGAGGGCAGATATAGGGCAAAAGATAACTATTACTACTAGAAACGTATGGTTTTGATATTGAATGTAAATTGGTAATTTCGTCACCAATGCTACCAATGTATTAGCACAACGGTCATACAATAGTGTGCAGAATTGACAGAATGGAATTAACTTGATTCACCGTACACATATTTAATATATTAGTTTTAGATTTGGATCACAACCGTGCAAAGCTCAAATGTCAAGAGTAAAATCAAAATGAAAGAAGTCACTCAGAATGTTGAATATTTTACTCATGTACTTGTAGTCAATCCATCATTCAAACAAGTCGATCTTTTTATAACTATCATGAAATGCCTCAATTGATGAAGATTTTGTCTACATGTAGCGATTCAATCTAGTCTCCCCACACAACAGTCAAACACTAAGAATACAGCTTTGTAAGTATATCTAATGCTTGCCATGCAGTCGTTTGCTACCCTATGAGAATGAAAAATACCAAGAGTACGTGTTTCCTTTCTCTTTTTTATTGGTGCATAGGTCAATCTTGGCCTGGATAAAGCTAGATGCCGAGGACCTGAATTAGGTTTGAATGTTTATATGGATCTAACCACTGTGTCTAAGGCAAAGCGAGGGCCGAGCTATGCCCTTTGTCGGGGCAAACCTGCTTGTAGCCCTGGGGTGTATAAACCTGCAAAACTTGTACCTGTATAGAACACATTTAGAGAATTGACTTGTCTGCTAGCCAAATGAGATTATCAGAGGGTTTTTTTCTATTTCATTTGTTCTAAAATGAAAGGCATGTATCACTTTTGTAATCTGAAAAGGAAATTATGAATCGCGAATACTTATCAGTTTATCTATTTATTAGGATATCAAGTGTGTAATTTCGGAAACTTGGAGAAAATTCGGAGAAGCGATTGTTATTATTTTTTTGTGGTGGATCATAATTATATTAAGTGATCAAACATTACAAATTATTCGTAAAGTGGATGAATCATATAAACTGAGGTATGAACATTCTAAGTGTTGTCTAGTGTCGGATACATCTGTACCTATACAACACATACCTTTATCTGAGGGCAGAGTTGGTTCTGCATGTGTACATTTAATTGTATATTATAATACTTAAATTTGTAGTGAGAAAGACAGTTCTACTCGATGTTAATTACCAAAACGGTATCGTTGGTGTAGTTTGGTACGATACAAAAGTGTGGTCCGTCGTGATCTGTAATAAATTATCATCTATGAACTTAATTTATGTTTTATTCTTTTGAAATCCAAGTAGTATGTCAAGCTTTTAGAAAGAAAGAGTCAGTAATAAACGTAGTGGAACTATAAAGCTGGCTGTGGAGATCAGGGACCTGTTTCAGTAGGCTCGTGGCACCAACAGTGCAAGCAACAGCGGAAAAAGACTAGCAAATATCAGAATCGCAGAGATATCTTAGGGTATCGTTGGGCGATTATGTCTTGATTGTAAAACAGGGCCCTGATTTCTTCCTCTAATCACTAGTCCTCAAACCATACCAAGAACTAAATGAAGCATGTCATTTGATAATTCCAGACATAGCTTTATTCCAAGTCCTCAATTGTCCTATTTTCAGTCGAAGCAATCCAGGCTGGAGTATCATTCAGTATTCATGGTTATGAATCTTAATTCTTTGCCCAATTATTTTTCCTTCCCCTTTCACATCTTTGTTATTGCAAATTCAAAACAATACAAACTGCACTGGTTCTGAATTCTTCCTTTATTCAGCCTTTCTTTTATACATTTATTCCCGACAACCATTTACTCCTATCATGATTCAGAGAATCAAATCAAAATTAGACCATAAAGGTATATACTAATTCAACGGAGGCAAAAGAATAAATAATATATATCTAAATACCGTTCATCATTCAATTGGCTATCACAATTACATATACAGTATACAGTTAAACTTGACGGGAATGGAAGTCCCTGTTCAAAGCAATTATGACAGATTATACATTTTGAGTTGAATAAACATTGAGATTATATACATATACAAGTTATATTTCATAGAAGGCTATTCAAGTGAGACATTAAGTGTGAACTATCCTCTAGGTGGAATAAATGAATGTTTTCTCTAATTAAATATACATGGATTATCGACCTAGAGGTATCCATACAATATTTACTATAATTATCATAAGACTAGTCACGTCATATCACATGTGCTTTATAGACAGATTGCATTTTTGGCGCCCTTTAGACCTTAGATATCACATCAGGCGTAAAACGTACTGTTTGTACGAATTTTACAGAATGATTAATTTATTCAAATCTAGATTGTACATCTGCTCTTCCATTTGAATGATAAGAAATACAATGTTATATGGATGCATTACATATATTGATGTATAAATATATACTGGCCGCTTACATCACTTTACCTTGAATATACATTTGGTAAATCTGACGTGATTATAGAAAGCACCCCAATATGCGACGTGACATTTACCAACATACTGACGTTAGAGCAGCTAAAGGTTATGTAATGTAATGTTCTCCCAATCTATAAAAGAAAAAAACAGCCTCAAATGAAGTCCGACAGTAACCTGATCCTATCCCACTAGAAACCATTTTTTGCTGGCCGACGAAAAGGGCACCGATCAATTGAGTTCTCCCAAAAGTTGGTCGGTGGTGGCCAAAAACTGTTATTATCTAAATTTCGGTGAAGGTGCTGTGTATGTCTTGTTTCTGCCCCGTTTGAAGGTCAATACCTACTGAAGTGTCCTCAAAACAAAATAACCATCACTGACGGTTTCAACCCCTCTGTTTCTGTCGGTCGTTGACCAAGTCCGGGTGGTCATTGCATAAGCTATGCACAATTAATCTGTGAACACTTCCCTGCATGCCTGTTTCCATTCACCGATCTGGTGCCAGTATATAGGCCCGTTTCCATTGACCGATGTCCCGTCACCGATCTACGGTCAGGTACCACCGACAGACTTTTGGCACTGCTGACCCAAAATCGGTCAATGGAAACAACCAAGCTCGTGAAATGACCCACGACTTTTTCTGCTTAGATTATGCAATGTAGCACCACCCACCACTGAGTGAAAGGTTGGTCACAGAGTGAAATCTTCAACCTTCAGCGAGAGTTTTCTTTACCTTCGCACAGTCAGTGGCACCACTGACAGACTTTCTATGTAACTCAAAAAATCTACACCCTTTTCGTCGGCCAATGGAAACAGGCTTTATACCCTGATAATCGATCGGTCGTTCCCGACTGCAGATCGGTGGTGAATTGTCAGCCAGTGGAAAACGGCTAAAATTCATTTGTATCTATAGATATGAATAATATCACGAAAAATATGAATTGTGCTTAGCTGATGTGACGAAATTAGTTAATGTATCAATTATATGAAACTTCAATTTGGAAATACGAAAACCATAATGAAGGACAAAAGTCTTGAAAATTACAACATATACAATCGTGCAAAGATACCTCCTGATTCGGGGCCTCTGTTGGGCGGAGAATGTAAGACAAAATGTTTATCAACAATATTGCAGATATGCCTGAGATTTTCTTCACTGAATAAAAACTTATACAGAGGACGCAAAACACCGTATGTATCGTCTTTAGTGTCCAAAGTGAAGTTCATAGCAGGCGTGAATAGATTCTTCAAGATGGGGATTTCAAGATAATATCCGATGGCTTTCGTCTACAAACATGAGTCCCTTGTGTGTGGCTCCAGTTGCAACCGGCAGGCGGGGGGCGCTAGACTTACACAAATAAGGTATGTACTTATCTAATGAGTTCAGATGATCCTCTTCAGGAAAAAACATCGCTATCCCTAAGGTTGGTATAGACACATTATCAAGAGGGAAATAGTTGATATGCTATCTTCCAAACACGTTTTCTTTCTTTTCCTCTCTTTCTTTCCCTCTGTATTTCTCTCTGTGTGTATTCCATCATCCCTAGCCGCCTCTGTTGCGAAGGGCTAAATGCGTTGTCGCAAAGCTCTCTCCCGCTGTTATCTCTCGTTCTCAGGGAATAGGGATTAAGGGGAGATTCAAGACACAGTCTAGAAGAAGAAAGGATTTCGTCACAGCAGTCATCTAACCCTACCCGTGAATCTCCCTCCATCCTGACGGTGACTGTGTCGATAAGGGGGGTCTGCTGGAGGGTTATCGCTTGGCGCTATTTTACGACTTCCTCATGGACATTAAGTGGGATTCACACTGTGCGATTCATGTACCACACAGGGTTCAGAATCTCATCCGATTCTGTTCCTTTTTAGGGGTAAGTGTCGCCAAATATTACAGGGGAAATACTTGGCCCAAGAAATGTGTTTCAAACGGGGCCTATCGCAGAGCTCCTTCCCCACCACGTAGCGACCACGGAAATACTTGGCCCAAGGCAATGGAACACTACTATTTAGATGAAGAGGTTGTGTTCGATTACATAATCTCAGCTGGCTCTGTCTCTGACAAACACCCTGTGAGGTATATGAATCCCATCGTATGAATCCCGCTTTAGTAGAATTCACATTGTGGGATCCATGTACCTCACAAGGTTTTTGTTTGAGACAAAACCTGCTGAGATTCCGTACTGGAACACAATCTCCTCGTCTTAATTGTAGGATTGTGACTCCCTGAGACCGGTTTTTCCCCTGCAATTGTCGGTGACAATTACCCCTGACGAGGTACAGAATATCATGAGATTTTGATTTTAGATCTATAGGGGCATATTGGTGAGACAAATGGACCCACTGCTGAGTGGCCGACTAAGTATCCAACCTAGCAAATATGACGCCAAATTTGCCATTTCTCTTGAGACTGTTAAAACCACGTTCCCAGGAGAATTCTGTACCAAAGTAAAATTGTCTGAGGACAGGGGAAAGGTGTCAAGTACACCTGTCTCCGGTACATTGGTCTCTACGTGTGAATCCCGCTTTAGAGAAATATGTGCGTTTCACGAGAGGTTCCACCTTCTAGGCATGCCCGGAATCACCCATCAATTCCCCGTGAACTTTATACGCGGGTCCATCTTGGCATCTATTCATCAATGACCTTAACCTCAGTAATGTTTCGAAACGGGACCATTTCTAATTTACATTCTCCCATAGATACATCAAGGAAGGCATTCACTCTCGGCGTTGTCGGCACGTTATACTTAGTGAACCTGCAAAGGATGTCTTCAGTGTGGATAATTTGATAAAGCCTGTAGAGAACTAGAGTAGGTACATGGTAGGTTTCCTACCACGCTGGAAGCCTGCGCATCTAACACTCGCCTGCGTCGCTACGATTAGCGCAGGTACAGTGCTCTGTCAGAACGTAGGGGCGTGAAGGGGGCTGTTGTAACGATGTGTAGTGGTGGGCGTTTTTCGCGTTATTTTCTGCTACGCGGCACCGTCCTTTGACGTTCACCACCACAGACCAGCATCAAATAACGCTTCTCTCTTTGCTGGTAGTAGCTGCTAAAAGTATTTAGTTAGAATTATCACATTCTGACAGCAGTTTGTACCCATATAGGGTAGAGTGCAGTTTATTGGTCGGTAATTGCGGGGAAAAAACGCCGCGAAATTAGAACGTCAGTACGTTGCTACGTAAACAGTGTATGAACATGATAACTACCTTATTTTTAAAGATAGAAACATCAGATTCTTTTACTAAAGAATATAATAAGGCATTAAGAGAGAACTGCTTCCAAACTCCACAGATATCACCATACACATCCGTGTTGTCCGCTGCTCCGCCAGTTACTACACTGAGCAGCGGCAGAGCACTTTACCTGCGCCATTCGCAAGGGCCGACTGGAGATGTGCAGGCTACCAGCGTGGGTTTCCTACCTACTCCAAACTGGCTCTTTACAAATCGAAAATTTATCAAATCACCAAAACGATCCTATTAAACGATAGAATGTATTAGATATCCCAAGCACAAGGTTAGAACATGTTGAAACACTTCCGTTTTCATTGTACATCGACAAGGACTTAAATCCACTGGATGTTTAGAAAATCTGCTTCTTGCTCAAGGGGTCCAGTACGATTCGTTCGTGGATTTCTATGAAGAGTGGGATGTAGGTAAGGAAGTCCAGGAAGTCGACTAGTCCACGTTTCTCACGATCGAATTTGTTCATCACCTGAAAAAAACATCACATTCATACATTATACATTATACATTAAAAGAACACAAATTATCCACAAAGTAGTGATCTCAACCAATCCTGGCGAAATCGGAGATGACAGTTCTTTTTTTCTTTATTCAGGTGAAAAGAGCGGAATATATATGCAATCGCCAAAAGCAATTAGGCGTTCTTCCTTTAAAAAGTCCAAAGAAAGAATATTACTAAAATGAGGTCGTAGTATTTCTCTGGATTACTCTTTGTTCTCCGTCTGATCAGTTTTAAATCGTCAGTCATTTCATCCAGGTCATATGACCTTGGACGTGAGCGCTGCCGTTGCTCTCAGTTCTCCATTCAACTCACCCATTGTAGTTGATTGTTTGCAAATTGTATTGCGTCTAAATCGTATTACTGAGATTAGTTTTTATATCAGTTAATTACATTAAACCATATTCACTTTAGGCAATATACTTTGATTAGTTGGAACAATCTAAAGCAACCCCTCCAATGCTGCTGAACATCTGGGTAGGTCTGGAATTACCCTTTCTTCAAACTGATTTTAGTAATCGGCACTGACACTTTCTATGCTGGATAGGCCCGGCATCCACTGAGCTCCAAATCGCCTACGATAGGCCTAACGATGTACCTAAAAACCGATTACAATGCACCCCGATGTTCTTAGTCTAGAGGTCTGTGCAAGATAAAGATGTTCCGATTGTCAATAATTTTTGACATTTTATATTGAAGTGCGTCGGGAAGTATCAAATGTCTATCATAACCCCAAACCGGTTATGCATTTCGTATCTCATCCCTGCTATTTTCCCCCGTAAACTTAACGCCCATGTAGTATTTAGAAGAAAAATACCCAGTGGGTGATAATGTTGCAAACTGTAGCCAATTATTCAGTGATAGGGGTGAGATAAATTCCGAATCCTATTCAAGTATACGGTCAGAGCTCGATCCCCATCTTGTTTGAATCGCTACGTGATTCACACGGCTTCGCCTTGTGAATTACTATGCGATTCAAACCCGAAGGGATACAAGCTCTGGCCGTAAACTTTCACAGGTTTCATCCATGATACTGCCTTGCCAAGGAAGGATACGGACAAGGAGGCGCAAGACTGGCCTAGAGGTAGGGACAGTGTTTAAGTTGGAATAGAATTGGAAAATGGAATTGGAATTATAGTCTGATCACAGCAATTAAGAAATAACATTTGGTACCCTGACTGAGAGGTAG